>JAOANR010000012.1:28417862-28707768 GCA_030278955.1 Hygrophila difformis
TTTGAGTTCTTGATCAGTTGATCGTGAAATGCTTGACTTGTTAGATTGTGACATTGTTGCCAGAGCATGGAGTTGAGGTGAATTCAAGAAATTACTGTGGCCAAGTGATTTTTTCCATTTGCTGCTGTTAAATTTTTGGGAGATGATTGTTTCTTTATGTTTTGGGACTTGATCTATTTTCAGCTTGTAATTGTAAGCGGAGTAGTGATTTTGATCGCTTAATTCAAGAAGTGGTCATTGCTGAATCTTTGTTACATCATTTAATGTGTTACCACAGACAACATCTATGCAGGTTTGCCCATATGGCCATTGGGAAGTTGTTCAAAGTCTCATTTTTAGATGCAATGTGAGTAGTAACTTCAAAATCATACACCTTTTCCTTGATCGAGCAAGTATTTGATATATTTGATCTTTGAGGCGACAAACTAGTTTGCATTTTTGATCGCGTACAGGTTTTGAGAGCATATTATCTCAGTGGAAGGACTGCTCTCCATTTTGCAGCTGCTAATGGACAAGCCCGGTGCATTAGATTGGTGGTTGCTGGTTTTGCTCCAAGCCCTTCATTTGACTCTCAGGATGATAATACAGTCTTCGGCATAGGTGATAACTCCAGCAGTAAAGCCAAGTATGAAACGGCATGTTTTTCTTTGTTATTATTTGGTTTATCTGAATTTCTTGCGCATCTATTACATACATTTATCTTCCTTAAATTACAGTGCTCTGTCCAAGGTTGTAAAAAAGGCTGTTGATGCCGGTATTACTGCTCTTCATATTGCTACGTTGAATGGACACTTTGACAGCATTCACCTCCACTCGATCTTTAAGCAAATCATTCCAAGCGAGGGGCATCGCCCGCTCATACAGGCACTAGTATATATCAAATATATATAAATGTGAAGCAAGGGTGAACAGTGCAATAGTGTTTTGTAGCTACAGTAACCTTGAGCTACAGTGTAACAGTGTTCGCATCAATTCACACATTCACACGTGTTTGGCTATCTGCAGAAATGATCGACTCCTCCCAAATTTCCTAAATTCCCAATTCTTACAGCTACAAAGCCCTTATTCTCGACCAAGTGCAGCGCCCAATTACCCAATTCGTTGTCCCGCCAATCCCACCGCCACACCTGCGTAATCTCACCCCTGCGAGGGTGCCCATCTAGCGTCTCGGCCCGCGAATCGGCGCCCCGGTTCCGGCAAGCAGGCATACCGCCGCCCGTTGCGTCGCTTCGTGGCTCCTCCCGGCGTCCGCTGCCGCAACTCTCGCCGTCGTCTTCCGTTAATTGCTCCTGTCGGCGACCTCTTTTGTTTTTCTCCCACATTCCTCCACGAGGGTTCGCGATAATAGCCAGGTTTCTTCTTTGGTTTCGTCGGGTCCAAAGACCGGTGCGCCCAGCAAACGCATCCTTCCACAAGGGTTGGTTTTCCTCTTTACCAACTTGCCAGATTTCAATATTCAGTGTGGGTACACCTTTTATTTTGATGGGTGTGTTTTTATTCCAGAATGCTTGGCTTTTCTCTCTGCTGTTGTGTCATTTTTTATGCTTTGCAATTTCAATATTTGGGCTGTTTGCTTTCCATGTGCATACGATACACAGTAAACAGACCTTCACTTGACACATCGGTCATAGGAGGGAAAAAACTTGCTCCACCGTTCGTTGTTGAAGAATTCATAATTTCATTATACATAATTACATGTGCCTCATTGTTATGTGGATATATAGAAGTGTAGCTACTGGAATTAATCCTACAAGGGATTGTAATTGGTCTGGGCTGAGGCTTTTGTTTGGTGTAAATGTGAATATGCAGCTGAAAATGATTTGATATCCGTTTAAGTAATTCATTTGGCGTTCCTATTGGTACTTGGTAGGATGGCTTAGGTTTCAGAGAGGTATTTTTGGGGCTAATAGATCGATGCTTTGGCTCTGTGAGATCTGATCAGAATTGTCCATATTAGAAAACTAGATATCTAATTTGAGAGCCGTTAAGAACTAGATATTTGTATGCTTTTAATTCATATTTTGATGAATTAACTGGGAATGTGGCAATAGTTAGTGATTTGTCTGAAACATGCTTGAGGTCATGCTACATCATCAAAATTTAGGCCATTTCTTCTCTGAAGCTCATGCTGAATGCTAAATCAGCTAGCTCATTTTCATCATTATACATTTTGATTTTTTTTTTACATTCCATTCCTGCGTTTGGTTCTTTTTTTTGTCAATTTCCACTTTCGATAGCAGGATATTGTTCTGTGCGGGATAAATTCAACACGCCCAATTCCCGCATAGCAATTACTGACCCTCCATGCGTATGGAGTAGGTTAATGGCTAACCTCTTATGATGCATGTGTGGTATTGAATCCTTAATATTTTATTTCTAAATGCCAAAATTATATGCTTTCCCCATGGCACACTATGCAACATCCTGAAATGTAGTCGGATAGGAAGCCACCTTCACAATCCAGTAGTCATCGACAGCGCATTCTGGAACGCCGTGCAAATGCAGCAGAAAAACTACCGATTAACGAAGTATCCAGCAATGAACACCGACGAAGGAGTACTCGTCGCATTGCATCATCCCAACAACAGGTTTCTGAACCACGCATTTAGGGTCCTTTTAATCCATGCACAAATTTCTTTTTTTTTTAAGCCCAAATTTCGAGTTGACCTCATTAGGATAGGGAATGCTTGCTCCTGATCTTGCAGTTGTAGCCCCTCCTTTCTGGCTTCCAATGGTTGCCTAAATTTCAATATGGATTATTCATTTTGGTGCTTTATGAAATTTGCCTTTTGAAATCTTCCCACCTAAATCTCTTTCAAGGGCTATCGTGGTTATGGGTGCTAGCGTTAGTTGACGGAATTTAGATTTTCTTATAATCGAATAAATCTTTGGTTTTTGTTGTATGATTCATGAAATCATATACGTTATTTTGAATTAAAAGCATAGCCAACTATATATAAGTTTTCCCCTGCCTTGCTATGTTCCAGTCAACAACTGTACAAGGACCGACGCCAGATACAGCAGCCATGACTCACCGACAACGCATTCGCCAGCGCCGAGCAGAAGCAGCTGAACGCCAAAGCAACTATGACGAATCCAGCCCACATCAACATCGCAGGCGTACTCATCGTACTACATCATCCCAACTGGTCTTATTTCCCCTCACCACTTTTATTGCAATCGTATTTTCCACTTTTATCATTTTTAATCAGGCATTACTCTCCTTTTATTCACAACATTTCCTCTGCTTTCGTTATCTCAGCAAACTCATACATGTTCAGAAGAAGCCCTCGAATTCCAGCGTTCTGCCGCGGCAGCACACAGTCGTCAGCACGAACGCGTTACACGTCGCCGAGTTGAGGCAGCCGGTCGCCATGCATTGGATCACGGACAAAACCAATCAATTGAACAGTCAACCAGTCGTCATGTTCGAATCCTTCATCGACGTTGCCAGAAGCCTGCACAAGAAGTACAAACATTCATTTGATAATTGCTTTTAGGTTTATGTTTTAATAACCTCTACTATTTAAATACATTTGTTTGTATTCTGCATGTCCGGTCCAATCCAATTCTTTAGAGCCAATACAGGGCAAAGAAGAGACAAGCACAGCCAACCTTCGTTTTAGTGGCCAGAAACGCCAGGTATGCACAAACAATTTTAGCAATTTGCGTTAGCCACCTCCATCGCCTTGCATTAGCTATCATTCTGGTGCATTACTTATTTATGGTTTGGCATGCCGCTTTTTCGACATTTTACTGTTTAAATATGGATGAGGCCAGGGGGCATGATCTGACCAACCTGATTCCGTGCAACAGCGTGCTGTCCAACAAGAGACTAACATGTCGGACAATGGCAGAGGCAACTCATCGCATCAGCGCAGCCGTTGCCCGGGCCCTGGACCGCATAACATCCAGGTACGCAGAAACAACCTTAACACTTCGCCTTGGGCACCTCCTTCGCCTACCATTTGCAATCATTGTGGTGCAATACTTTTCTATGGAGAATCACAAAGCTTTTGTTGTGCATTTGGAACTTTTACTTTAGATCCATTGGTTACACATCCTATTCTTGAGGATCTTTTCCTCGGAAAACATGCATTGTCTGAACAATTCCTTCCATATATCCGTACATACAACAATACATTCTCTTTCTCAAGTTTGGGAGTAAAATATGATGTTGCAATGCAACGTAATGAACAAAATGTGTATGTATTCCGTGTGAATGGAATGATGCACCATTTCATTAATTCTTTAATTCCAACTGCAGCCGCGCCCAAAAATCTTCAGCTTTATTTTCATGATGCTGGAATTGAACTTGAAAACCGTATGCATAACAACCCAGATCTAAACAAAGATCTGGTTGGTTTGCTCATGAACATTACAGCATCAAACCCTTATGCAAGGTTTTTTAGACAACTTAATCGTATGGAATGTATGAATGAGTACAAAATTTTCTTAAAAACATCAAACCGTTTAGACAAAAGAGTTTATAACCTTCCAACTGTTGATGATATTGCTGTTATATGGCAAGATGGCCAATCAAGCGATGTTGACTTAATGCGAGCCATACAAGTTTATCCATTCGATGGTACGCCAAAGAAAGTTTCGTATTACTCTTTTGCATATGATCCCGTTCATTACCCTTTAATCAATGCATATGGACAGCCGGGGTGGCAACCTGACCTATTTAAAAATAAACGCAATGCACCTAGTGCTGTTGTTGGTATCACAGCTGAAGCTTTCTTTTCGAACCTAGACGACCCATCACTTGATGCAGCCCAGCAAAGTATGTTCTTTTAACACCCTTACTTTATTCTTTATGACCCATTTACGCTTTCCTTGTAACGGCTTCTTTTTGGCCTTTCCCAGCGCCACCCAAGAAACAAAGGCGGATGGATAAAAGCCATATTTCCATTCGTGAGTACTATTCGTACCGGCTCCAGATTCGCCCTTCTTCGCCTTGTATCTTACTCAACACAGGCCGTTTATTTCAGCAATATGTTGTTGACCAATATATCAAAATAGAAACTCAACGCTTGGACTTTTTCCGCTCAGAACAAAATAAAAAAAAACAAAGAATTGAAACCATGCAAGGCATAGAAGATGCTTTTCATTTACAAGGAATGCATGATCTTAATCAGATTGGAAAACCAATTGTTCTACCATCTTCTTTTATCGGTGGTCCTCGTGATATGCATCGACGTTATATGGATGCAATGGCATTTGTTCAAAAGTTTGGCAAACCTGATTTTTTCATTACAATGACATGTAATCCACAGTGGAATGAAATTGCACACCATCTTTCTGAAAATTATAGTTGTACTAACAGGCCTGACTTAACTGCACGAATCTTCCGTATGAAACTTCAGGAGCTTAAACATGAACTTTTTGACGAAGATCTGTTAGGCCGTGTTTGTGCTTACACATACGTGGTTGAGTTCCAAAAAAGAGGCTTGCCCCATGTCCATATGTTATTAATTATGCATGCAGAAGATAAAATGGAAGATCCTTCACAATATGATAATTTCATTTCTGCTGAACTACCGGATCCTAAAACTGAAAAGTATTTGCACGATTTGGTTACAAAACATATGCTTCATGGCCCTTGTGGAACAGATAATCCAAACAATGCTTGTATGCGTGATGGGAAATGTAAAAATCATTACCCTAAAGAATTCAATGACCTTACAACACATGCTCCCAATGGCTATCCTTTATATCGCAGATGAAATAACGGCTCAGTTGTTTTCTCACGAAACCGTTTGCTAGACAATCGATGGGTTGTCCCTTACAACCCATATTTGCTAGCAAAATTTGATTGCCATATCAATGTCGAGATTTGTTCTACAATTAAATTAGTCAAGTATTTGTATAAATATGTATACAAAGGTCATGACCGTATTGCCTTCTCAGTGCGTGGCCCTGATCAAGAGCAACAAATTGATGAAATTACTGCATTTCAAACAGGTCGTTGGGTTGCCCCTCCTGAGGCATCCTGGCGAATTTTTGCCTTCCTCATAAATGAAATGAAGCCTGCTGTTATAGCACTCCAGTTACACTTGGAAAATTATCAATACACAACTTTTTCTACAACTGCTCCAATCCAAACAGTAGTTGAAAATATACAAGCACACCGTACTATGCTTACACAATTTTTCCACATGAATACTCATGATAGTTTTGCTAAAGAGAAAAAACTTTTATACAAGGAATTTCCAGAATATTTTGTATGGGATTCCACAAAGAAAGAATGGCATCAAAGAAAGCGCGGAATTATCGTAGGTCGTATTGTCAGCGCACGCCCAAATGAAAATGAACGATACTATCTACGATTACTTTTACAACATCGTCGAGCACCAACATCATTTGATGACATTGCAACTGTTAATGGCACCCTATGCCAAACTTTCCGAGCTGCATGCGTTGCATTGGGATTGCTGGAAAGTGACACAACAATAATCGATTGTTTAATAGAAGCATCGCACTTTCAGCTTCCAAATTCCTTCTCACAGTTGTTCGCAACCATCCTGATGTTCGTTAATCCTGCTGAACCTCAAAACTTGTGGAATCAGTTCCACGAATTTTGCACTGCTTTTGTAGCATCACCAACTAACCATTCTAGCATATCTGTCGAAACACATGCTGCTATTAATGTCAATAGACACCTTTCAGCAGCTGGAAGCACTTTATCAGACTTCGGTATTATAGTTACTAATGATCTAGGTTCAGATACTATTGATGACATCTTTGAACAAAACTCTTCATTAGATGGTTCTTTATATCATAACCTTCCATCGCCAAATACATTGAACGAAGAGCAGTACCAAATTTTCCAAATTGTCACAGAGAAATTATTGAAGCGATTGCCTTTTGTATGTTTCATTGATGGTCCAGCTGGCACGGGTAAAACATATTTGTATAATTCTATTCTTCATTATGCACAAGAATTGAATCTTATTTCGGCTCCCGTCGCATCTTCAGGCGTCGCTGCTTCTCTACTACCTAATGGTCAAACAGCACATTCAAAATTCAAATTACCATTGGATATACTTGAACATAAATCTTGCAGCATATCAAAACAATCAAACCTAGCATCCCATTTGAAAGCCCTCACATTGATTATTTGGATGAAATTTCAATGGCACACAAAGAACTTATTGAGGCACTGGATAACACTTTAAGAGATATAACCGATGTTGCACAGCCTTTTGGAGGAAAGTTGTGATATTTGGTGGTGATTTTAGACAGATTACACCAGTGATACCAAATGCAACAAAAGACATTTACATTGAAGCAAGTGTTGTATCATCTAATTTGTATCACAGCGCAGAGAAATTCCATCTAAAAAAAATATGCGTGCTCAAAATGATCCAGCCTTTGCAGCATTCCTTGATAGCATTGGAAACAATACATGTCCAAACTCAGCTGATGGTGAAGTAAGGATTCCTCATAAGAATTTAATACCATACGAAGATGAGAACATTAGTATGTTAATTCACAAAATATATCCGCTCAATATACTCCAAACACCTTCTATTGAAGCCTTTGTATCACGATCAATTCTTACCACAACAAATGAAATTGTTGACCATATTAATAATATTATCTTACAGCAAATTCCTGGCGAGATAATGACTTCTATTTCAAGGAATAAAACTATATATCCAAGTCAACAAGCTCATTACGAAGATTTGCTCCCTACATTAACACCTAACGGCATGCCGCCTCACATACTATCTCTTAAGAAAGGTGTCCCAATAATGTTGCTTCGAAACCTAGCTCCATCAAACGGTTTGTCAAACGGAACAAGACTTATTTGTAAACATATGACGCATAACCTCCTTGAAGCTGAAATCATCACTGGCCCCTGCTCTGGAACAACATGTTTTATTCCTAGAATACCGTTACAACCGAAGGAAACAAATAAAACATCAATTGAATTTACTCGGGTTCAGTTCCCCGTGAAATTATGTTTTGCAATGACAATAAATAAATCACAAGGCCAAACATTACAGCACGTCGGTTTATTCATTAGAGACCCTGTTTTCATGCATGGCCAATTATATGTGGCTTTATCGCGTGCAAAATCCTTTGACAATCTATATGTAACAATTCGTCCGCACGAGGACAATGTGAGAACAGAGGCAATAATTGTTGAATGGACTCGAAATATAGTCTATGAAGAACTTCTACGTACAGCTGGTATTACAAATTGACTTCAATGCATTGTCCTTGATCACCTTTCAATTCATATTGCCTGCTGCCTTCTCATGGGTTTTATCAAACACTTTGTCCTGACTATGTCTCTATAGGACATCATTAGTAGTATTCCTGTTGCGGATCCCATAGTAAGTTCATAAATAATCATTATGTGTTCCCTTTTTGATTTTGGAAAGAGTATTGGAATAGTAATTTGCATAGGGCACCTCCATTTGTTTCTCTTAATGATTCTTAATGGCTGTAATATTGCTCTTCCTGTACGTCTATATATATATATGTCAACTTCATCTTCAGATGATCTCTTCATTTTTTCCGTTCCAACGTTTCCTTGATGAAACCATGGTGGAACCCCACAATGGATCAACAACCCCAACAACAAGTTAATGAAATTTGGCAACATAAACCTATGCAATAAGTTAGGTGTGTTCTCCTTTCTTTTATGTCACGACTTCATTAATTCTTCATTTACTGACTGCTTGTGCTTCTTACCAGTAATTGTCATATTTATCTACTTCTGCCTTATTTATTACTCTTAGTAATAGTGCAAGCTATGAATTGATTTGGAATCTGATTTCTTACTTTATAACAGTTCTAACATACATTTATGACTCCTCACAATTTGGATGCTACATAAATGCTGATAACCAGGTGTATGTCAAATTCGCGAAAATTACTATGGCATTTGGATACGTTCTGATTTCATCTGCAACTTAAAATATTTTTTTCCCTAGACCAGGTAATCGCTACTTTTTGCTGCGCACAAACTATGGATATAATGTACTCTCATTCAACCATCAGTACATTGTTGTCTTCTGCTGTTCCTTTTTCAAGTAATTAGCTGGTTTTTATATTACCTTGCAGCTCAGATCCGAGGCTTTGTATTGTGTTGTCCTGAAATTGTTGTCCTATACTGTTCTTTTTTGGATTACTTATCTAGCTTTTATACTATGTATCATAAGTGAACAATACATATTCGTGTTTCAGCCATTTATTTCGGAACTTGGGCTGGTAATTGTGTCTGGTTTCATCAAGATAATCAAGCTATTTGTCTAATTTATAAGTAGACCACTTATCTGCTTCTCTTAGTCTGTATTAATCCGTTCGTACTTTATTACTAGACGACTTTTCTCTTTTCTTGCCACAACTTTTTATGATTTTATATTTCAACTGAAAATCTTATTAAATAATGTGATTTGTTGGTGACACAATATGCAGGTCTTTATTTCATTACTCTTATATTTCAATGTTGTGTTCCTGTAATCCCAGCTTATTTTGCCTCTGTATTTGGGCAGAAAGTTTGTGTCTGCCAACCTCTGCCTCTTGATTGTTCAGGATGTCTGGTCTATATATCTCTCAGTTAGAAGAGCCACTTCTATGATGTTCTTAACGAAAATGTAGGAACTAGGAACTTTAAAATACAATCTTCTGCCAGTAGCTTGTTTTCTTTAAATTGATATTATTGTGGTTTAGGTTCCCATGCTATGGATCTTGCCATGAAACTTGTTCATTCAATTGCAAGCAAGCTGCCTGGTGAAAAAGTATATATAGATTATCCATCAGATCTATCAGAAATCGTGAGTGTGCATTCATGAGTATTTCATTTTATTCTGTTTAGTTTGCTTTCTTGGAATATCTTGGTGTTTGTGTGTGTAAAGAGAGATTTACTGAATGGAGTTCTTACGCACTAATTGTTCCAGGTGATTGCAACAGCTAAGCAGTTTGCTGTGCTACACAATGCTTTGAAATTTGAGGCCCTTCACCTCCTCTCTCATATGTTCTCTTCAAAGTATTCGGTACAGAAGTTATTTACAACCTTGGAAAGTTTTATTTGATATGTGTTTAAAGTGCACAGGTACATTTGTTTGAATCTTCTACTGTCTTTTTCCCAATCGTGAACCCTTACATAATATATATTCTTTAAAATAATATAGGATCGATGCTGCCCTTGCCATCTAGACAACGTTTTAGTGGCATAAAAAAATCAATTGTTTGAACCTGATACTATGAAAAATTTGGAATTCTGAAAATTATCAAACAATTTGTCAAGCCAATGTACAACCTGTTTTCTAATTGATAACTTTCAGTTATAATTCAAGACAAAATATGATCAAACATGCCAAAACTTGTTTTCTTTACTTTTACGTGTGAAGTTATTTTGGAATGTATTAGCTTTTTACGACAGCATATTCTAAAATGCAAGGACTTGAGGGGAAAATGGACATCAGACTGCAATATGAGTCCTAATATATAATGATCATAGCATCTTTTTAATGTTGAACTTGTTCCAAATCTCTGCATATTATTCCAAGATGGTAATGGTTGAGTTAGCGTTGCTATCCAAATGTCATATTATTTTGTGAGGAACTATTATGATTATCATATTTGCAGGTAATCAAGACTCGGGATAATCCATGTGTAACGTTAGCTTTCAAGGACAATACAAAGTTCTGTCCACAATAAAAAGTTCCCGCAATTGACAGCGCATGTATAAAGAAAACCATTAATATGGCCGTGCAGGAGGAACTCTAGGTGCCAATCCTTGCCAGTTTCAAACAGATGCTTTCAAGGTGGTTCCAACTTCTGGCCCAAACATTAATAATATTCTTGTTCTTGCAGAAACTAATTTTTCCCAGTCCATTGGCGAATCAAGAACTCTGAATTCATCACAATGATACCTTTTGCCAGGAAGCAACGGAGAATATTTTGGTGTATCAGTTCGTCAATAATAGAAGCTTACATTCATGAGCTTCAGTTGTCTTTTCCTTTTGTTTAGTTTTTTAGACCTTCCCCTTTACTTTTGATTTGATTAAACATGTCATGCTTTGGGATTACATGACACTCTCATTCCTTTGTTTCCATGAATATGTTATTGTATACAGGTGAGTAATTTTACACTCTCACAGCTCTCCAGATCATCTCACACAGCATCAATACAGGGCAGTGTTTCTATTTTAACTTGCTTCTATTCTTTACACCTGTGTCACTTCCAGCCATATCATATATGCTAACTGCATCACAATAAAAAAATCACAAACCGTCGCGCGCAGCGTAGCGCGCGATACACGAATTCTAGTATATATATATATATATATATATCGAATAGATATATATACCAAACAAGGGTGAATAGTACTATTCATTGAACAGTGATGGAAACGACGTCGTTTTGTGCTGTTCTGGCTCCAACTTCCCATGACCCGAATCTGCAACTCCACGGTAACCTAATTTTCTAGAATCGTGCTCTGCAGCAAAACTGAACCCTACAATAATCTGTTCGTCTCTCGCGGTGAAGTGCGACCTAATTTCCTCAATTGCGTTCTGCAGCAAAACTCAACCGCCTCATTCTCCGATCTTCAGGAATCCATTCGTGTCGCGGTGAAGTGCGCCGGACTCACCGAGTTGATGTGGCGCCGTTGCTCGATGCTTTTCGCGCCACCGTGACCGCCTTGCTATCATCGCCCTAGGTCGTCCCTCCGACGACGTCTCCGTCCGCACCATGCTGGACCTCTGTCCCTGCTCGTTCGCCACTCCGTGACCACCTTCCCCTTCGGTCGCTGTCCCGTTTCGCTGTCGCTTCCCATACAACATCCCAGGCAACCTAGCACTGTGGTTAGTTGTGGTCATCTGAAATTTTTCCCAATTTGTGTTCGTTCAAATGCCAACGCTCGTGTTCATTGTTTTTCATTTTCCCCTAATTTCCAGCTCTGTTTCGGCCCTCAAACGAGACCCTATTGGTGGCAACGGGCTTTCCGATTCACAGACTTTGTATTCATGCTCTGGCGTGAATGCTCTGCACTTTGTGTTCGGAATTTTTGGTGGGTTTTCTTTAATTTCCCTACATTTTCTTCTTTTTCGTTCATTTACTTATATATTGTTTTATGGTATGATGATTAGATTTGATCTTGTTCTCTTTCATTTCCGCCTCAAAGTGACAACGCTTCAATGTTGCTTGCCGCTATAGTGGTGGTATGTACTGTTTAAGTTCTCAGTTCATTTGGAAAATTGAACTTGTGTGAAAGTATAATAGCCTGAAGTTGTCTTCTTGAAATGGATTTCAAATTTCGCTTGTTTCTGGAGTATAAAGAATGCTTTGATTACTAAGATTGAAATTCTGGTTTTGTTGAAGTTACTCATTCTGAATTTGATCTGTTTCTTTGCGTTTTTGTCTGCAGCCATTTACTATGCCCGGACCATCTTCGATGGATAGAACGGAATTTCTATCAGCACTTCTTTTTATGTATCTTTGTTAAGTACTTATTCAGCTGTAAGGCCCTGTCGAAATTGATGATTTCCTCTCAAATTATGCAATTTGTTGTGTTATGGAATACAAGTGTGTGGCGCTCGACGTACTTGCAAATGAGGTACTTTCGTTTCCACTTTCTTGTCCTGTTCTGGCACATAAATGTTGCTTGCTTTTCCACTTTTCTATTCACATTAGAATGAGAGAGACACCAACAAAAACGTATATAATGGGATTTGATTTTATATTTGCTTTTCCACTTTTTCAATTCACATTAGAATGTTTTTGTTGTATATTTGTATATGATGGTTTTACATAGCTGATCCCACAGTGGGTTGATGGCTTGGATGATGAAGATCCAACATTAGAATTTTCCAATTCCCCGTTTAGTGATAGATTTAAATATGATTCCAAATATGAAATATATTGCAATTGGATTATTCCAAGGTATGACCAGGCAAATCATAGATAATTATAATCATGTCATTTATCTGCCTCAAGATTTTTATGGTTTGTGCATGGGTCGTTGGATGTTGGAATTTTTTATATTTTAATCTAATAACTACAGACTTGTTCTGATCAATTATGAATAGGGAAAGTTGTTGGATATATCCTGCAACATCAACATCTGTTTCCAACTTATGTTCTGACATTCTTTCTTCTTTTGGTGTATCGCTGCTTCTGTATACCTTTGCTCATTCCATCTTGTAATGAAAAATTTCCAACGCTGCACTTGGAAATAATTATGGATTTTAGGGTATCTATATATTACTGGTGTGTTTGTGAATTCCAGATTTAAGACTTCGGTTTCTTTTGAAATTTGGCTTTCGGGAACAGCTGTACCTTGAAAAATGAATAGCTATACTTTTAAAGAATGAATAATTAATTGAGAAGTGTGGATGATACTTTTATTTTTAAATTAAGAAAAAATTCATTTTGCCTCCTAAAGAAAGAATCTAACTTTGACCCACACATTATTAATTTCCAGCTTTATTTCGGCCCTCAAACGAGACCTTAACGGTGGCAAGTGGCAACGGGCTTTCCGATTGCTTTGTTAGAGACTCATTTTACTCATCTTTAATTAATAGTAGTATTTCCTTTACACAGTAATCCGAAGGCGAGTTTTTGTAAACAAGGACCACACTTAGTTATCAAAAGTCAAACGTTTCTGCGGATCTGTGGATGTAGGCAGTAGCCATATTTTCCAATTTAGCTAAATTGTGCGTAATAGAAAGTGAAGTCATACATATTGTTAAGAGACGTGGTTAAATTTTTATCTTTTTTGTGCCTTATTCAAATATCAATAGGTTCTCTGTTTTTCTTATTACGAGTTATTACCCTTTTAATTGTTAATTTATCCTGAGCTGTCTGCTACTTTGATTGTTTGGGGCTTTGTTCTTTTCATTGTGTTTTCTGTGTAATTAATTTCTGGATGGAGAGTATTTGCAATCCTAATGTAGATTGTTTCTTGCACGACATAAGGTAGATTATTTCTTGCAACCGAGCATTTGGCTTTCTAATACATGGCATTTCAGTGCATCTGCTTGATTATGTTCGAGTCTCCAATCCACGACATATGGTAGATTATTTTCGTGCAATGTGCATTTGGCTTTCTAATACATGTCATTTCAGTGCATTTGGATTTCTAATACATGGCTTTCTAATCCTATATTTCCTGTGCTTGATTATGTTCGAGTCTCCAATCCTTGAGAACTTGGTCTAGGTTGATTATGAATTCCTTTGTCTGCCAAATTACCAAACATTTCTCCATGTAGGTGTATGATTGCAACTCTAATATTGATGCTTTATGTGTTGGACCATTCTTTGCCACTATCGAAGTAAGTCATTCTCAATTTCTCATTGCTTTTCCATTTCGTTTCTATGGAATGCTGCTCTATACTTCTCTATATCATCATCCTTATAGGAAGACTTCTTCATAGTTCTGCAGAACATGCTTGCCAGTAGACCAGAAGTCTCAGAGATGCAAGGGTTCCTTTAATACGATTCAACTTTGATGGGGTCCCACTTCATCTTCCCTACTCCAAGCTTAATACAATGACCATTCCTGAGGTAGGTTTTCATGCTAAACAGGAGGTGTCTACAGGCAATAGGAGAGTTAAATTCTATAAACCTAACAATATATCTTCCTAACATGTAGAATCTGGATGTCCTCAACTCAATCTACTTGACAAATATCGATGAGGTCAGCTGGAGAAGTTTTTTGTTGTACGTGCTAATCAGCGCATCCTTCAACTTTGTGCCAAATATTGCAATAAGCTATTCAATTGTCTCCCAACTCAAAATGGATATTCATATGATATGTTTTATTGCAAAGTGCAGAATGTTATCTTCTTGCATCGACTTCCTTTGCCTTTTTCATATCTTGTTGCATAGATATATCAGTCACTTTTAAGATGGGTATGTGCTATAAAATACTGTAGTTACACGAATGGAGTAATGTGGTTTGATGGTCGTAAAGGGTGGATGACAATCTGTTTTCTATCAATGTGTATTTTCGGATTCAAAGTAATATAGGACCTGCCTGCATTCAAACATTTGGAACTTGCATTATGAATTTCGATACTGTTTTATGATTATGTTTGTAATTGTGCTAATTATATTTTCATTTGCTTAATATGCTATGGAAAACATAGAGAAAAATAGAAGAATTAGAACACTCTGCTGGGAATCTCTCAATACAAGTGTAGCCTTGGAACTTACAAAATTCAATATTGCTTGACTTTGGATACCTATTTCTTATTATTCCTCAATATGTTACTTTGTTCTTTACAGAGTCGAGCAAAAAGTATGTTTCTTGAAGCAAAAAAATTTACTTGGATACCTCGTCTTCCCTCTTCCCTTATGCTCTGGTTCACACTTCCCTTGGACTTTTTGTGACACCTCTCATAATGTGATCTTCTTCTTACCCTAATTTATATACCAGACGGTTAGTTGATTGCAGAAGATTATTTAAGCATTGTTATTTTTGTACCAAACCATTATGCTGCTCATTTTTGGGAGAAGGTTTCGATGCTTATTTTGTTTATTTTGAGAGCTCGTTTTAGGTGGGTGGGGTTATCTTTCTAATAATAATTTGTACTCATCTACAAAATATAATGGAAAGTATATTGACCCAAAGCCTCAATTTGGCATTATAAATATCAGCATTTCACTGATCTGATGGAATTCCATCAATCGAAAATAGCAATGGGAACTTGATTTTTTTCTTTAATTATTTTTTTTATGAGTAATCTCATTGGCTTTTCTAATTATTTGGTATATGCTAATCTCTATTTGTTGTCAGGTCTGTTGTACATTCGCTTAATACCATATTTGTGTTGTTGATTTTCCTTGCTGTTGCTTTGCACTCTAAACATAGTTAGAGATTTTGGATATGGTTCTGAGTTATGGTGATGCAGAAGAGATTAGACAATGGGTTTATTCGCTATCAATTGCCTCCCACGCCTCGACCTGCCAGATCAGCTAGGGTAATCAGCTAGGGTAATCATCATCTGGACTTGAACTTATTTTATCGCCATTGTATTTCCCATTCTTAATCTTGGTTTCTTCATCTATTTTAGAGGAGGTGTTTATGATAAAAACAGATGCCAACCAAATGTGTGCATTCAACTTGTTGCCAACCATTGCTGGGAAGTTGCTGTTGGATGGGGAGAGCCGTCCACCATCTGGAAATACATCAACTGGACTGATAGGTGTGTCATTTACTTCGAATTCCTATATGGCATTACGGCTTGTTCATGACATGTTAATTATATTCTCTATTGAGAAAGAAAATTCATATGGCTGTGACTTCACCTATAAATCCATTTGAAGCAACATAAATCCACAACACTCACTCCACACAAAAAATTCATCAATTCAAACATTTCTAATCTTTCCACAACATCACACTTGCCAACTACATAACAATGAAAATACACAGACTGTCCCGCGCGGCGTAGCGCGCGAGATGCGAGTTCTAGTATATATATATAGATGTCTATTCAATGACGTTAGTATTTTTTTTTTCCAAAATTAGTGGGGAGTTATTTTAGCCATGATATAAAAGACAAAATAATTTCCTTGATTTTTTTTTTTAAATGTCACCTGTTTTAAAACTATTATCACTCCAAATGCTTACGTTGGCATCCAATTTTTGTTTTACTTATTTTATTATTCTTGATGAGAGTTCAATGAGAAAACTATTGGCTCTTTGAGTCCTATCATTTACTACTGAAATTAAATGTATTCATAGCTTATACAAATTGATAAGCACAAATTGGTAAAGAGGTTTGAATTCAACTTATTATTTATAAAGTGAAAAAAAAATAAATAAATAAAAATAAAGAACAATGAGATGAGATATCTTTTGTAAAATGCTTGAAGATAACTGTAGTGTGTTTCTTTTAAAAGATTTATTAATTATTAATGGGTCATATAGCTTTTGGTTGCTTCGAGCAAATATTACCTAAAATACAATATATTCGTGTAATATATGTTACCAAAATTTTAAATTGAAAAAAAAAAAAAAAAGTATAGATATGTTGGGACCTTAACAAGATATTGATATAAATAGATATGCCGATATGTCTATAATCTTGGAATTTAATTTGCCGTAGAGTTCTTCTTCAGCTAGAACTTTCCTTGTCATCATATTTAACTCCCATTGTTTACTACTCCCTACATATTTAACTCCCCTGTTTCCACTGAACCATTAATTACCGTTCACAGTTACCGCACCGTAATTCCTCAACTCCGTCTCTTTCCCATCAAGCATGAAGATGATCATCAGAATTCGCAGCCGCGACGGCATGGAGAGGGTCACAATCGACGGCGGCGACGGCGACAATATGCAACTCACCGTCGCTCATCTCAAATCCGTAATCGAAACCCAATTGCACCTCCCAATCGACGCCCCACGAACCAAAACATACTCTTGCTCAAATCCTCCCAGGCTTCGTCGGCGCCATCCGACATGTCCGACCCCACCACCCCTCTCGCCTGACTCCACATTGCCCACGGCTCCATCATCTACCTTTCCTACGAAGGCGAGCGCTTCGTCCCCGGCCCAGCCGTCGCCCTCGCCACCGCCTTCAGGAAGATGACAATGGATGACTTGATCGCCAAGCAAATGAAAATCACGCGCCAGGAGAAGCCACATTGCGACGTCGTATCATTCGACCGCGAAGCCGCCAATGTTTTCCAGAAGTACGTGCGTGAAAGCTTGGATTTTCCCGTGAAGCGCGGCGGATTCATGTACGGGACGGTGTCCGCGTCGGGGAAGGTTGAGGTCGATTTCATATACGAACCTCCACAGGAAGGGACAGAGGAGCATTTGAAACTACAGAGGGATCCCGACGAGGAGAGTTTGGTTGAGGCCATCGCGTTCGGGCTGGGGATGAGGAAAGTGGGGTTCGTGTTTACTCAGACGATCCGTGAAAACAGAAAGGACTACACGATGTCCCGGGCCGACATTCTGCAGGCCGTGGAGCTGCATTCGGAAGCAGGTTTGAAGGAGTGGGTGACTGCTGTGGTCAAGCCGGGATTGGACGATGAGGGCAATGCCGTGGAGGCGCACTTTGAGGCTTTTCAGATGAGCGACATGTGTCTGCGGTTGTCTAAAGAAGATTGGTTCGAGAGGGATGAGAGGAAAAGGAACATTGATCCGCGTCTTTTGCGGATGACAAAGGATGTCGTCGTGGGAGGGAAGGATACTAGAGATGTGGACAATGATTACTTCTTGGTGGTCGTCGCGATTGTGGATCACAAGGTTCGATAGTTGTGTGGTTATTGTCTGGTTTTATGTTCTTATTTTGTACATTTGGTACAATTCAATGGTTAACTGAGCTTTTTTTATGGTAATGCAGGGGCTGCTGTCGTCGGATTTTCCAGTTGAGAACAGGACAGGCGTGGAGACGGTGTCCACGCTGAGAAGTCATCTAGAATCGACAGGGAACCTTCCGTTTGTGAAGAAAATTTCGGATTTCCATCTGCTTCTCCAGGTTTCTGGACATCGATGTGGATGTTCCACGATTGGCAGCAAGTGTAGCGACACAGGATGTGGCGGCTGAGGCTGAAGGATACCAGCTCCTCATCGAGTCTTGGCTGGCGCCGCATGATCGAGATGATGAATGGTGTTGAAAATTGGTTACCAGGATCCAGGAACCATCATTGTGCCTCAAGACAGGAAGCACCGTGCTTTCATTGAAACTCTGTGATGTAAGAACTCTAAAAAGATTGGTACAAAACAGAGAAGAATTTGTTGCAAGAAATATGAGTATTTGTTCTTTCGATGTTGGTTTAATTTAAGTGAAACCAATCCGGTGGGAATGCTACAAGTGTTGTCTGCATGTGCAGACATGATGGGAATGCTAATTTATATGATGTGGAATGATATTTTTGTGATGTCTCATGTCATCTTTCAATTATAACATAAACCATCAAGTTTATAACTGTCACCCAAAACATCAGATAAACTAACCCAAATATCACATAAAGTATGACTACCGATGCAGTTACTGTATCCCATTCCCTCTGAAACCATCTTATTTATTAAATGGGGCATCAAAGAGACATTTAATACTTCAATTACAGCATTAAAGCCACAAAAACCAAGTCTTTTTTTGTTAAGGACAACATAGTATAATCTTTCAGAAGCCAATCCAACCCTGTTATGTTAGATATCAATCACCTCATCATCGTTTCATTGCTAATGATTCATTATTTGAGCTCCCAATGGTTTCCCCATCTAGACACCTCGATTTCTCAGTTTCCAACTCATCTACATCAGAGTTTCCGGTCTTCCCATTCAACTTCTCGGCTTTGAATTCGTCCAACTCCAAGTTCCCAATTTTACCATTTGGAGGAGGTATCGCAGCAGGCAATTGTGTAGCTGTATCGTCCTGATGAGACTCACTGTTTGTTTTCCAAAACAATGGGATTTTTTTTTATCGTCCTCTCTCATCCTCTCTGCATATTTTGCAATGTCGAAATCTGCATCATCTTTCCCGCCAAATGCATACTCCACAGCATCCATGTCAAAGAGATCATCCATGATCTTGGTTGTGTTTGGATTGTCTGAGTACACGAATTTCACTTTGTTGGCTGTCTTAGGCTCCAGAAAGGGCTTCGCAACCTGAAATAAGGCATTTGTCATGGTGCTCGAATCACATACTTTGATCATAAGCGTTCGATTTATGCACAGAAGGATCTGACAAAATATATTGTAGAAAGATTTGTACCATCCAAAATGGTTCGAAAATCTTTGGCGGATTGTAGAGAATAGCAGTACCCAGCCTCTCCGGGTAACGTTCTTGCAGGGCATGAGCTGTCTCACGCGTTACCTTGATCGATAAGTGGGACAAATTGTAACCATGGAAGTCGATTAGCCAGACCATTTGCTCTTGGTCTTCAGGAAGGCTCAAAACTGCATTCTCCATGCAATAAACCAAATACTTGATTTGCCCTTTTACTGACTTTGTGTTCTGCATTCATTCCAATGAAGAAAACAGAATCCAAAACTAAGTGATAATCCCATGTTTGCTATCAATTAGGTTAAAAGAGAACAAAAAAATTCACTAAGATGTTAAGGGCTCTAACTTCATGCTTGTTTTTTTCTTAGAAACATAAATTTCAACTCAGTCATCATGTATGATCATGTATATATATATACATTATCAAAGACAGAATTATTTCAATGCATTTGGTAAGATATAGATGCATAATTGACAGTAAGTGAATTATTAGTTTTGGATATAACCTGATGTCATTTAGGTCGCATCACAAGCACCGGCCTTCCAGACTTATCTTTGTAATTAGATCGATAAATCTTTCCTGTTTCTGCTTCGGAAGCTACGTCTTCCTACACAAAAACAAAGATACATAAACACAGAAAGAACAAATGTGACTTCACACGAAAAATCAAAAAGCAATGGGCAAAATTTTTTTTGTGCTGCATCGCATTCATTACCCAACGTATCAATTCTGGTTTGTATTTAAGTCTCCAATCCAGTGTTGCTTTGAGTATTTTAACAGCCTTGTCGACATTCCAGTTTCTTGCTCTCAAGTATCTTGCAATAGATGCATCCGAGCAATAAATGGCTAGTATATATATATATCTATATATATATATATATATGTATGTATAAACATATTATAAAGGGGACTGATTATTGGATCACAATCCCAACTCCCAAGTAATTATTCCATATATATAGTAGCAGGAGCAGAAGCATATTATTCCCTCAAAATATATTCAATCTGACATTTCGCTATATACATACAAAATAAACTGCAACACCAAACAGAGATCACAAATACGCACGGTACAAAACTATGACATCGAAATGACCATCTGGGCAATGATCAGCTCCTCCTCAAGCAGATTTCGAGCAAACAAATTGTACTCGAGATATTTTCATCATCAGCAGCAGCAGGAGCAGCAGCTTATGGACCGGTGGTGGAGTTTCGCAAACTGGCAGTTGTCTGAGTCAACGAACTCAAAATGGTCTCCCCAACTTCAGCTTTGCAGAGGGGACAGGAGGCGTTGATTTTCAGCCATTTGTCGACACATTCTTTGTGGAGGAAGTGAGAGCAGGGCAGCTCCCGGAGTTCATCGTTGTTTGCATACTTGGCTAAGCAAATACAACAAACCTGTGTAAAAGGGCATAATATATGGTGTTACGTTTCCAGATTTCGATGGTTTAATTCATACTGTGTTAGATCTCTTGCTGCAATTTGCAAGTGAACAGATAACCACCATATAAAAAATTAAACCTATATTTGATTTACTAAAATATTGATGCAGCCATCATACGCCGTAACAAGAGAGGCAAGACAGCTAATCTCAGCAACAGGAGAATAACAATCCCACGGGATTATTAGAAATCCGTGGAGATTAGTTCTCAACATATTATAGAGTGTTTATACAGATTGCTATTACAGCAAACACATCACACTGGGTTTGGATTGCTATTTTCATCGTAAAATCACTTGAGCTACCATAGATAGTTTCAGCCCAAAGAATTTCGCCACCTTGTAAAAATTTAATACTTATTCAATCTCACCTCCATTAAATATCCAAGTATGAATTTGTTCAATAAAGTTATAAAGATATTTAACTTTGCAATTTAAAACCGGGATATAAGAAGCTTACTGCATCCTCAGCTGATATCACGCGCTCTTTGTCTGTTCCAGTAGCCACAATCCCGCCTTCGCCCTCCTTGTTGGAACTCTTACTCTTCTTCAATTTGAACTTATACGTTGGGAGTGAATTAATCGAGTCTTGAGTAGCTCCTCTATTTGTGGAAAAATCTTCTCTGAAGCCGAGGACTGATATAATGCATGGGAGGCAGCAACAGATTGTAGTGCACAGAATAAAAGGCATTGCGTATCCGATACAGCTGAAGGCAAGGAACACTATACACAACCTGTGAGTGAAGAAGGAAGGACATGATCAGGGAAACAGAAGTAAACTTTGTGTGTGGGCGGGCAAACAAGGGAAGTGTGTCCCGCGCTACCTGTACACATTAGGAGCTTCTCCAGATGAAGAATGCCCACCAAAAATCCATACATTGCCAACAACAAACCAAACAGCAAAGAAGCAGTCTAAAGCCATTTTGAAGTACTCGACAAGTGACTTGAGCCTGCAGGAGTAAGCCCAGGTTGTGAATCGAATATGACACAAATGAAGCATAAATGTTGATATTCAGCATAAATGTTAATTGGAAAATGAAGTTCCGATTATACTTCACCAGCTAGGCCTAATTAGCTTTTATCGGTAAACATTAAACACAAAAGTGACCGTGATATACTGGGAACAACATGAGGAAAATACCAAAAAGGGCATATAAAATATGACACCGCCAAAACAATTCACACATACAATGAATTTAAGGACCAGAGAAGTCAGTAACTAATAAGTCAACGTTGTGCAAAGCAAATGAAACTGATGATCTGTATCATCAAATGCATAATTTACAAACCAAAATATAACATCAGAAGTTTAATCAATGCATCCATATAACTAAATAAACCATCATATGAATACCGTGGATTTGGTATGCGATTCCTCTGAACAACTCTGGTTTCTGTACCAATTATTTGCCGATTTTCCCCATCCACAACTCTCCCATTCAAGGAACCAGCATTGTTGCTACCCTGAACAGACTCTTGCTGCAGTGAAGAGGCGTTTTCAGATCCCGCATTTCGATATATAAATCGCCAATACAGAAGGGGAAGGATGGCAACGCAACCGCATGCATAACCAATGATCCATTGTTTTAAAGGAGCACCTGGCTTTTCATCCCTTGACAAACACAAAACCACAATGGCTGCGATAATTTGGCTAACTGTTAATACTAACTCCACTGAAATCCACAAAACTGAATTCAATGGACTCCTTTGGCGGCCTCGGCTGTTCCCTCTTCGAATTAGTGATGAATTCCTTGAGTTTGAACTGGTTGAAAAAGGTGAGGGTTGATACACAGCACCACTTGAGCTAATAGAAGGGTGCTCGTCACTGTGTTGCGGCTCCAAGCCATGGGATGGCCTCTCATGAGATGAACTAGATGAAGAGGCATTACCTGTACTAGCAATGTGAATTATATGTTCGTTTTCGTTACGGGAATTTGAGTGCTCCATTAGTAAAGGGACTTTGTTTGTTTGAGTTTTACACTGAAGTCGCAGCATAGGAAAAGCCATCCGACTCCACCAACCAAACAACGCAAACCGAAAACATGGACAAGGTCTATTCAGAGCCTCCCAAATTTATGGTTAGTCTAAGTTCCGAACTCTTAACCCAGATTATATAAACCCTCCCAGCCTGTTCAAAGCACATAAAGCAACAAGGTCAATCAGAGCAATCTTTCATCTCATCAATTGCAAAAACCAAATGCGAGTTTAATAGCAAAAGCCGACAAATATTTATTCTACAGAAAGCCAATCAATGCTCGAGGCAGCAACTCGTCATGAGATGTGTTACCTTACTCTTCATCAAACTACATCACATAATTGCAGCAATCAATTCTTAGTTTTCACATCAAAAACTAAAACTAACACACGGTGGCATATTCACTAGATTGAATCACTCAACAGCTTACGGAGCTACAGTCTTGATCAGTACCCATGGCAAAATATGGTTAAACTTTTTCGCTTCAGGCCATCAGGATAATAACTCAATAACCTCAAACCGATATTCCCTAAACACCGAGATTCACGCTCAATTTACCAAATATTTTTGGAAACCAATTTCCACACTCCAGAACAATAAAGTCTGATCAAATTCAAACTTCAAAAGCCCTAATCAATTTTCAAAACCCTAATGGCATAATCAGATCGTTGACCATATCTCCAAAAAAAGAAAATTTCAGAACAAGCATAAACTCTAGGTAGCAGCAGAATTATCAATTCAGTCACAACCACCGCAGAAACCAAATTCACTAACATAAAAAAAACACCATTAAACCTAAACACAACGAAACAAATTACTCTACCAAAAACCCAGAACTAAAATTACGGACCAGATAACGAATCTTGCGTGTAAAAGCGGTTCCTGCAAACGAAAGCTATGAATCATTCGACGAGTTGAGGCAAAAGCGATAATAGACTAAGCGTGTGTCTTGCTTGATGGGTTTGATTCCGGAAGATGGTTTTGGAGTAATTCGGACGTCAACAGGCGAGCTGACTGCTGAGGGCGGAAGTTGAAAGCCCACTTATTTCTGAAGGCTGGATTTTACAATGGAGGGTTACTAGTTACTACCACAAGAGAGGAGTCACCGAGTTGAGGCCGACTAGGTTGCAAATATTTTTGGTTTTTTGGTGGGAGCCCATGCCACACAATTACAAAGGGGAAATAAATGGAGGGATAAGGGCCGGTGGGAATCGAACCTCAGGGAAATAAATGGAGGGATAGGGGCCGGTGGGAATCGAACCTCCAACCTTCCGTTGGAAGTCAAGGGACTTAACCGCTTGGGCTATGTTATCATCCCAAATATTTTTGGTTTGATTCCTTATTTGATTTGATGACATTATTTCAAGTTTTAATAGGAGTATTCAAATAAGATTCCGTATTCGATTTAATATTTGATTTAATATTTTATTCTAGATAAAATGATAGTATATAAATTAATTTTTTTAGATAATTTACAATATATTTTTAATGATTATATTTAGTATATACCATATGAATATGTTTATATATGAAATTAAACTATAAATCGAACTAAATATTTAATTTTAACAATTACAAATTAAATTTTTAGATATTAAATTACTTTATAGGATAAATTGATTCGACTCGCTAATATTCGTAAAACTTAACAAATCAAATTGAATACTGCAGTATTCGATTCGATTTGGTTCATTTGTAATCCTAGGCCGAGCTAGATTGATTCGGGATAGTTTCATGATCATATTCATCATCAATCAATTATCAATAACAAAAGTTCGAACATATTTTATTTTTCAAAAAATAAATAAGTTAACTTAGTTTGGACTTGATACATTCGATCTTGGCTCAATATTCATGTCTCATTCCTTCCAACTTTATGGTTGGGGTTCGATTCTCATCCGATCACATATCCCTCTTATTTATTATTCTTTATAATTTGTGTGGTTTGGGCTCCCACCCACATTTTCCGACGCATGCATGTCAATATTTACCAGAAAAGACTATAATTTGATTTTAGAATTAATAATCATTTTAAATACGTAAATTCTACTAGATATTTATTACTAAATTTTTAAATAAATATATACTAAATTGTTGAGTTGATAAATTGAGTTTTATTTTACTTTCCAACTCAAAATTTTGATTTACAACCAATTAATTATGATCTTGAGCTAGATTTGACTCAACGAGAACTTGACATTTTGAGTTTGATAAGTTAAAAGCCAAACTTTTTTCCAATACTCGGGCTCGGCTTCGATTACTGTACAGGCACCTTGAGCTTGAGCCGTGCATATCATTTTTCATGTGATATGTGTGGTTCTGTGCTATAAATTGTGGCGTTTTAAATATTGGTAGTTGAATGTCCAGATTTATCTTGATTGCTCATTTAGCATCTCTACTAAGAATAATCTTGCCCTCGTTTTTTACTATTATTCACTTGGTCAGTTGGTTTTCTTTGGAAACAACGAATGCTTCTGTCTTTATTATAGGACTATTTTGTTTAAATATGCATGTTAGAATGAAAAAGGCGTCTATGTGCTTTTCGAACATTAAATACATTATTAGAAATTTGATCTTAAATTCTGAATTTTCTTAATTTTCAATCTTTTTATTGAAATTCGAATTTTGATCATGCATTACCTTTCTTCTATATTATTGAGGGTGTTTGGGAAATAGCTTTTTGACATTAAAATAGCCTTTTTGGGGGTGTTTTAGCTAGTTTGATCAATTAAACAGTTAAATTGAGTGTTTGGTAAATAAGAAATAAAATTAGCTTATTGTGCTAAATAAGCTATTTTTCAAAAAGTTTGAAATTCTTGCTTTTTTTGAAACAGATTATTAGTAGAATTCTGAAATTTATAATCTCCTTAAATATTTATTTATATAATTTGGATTATTATCTCATTCTGAACTTAATTATCTTTAAACGTATTTATAGTGAATATTTATTTTATTATTTATTTTATTATACATCAATGTAACCATGAATATTATTATTATTATTATTATTAATTAAAACATTTTGCAAACAAATTTTAAATACTAATAAAATACACCATGCACTTATATGTCTTTTCACCCTAATCATTATTCAGTTAATTTTTCCTAAACACTTTTATATAACAACAATCTAATCAGCTAGTCAAACGATAACTGAATCATCAAAATACAAACATTTGATTGACTCGACTATCAGCTAACAGTTAATTGCCAAATAGGGTCATTATCTCTTTGTAATTAATTTGATATGAACAATTAAACGCACCTGTTTAAACAAAATGTCTCGTACCTCATCTAAAAAAAATACGTCGGTGGATTTTTTATTTTTACTAGGATTTTTTGCCCGCTACGCACGGGCGGTTTGTTCATAACTTTTTAGGTAAACGAAATCAAGAATTTTTGTGGCATTGTTATAGTTAAAAGTGTTTAGGTGCACCCGTTTATAACATACCAAAGTTCAAACATCTTAACTTATTTATTAGATCTAAAAAAAACATATACTCCATCCGTTTTTTTTAAAGGTTACGTTTTGACTTTTTTAATGTTCATGTAGCACTTTGATTTCTATTTTTGTTGTAGTTATAGAAGATAAAATATAGCCAAGTGAGATCTTGTTGGATTCGTCTCATCTTGTAGTTTTTAAATATCAAATATTTAGAATTTTTATTTATACCGAATTTGAGTTATTAATCATTGAAAATGTGCATTGCATACGTGCAAATGAAAGTGTAACCTTTAAAAAAATGGAGGAAGTATAAGATAAGGCTAGAGGAACACTGGTGGACGTAGTTCTACAAGTTCAAGTAACATATATAAAAATGTGAAGGATGAGATCTAAATAAACATGTATGGATGGGAGCTATTTTCAAATACCAAAATATAATTATATATTTCATCACAATTCAACATAGCTCCAAGATAAAAAGCCACATGGGGAAATCAATAACCATTGAACATCAAATAATGAAAGCGATTCCCTTTGAAGTTAAAAATATGTATTCCTCTTAATTTCATTTTCTCGTGATCAATAAAATTATGAATAGAACAACTATAGAGCTCTGAACGATCTCTTCAATATCTCAAATCAAATATGCAACGGCATTACATATGAAATTGCAGTTCAGATGGTTTACATATATAAGAATAAGTGTATAATGTATTGTGCAAACAGAGTGTTTACAAAAGATATCATTTTATCTTATATTAAGATCGAAAACCCTTAGGCATGTTGCTGCTTGTTGGGGAGACATACTATTCATTATTAAGATCGAAAATGTTTAGGCATCTTGTTGTTTGTTGTGGAGACATTCTATCTTTTATTAAGATTGAAAACATTTAGGCATGTTGTTGCTTGTTGTGGATGTATTTGCTCATCCCCCCTAGTGCATAATGTGTAGACCTTAGTTTTTAAGTGAGATCTTTTCTCTATAGATACAATTTGTGAGCAAAAATATAATTAGGTTAAAGTGAACAGTATAGATATATTGCACATGTTGTCTGCTACCAACATTGATTTCCATTACAGAGTATCTACAATTTATAGTTCAACTATTAATTATTCATTTTACAGTATGAAAGGTCCGGTAGGATCCTCATTTGTCTACTTTTTAATTGTGTTTCTTGGGTGACATTAAGATTGGAACATGATGTATTCCACCACCAGTGAACAATGGAATTTCTTCGATATATGATATGTATAAGAGAGAACACATATACACAAACACTTATAGTGGGTGGGGGTTCATCGAACAATGGGGAAGGATGGTAGGCAAAACGTGGACTATAATTCACAATACCTTCTTATAAATTACTTCCTCCGTTCTCTTTTAAGTGATCCATTTACATAGTATCAACTATTCATTAAGTCATTTAGTCAAAGTTTAACATAGTTATATAAGAGAAAATATAGTCAAGTGAGATGTTGTTAGATTTGTTTAATCACGTAGTTTTATAATACTTATTAATTTTATACAATTTTTACTTACATACATTTGAGTTATTAATATTTAAAAATGTATCTTGGACTGTGTAAAACACAGAAGGAGTGCATTTAGAAGAGAATAGAGAAAGTATATAAGCTAATCAACAGGAGAAGAATGTCAAAATTGAGATACTGAGACAAAATTTAGTTGATTTCTCAAAAGGATCGAGATAAAAATCGAAAAATAAATAACAGAACTTTAAAAAAAAAAAAACATAACTGAAATGAAAAGCATTTTTTCGAACACATTGAATGGCTGGTAGCCCGGATCAACCAACCAAATAATCCGGAACCGAACTGAATTGGGCTTGATTTAAATTAGAGGAAGACAAACCTTGGCCCAATTAAATTGCAAGCCCAACCCTCCATTAATTCAAGAGAAGAGAAACTGGCCCACCTACTAAAGCCCATCACCTATAAGACACCACCCGGCCCATCTTCTATTTTACATCTTCCGGCCCAACTCCATCAAATGGAATCACCATCATCACACCCATCCGGCCCACACCAAAAAAGCAGCCCAGTCCAACTCCATCATATTTCCAGCCCATTCTCCTAATTTTAATGGCCGGCCCACCGTTACCCCAATGGCCCAATGTGGAGACCCAGCAGCCGGCTCCCTTCTTCCCCGACGAGCCCTTCGTCCTTCAGCCCCCTCTCGACGGTAGCGGCGATGTCACCTTGGAACGGAAACAGCTACGGCCACCGAGTACCCACCTCGACGGAGTCTCCGACTCCGGCAGCAACAAGTTCGAAGGCAGCCCATACCGTCGCTCTCCGCCTCGCCATCCTCCATCAGTCGCGGCTCCGGCCACCACCTCCAAAACATGGCAGCAACAGTCGGCCTCCATTTCGATCTTCTCCACAAACTCCGGCAGTCTCCACCTCACCTCCGGCAGTCCCCACAGGAGCCCGTCGCCACCTTTTTGAGAATAGAAAACCCTCCTTCTATTCTCCGGCGACCTTCATCATTGCCGGTCATCCCTTCCGGCAAGATTCCTATTCTCCGATCAACCACAACAACCATGGCCGAAAGCTCCAAAGCCCCAGCAGCCCCTTGGATGTTCATTCCTCAATTCCGGAGAGCCCCCGAAAATCGTAAAGTGGTCAAAGAACAAAATCCCGATTCACCGCCGCAAGAATATCCGGCCACACTTCATGGTTTCCGACGAGCTCCAGGCTCCGGTCAAGCTGCGTACTCCGTCGTCCGACAGCCACGACCAACCTCCGATCGTCTCCAACTTAGACGGCCGCCGTCCGACTCCCCAGCAACACCTCCGGCTCCGCCGCCATCCTCCTTCACATCCGTGTCGCGAGCCATTCTCGGCCATGTCGCAAGTCGTGCCTACCTGTCGTAAGAGACACCCTGCTGTCGTGAGCCTCCTCAAGCCCTATCGCAAGAGGTCGTGCCATGTCGCAAGGGCCAAGACCTGTCGCAAGCCGTCCCTCACAGTCGCAAGCCTCGGTTTGCCTCGCGACAGAGAATTCCTTTCACGACAGGATCTTTCAATTCCAATTGTTGCCCATGTCGCGAAGCTTCGTTGTGTCGCGAGAGTGTGTTACGCGACAGGGAATCCTCTCACGACAGGATCTCTCAAGTTCAATTTCCTTTTGCTAAGAATATGGGGAAGGCCCGGGACCTGAAGACCATCAGCCATCCTGTTGGGTAACCGCGCTGGATACCCTGTTTTACCTATCTATTACAACCCAAAAGGCCTACACTATGGGATATACAAGGCTTTCCTCACCAGTACAAGATTCTCTCAAAAACAGAAAAGAAAACAACAAGCATGAAACAAAATCAACCTTTGAGGTCCACTGCCAGTCGCGATCTGGTCTCGGCCTCGTCGGACAGATTCGTCTCCTCCGTTTTCTTGTTCCAACAGTTCGGCTTTCGTCCCCACTTACCGGATCTACAACACAAAGTTAGTAAAACAAGCAATATAGCAATAAATATTAAAAGAAGACGAAATACCAACGGATCTAGTTAGATCCGTTAATCCTAGGCTCAGGTAGCCCAATGGATGCTACCACTCAACTGGAGCCATCACAGAAACGGTCCGAAGGGAAGAGAAAGGTGGCACCCTCACTGCCGGCGTCCAAGACCACCACCGAGGCCTCAACCGACGCTGCCGTCCACCACCAGCCACCACAGCTGCACACACGCCTTACGCCGCCCTCAACAGCTGCTGCGTCGTCACAAACCCATCACGGGAAACCACTTTCCGGTGACCCCTAACGGTTGGAAGCTCTACAAAAAGAGGGGGACCACATCCCTCGTCGAGCACCAAGTCCAACGACCCAACCACCAGAATCCTCACACCACTCGGCCCACGGCTCAAAACAATTTGTGTCTAGACTTGAGCTAGGTGCATCACGTCGGAATCCCGAAGCAATTCCGGAGTGAAATCAACCATTGATGAAGAACATGGAGGGGATGGGTCTCTAGAGGTTCATTCCAAAATCGCCTTCCTCATTGGTAGCTTCCTTACCCATTTCAGTTTCGTTGATTGATCCGATTGACGTTGGGAAGTTAGATCCATGACAAAATTATATTATTTTGATATCAGAGCTAGCTTCCTATGTCAATCTTGTTTTAAGTTCATCCTTATTTGAAAAACCCAAAAAAATAGTTCCCTGTTACTGTTCCATCAAAATCCGAGCCTCAAATCTTGAAATTTTTGAAATCTGATTCTAGATTTGGAATCCTTGTGTTGAGTAGATGAATCTACATATGTGGATCATCAAATTTGGCCAAAAAATGAGTGAGATATGACCATTTGAAGTTTTTGAGTGTTCTTGAGTATTCTTCATCCAAAACTCAAAAAGTTCATTTACTTTGGTCTTTGATCTTCAAGTTTTCTTGTTTTTGAGCTTTTTTTCACTTTTTGAGTCTCATTGTGTGGATTTGCACCATTCCCCATTGCATTTGATCATGGTTTGCAAGATTGAAAACTAGTGCTTCCATTTGCTTCGATTTTTGACAAATTTGAAAGTTTGGTTGAAGGAGACCTTGAGATTCCACACCTGCTACATTGGGGGTTCCTTTCCCACTATTTTTGGGTGTTATGTTTCATTTGGAAGTAGTTTGGAGACAATCCGAGTTCATTTGGGGGTCAAAAATGCGAAAACAAAATTACTGCCTGAGTGTGTCCGCGAGTGCCCTTACTTTGAGTGTTCATTTGAATTTGAAGATCTTCATAAAAATTGATGAATCTTATATGGACGAGAAAGATCTTCAAGTTAGCTTCAAGTGGGTTTTTGAATCAATCCGTTTGGATAAGAATTGAGGGTGTTATGGTTCATTTTGGTGAAGTGTGGCAAAAACTGTACAAGGACGAAAGGACGAGCTCGTGCGGGCGCGTGTGTGGTCCAAAAAGGGTAAATCTTGTGCCCAAAGTTTCCTACATCGCAAAGCTATATTACCATATACTATCCCGTCGCGAAACCACTGTTTAGCGATGCAATACAGCCCATTTTTGGCACCCACGTCGTAATCCAAAATTCTGCTGAAATTCAAAAGTTGTAAAAGTAGGTTTTCCATTGTTTTGGGCCACTACCACCCTTATACTTCATACATACATACCAAAACCCATATCCAAACATTCTCTACCTTATATTTTTGAGTATTTATAATAAAGTGGATATTGGACTGACACATTTGTGAAACCTAGCCCTTGAAGCCACTGGAGTTATTTAACAATAAAGTGGATATTGGACTGACACATCTGTGAAACCTAGCCCTTGAAGCCATTTGAGTAAATCGATGTATTTTTTCTTGAGTGATATTTTCCTTGTGAGTTCTTTCTTCATAATTTTGGATGGGAAATTTTCTCTTCATTTCAATCAAGAATCGAATTTAGCCAAAAGTGAAGATTGGATTAAATTGATTGCAAATTGTACTAATCGATTTTGCAAACCTACATCATTTTGCATTGCATATCATACACAAATCTTGTGCGGTTCTTGAATTGAGTCGAGCATTGCACTTTGATTCGTATTTTTGCGCGTTTGCTATTCAATTCCCAATCCTCCACTATCATCTTTGGTGATTTTATCTGGAAAAAGCAAAGGAACCAAGCTGTTGCCCATGTTGCAAAGCTTTGCTATGTCGCGAGAGTGTGTTACGCGACAGGGAATCCTCTCACGACAGGATCTCTCAAGTTCAATTTCCTTTTGCCAAGAATATGGGGAAGGCCCGGGACCTGAAGACCATCAGCTATCCATTATTTAATTTCCTCCTTGCAGGAACTGAGCTCCCGTCCCCGCCTACGCCTAGTCCCGAAATGCTTGTCACCCCTTGCTGCATGTCGTGAGCCATTCCTTTAAGGTTGGCGACATGGAAATTGAGTCTCACGACACAAACTCTAACTTTCAACTCTTGTTTATTATATTAGGGTTGTTTAATTGTTATTATTAGTTGTTTAATCCCTATCTAATTTGGTTGCCTATATATACGGCCTCCAAGACACTTTATTCTCACCTTTGAACATTATGAAATATTGAATGCTTTATGCTTCATTTTCTCTCAAAGGCCATTAAGAGTTTGTGGGAACCGAAAACCTTCAATCGAGCCCACGGCTCAAAACAATTTGTGTCTAGCCTTGAGCTAGGTGCATCACGTCGGAATCCCGAAGCAATTTCGGAGTGAAATCAACCATTGATGAAGAACATGGAGGGGATGGGTCTCTAGAGGTTCATTCCAAAATCGCCTTCCTCATTGGTAGCTTCCTTACCCATTTCAATTTCGTTGATTGATCCGATTGACGTTGGGAAGTTAGATCCATGGCATTGAATACTGCCTAATTTCCTGTATATAATCCAAACATTAAGAAACCTAAATGTAGAAAGATATCAAATTCATTGCCATTGGCATCGGGAATTCCAGAATCTGACAAATCAAAATAAAATTGGAACGAAAATCAAATTGCTTAAGGCTCATTCAAGAATCCTTGAATCTTATGAAGACTATGTTATCAAGAGGAATAATGGCAACATAAATTTATTGTGGTTTCTCTGAAGTGAAAAAAAAAAAAGAAAAGAAAAGCCATAAACTTAAAATTCAAAGTTATGAAGACTATTGAGTATTTAATAATTTAGTGGCAGAATTGACTATCTAATCCAATATTTTAAATTTGAGAAAATATGTTTAGTACAACTATTCAAATTAAAGTCAGAGGAGAGCGGGTTATCATTCATCATTGATGGAAGAACTAATAGAATAATAATTGAAAGAAGAATGCAGATTCATTCTTATTTAACTGATCAATTGAACACTGTAAAAATAATTTGACGAAACTGATATAGATAATGTAAAAATACACTAATATTATGCAACTTAAAGAATACAAAATCACTATTATGTTCATAAGTATTTGTATTTGAGACATAAGAATAATGAAGACAGCATATATATATATGTTTATATTATTATGTTCATATGAAAGATGGAAGAAATTATCTAGAACCATTGTTACAAAAATTCTAAAAGACAAACTAAATTAAAAATTAGTCATATGTGAATGCAATTCACCAAATTTAACTGTCAATCTTGAGCATTGGGAATATGTTAATTGTTAATATCAAAATTATAATTATATATATACCTGTAATTTAAAAAAATATTCAATAATTATTTTTATTTATATTATGTAGTTTATTAAAATTGTTTTATGTTAAAAATTATATTTAAAAATTAAACCCGATACCAAAAATTAAAATTAAAATATGATTATATTTTTATAACAGATTTTAATTTCTTATTAAATATATATAGTTTGAAAAATTAACTGAATTATGGTTATTATTAATTAATTTTTTAATTTATTATATTAATGGAGGTTAATATTTCAGGCTTAAATTTTTATATAATTAATATAATATATTTAAAAATATAATATATTCAATTAAATAATATATGTCGAGCAAAAATTAAAGAATATATATTGGTTTAACTAAATCTATCAGAATATCAAATATATTATAATTTATTTCCAATTTATATCCTTTTCAAATATATGAAAAGATTTTTCAAGATTTTCTTATACTTATAAATAGATTTATTACCTAAATATAAGATTTAAAATATTGATCGACCTGGCAAGTAGGATGATTCAGCGCTAATGTATAATTAATTTGGATGACTGTACGTTTCTGGCTTTTTTCTGGATTTGTTAAGTATTTCAAACTATTGTTTTTTTTTTTGGTAGAGCCAAAAGGCCATGAAACAAATTTTCAAACTATTGTTGATGTTTTTTTTTGTAAACAAGATGAAAAGAGAAAAGTCAAACAAATTATGCACGAGAATTTAGCACATTTTAAACCAAATATTTGTTTAATTTTAATAAGATATTGCTTAATTATATCATATTTGTTAATAAGATATATCATATTTCAAACTACTTCCCATGACTTCCAATTTTACTGTTGGAGGTTTGATTTCCACGCTGGGCCCTTTTTCACTCCCCTTTATCACATTTGTAATTTGTGTGGCTTGTACTCCTATACATATTTTCCGGCACTCACACATGAATATCAATGTTTAACAAAAATAAAAATAAAAATGGAGACAATGACAAAAATAGTCCACCAGAAGATACTCTTCCACTTTAGAGCCACAATTATTGAATTAGTTGAAATGGCTAGTAGAAGGAAAATGAGCCCGAATTTTAGGAAAAAAGGCCCGAAAAAATGTAAGTGCGCATCTGGTTTAAAAGTGGCATATTTTATTTATTATCTCATGAAAATTAATACTTGTATTTGATCCAAATATGATATCCGTATGCATAGTTCGTGTAAGTTTTTTTAGAACAGGCTGGAGCCAAGACAATAGTTCGTGTAAGTTGATCCAATGTGACTCCCTCCATGAATCAAAAATTAATACAATGCATTTATATAAAAAATTAAATTGTATTCGCCAATAGAAGGTGATTATCTTTTAATATTCCTTTAGTTATTTTAAACAAGTAATATTTAAAATTAATATTTAAGTAAAACAACGGGGGCTATCAAATTGTGCTACATAGATAAATAAATAAAAGTAAGTCTTTAAAAAATAGTGGACTCACATATAATTGTGGATCAATAAAAAACTGCCCCACGAATAAGTTTAAAAGAAGGAGAAAAAAGAAAGAAAAAAAGAACCTTATGGTGGATGATCGGGGCTCTAGCAACTTAAGCAAATGTCTCGGGTTCGAGCCTTTGTGTATGTAGAATTTTGATTTGGGAGAGACAACTTTCCAATAACCACCAGATCATCGAGGGATTAATCTTGGGTCCAGTGAAGCCTGGCTTGGGACTTCACTTAGTGGTCAAGTCTTCTAACCTTATGATTGGAAGTTGATTCCCCGACACTCTTTTACCAACATTCAAGTGTCACCGTAAAAATGAATTACTTAAAGTTAAAATAACCCCATCCCCTATGAAGACACTACATCAACCATAGTGATACATACGTGTTTATAAAATAAGTTCAGCCCTTTACGATAAAGTGTAGACTCAAACAAGGAAAAGTGGAAGATATAGCTTTCTCTCTCTATGGAGTCTACTGCCTCATCGCAGCTGGATTCCTTCCCCCGACCACGATCACTCCAGCTCCGCCAGACCCGCCTGCTCCTTTCTACTTTGCTGGTTCTTCGGTTATGTCATTAAGGGACAAGGTGTTACAGGAGAAAGGAAGTGTGCCTCACCCTCTAATGGAAGACCCGAACAATGCAAAACTGGTAAAACTTGAGCTCATAGATGGAGATCGCCTGAAGCCAAAGATAACTATCAATCCTCAACTCCATGAACGAATCTGTAAGTCGTTCGAAGATGCTATCATTGTGTCTGTGTTGGGAAAAAGAGTGGGGTATCTTCCACTACTGGACAGGTTATCTAGGATGTGGAACTTGCATAACAAGTTCGAAATGGTGGATATGGATGCTGGCTACTACCTGATTAAGTTCAACACTAGTGAGGATCGAATGAGGGTGTTAAGTGGGGGTCCATGGATTATATTTGATAGCTATCTATTGGTTTGTCCATGGCGTCCCAACTTCATTGCCGATGAAGACACTCCAAAGAAAACCCTTGTTTGGGTGTGGTTCTCAGGGTTGTCATTTGAATACTTTGATGAACTCCTCCTTACAAGCATTGCAGCAACCTTAGGGAGGCCTATAAAGGTGGATGCTATGTCAAAAGGTGTTAATAGGGGAAAGTTTGCAAGGGTTTGTGTTGAGATTGATCTAAGCCTCCCGGTGGTTCCGAGTGTGTTGGTTGGAGATAGATGGCAAAAGGTAGCTTATGAGGGGCTTCACCTACTTTGTAAGAGGTTGCTCCGGTGATAACCAACATCCAGCCGGAAGACCTTGCTGATACTGGGGAAGCGAACCAGGGAGAAAGGCTGTTCCCGTCAACTCCTCCAGAGGTCAGGGGAGACAGTCCCATTTTTGGAAGTAAAGACAAAAGGTATAAACACGACATGGAGGTTAACTTGGAAAGAGAGACAAGTAGGACTACTGAGGAGGGTGGAAAAGGGGAGTCAAAAAGCTGTTGTTGTCTCTTTTACGGAAAAGGTTGGTCATGCGGAGGCTCCTTCTGCTGGTAGGGTAGAAGCAGACACCAAAAAGAAAATCAAAAATCCCCCTCAACCCGATGGAGAAGATTGGATAATGGTGGTGCGCAAGAAACAAATTAACAAGAAGAAAGGTGGTGGACTGGGAGGAAGCAAATCAAAGGGTGATAATATAGGCCTAAGGGAAACTGGACAGAGGGTGAAGCCCAACACTCCTAAGGGTAAGGAGCGGGCTCTTAAGGCCATTACCAACACTTCAGTCACCAAGGTCAAGCCTAGGCCCAAAGGGAAAAGCCCAACCTCTATTGGGGCAACCCCTAAGAAAGGGGTGAACCATGAGTTTGATGAAGGACAAAGTAGCTTGAAAAGGCAAAGGCCGACAGAGTTGCTTGAGACGAAGGCTATGGAGAGGAGTCCCGGACTCTCCAAAGGTCAAATCAGTGGGCTATCAGAGGTCGAGAAGACCAAACCAGAGGTGGCTGACACGACCATGGGTGAGGAGCCAACGGAAAGAGGAGGGGTTGAGGCCGACTCACTCAGAGAGCCTCCGTGTAAGGTCAGTCTTTAATCAATTTGTTGGAACGTGGGGGGAGTTATTGGGGAGACAGTGAGAAGAATGGTGAGGGAAGTTTTAAGAACTAATAGCCTGGATTTGGTTTTCCTTTTTGAGCCACAGTCCGGCTTCTCCCGGACCCGTAACTTTTAATTCAATCCGGTTATGAGGCGGTGTATATTCAGGAGGTCATGGGCAGAGCTGGGGGCGTCTGGGTGTTAGCTCTCTGTGGCTATGGCTTTATCTAGTTATTTGATGTCCGCAACAGGTTAATTACTCTTTGCTTGAGCCAAGGGAATTGGTCGTGGTACATCACGGCAATCTATGCCCCGTCTCAGTATTCGAGTAGGCGCATTTGCTGGGATAATCTGGCTCATTTAGCCAGGATGATCACAGGCCCTTGAGTTGTTATGGGGGATTTTAATCAAATTTTGAACTCTACTGAAGTTAGGGGAGGGCTCTATAATTTGGTTAGAGTAGAGGAGTTCGGGAATTTGCTGAACGATTGTAGCCTCTCGACTATTAATACTCAAGGAGGGACTTTCTCTTGGTCTCGGCCGTGTGGTGTTACCCGTCGGATCTATAAACGGGTGGATCGATGTGTGAGTAATATCGAAAGGGTCACAACTTTTCCGGGGGTTTTGCTAAACTTATCCCCTATGTTGGCTCTGACAACCTTCCCCTATTACTATCATGTGGTCCTCTCATCAAAAGGGGAAGTGGAGCACCTTTTCGATGGGAAGCATCATGGGCGGAGTATAAAGAATATGATGAAGTGGGGAAGAATGCCTTGAAATCAAATTGGGTTTTGATACCTCAGAAATTTAATGAGTTAAGTTTGGATTCTGTCCAGTTTCAGAAATCAAAGGTTGTGAATTTTAAATGGAGGAAATTGAAAATCATTAATCGGCTTGCGGGAGTTACAAGGATGTTGGAAAAGGTAGACTTTGTCCGCCTCCTACTGTTAGAGGATGAACTCCGCAAGGAGTATGATGAGATTCTGAGGCAAGAGGAATTACATTGGTTCCAAAGAGCCCGTGATAAGTGGGTGGTTTTGGGAGACAGAAATACAACCTATTTCATGCGCGGGCAAAGTCCAAAGACCACAGTAGTCATATCCATGGTCTTTACTTACCCAATGGGGAATGGTGTGAGGAGGAGGATGAGCTAAAGCGGTATACCAATATTTTATTCCAAAGCGTGTACTCAGAGCCTCAGAGTAATTTGAATTAGAGGTTGGCTAGTGAGGAAGCCATACTTCAACTGCCACCCTTGTTATCATCCCAACATAAGAGGCTAAGAAAATAGGAGAGGATATAACCAGGGAAGAGGTCGATACAGTAGTCAAGGAGATCAATGGATTCTCGGCTCCGGGCCCATATGGATTCCCCGGAGTTTTCTTTAAAAAGTTTTGGGAAACGGTTGGTGGCTCTGTTCATGAATTTATTCACAGTGCATTGGTGAACGACCCATTCCCTCCTGAGATGAGCAAAACTTTCATATGCCTCATTTCCAAAATTGCCATCCCCACGAGCTTGAAGGATTTCAGACCGATATCCCTTTGCAATGTGATATACAAATTCCTCACCAAAGTGCTTGTGAACAGGATTCGGCCTCACCTTTAGGGATGCATCTCTCAACACCAAGCGGCATTTCTACCGGGCAGAGAACCCATGGACAATGCTTTAACATTACAAGAACTGGTGTCCAACCTTTCAAGCTGCAATTCTCAGACCAAGGCTATTATCCTCAAAATTGACGTTGCTAAAGCCTATGACAATGTTCATTGGGACTTCCTTGAGCAATGTCTTGTGGAGTTGGGACTTCCGATTGTAGTGTGGAAGCTTATCATGGTGTGCGTCTCTTCTCCATCCTTCTCTATACTTTGGAATGGTGTGCCATTAGAGGAGTTTAAATCGGGAAAAGGGCTTCGACAAGGGGACCTGATGTCCCCTTATTTGTTCTTCATTATCATGGAACTGTTGTCTACTTTAATCAAGCAACTGGTGGACAAGGGAGAATGGAAGCCGGTCTCGTTAAAGAAGGGCGGGGAGAATCTCCCATCTACTTTTCGCGGACGACCTAATCCTTGGGTCAATGGTGGATCGGCTGAGTATCCAGAGAGTTAAACAGGCCCTCACATCATTTTCCAAGATATCTGGTCTTCAACTCAACCACCAGAAGTCAACGTTATTTTTCTCCAAAGCTGTTAGTGTTTTGGATAGATCTTGGATCACCAACAACCTTGGCATTGAAGTGGTTGAATCGCTTGGGAGCTACTTGGGATTTCCTATTTAATGGGCAGGCGTAGATGTGGAGATTTCTCCTTTATCCTTGACAAAATGGACTCTAAATTGGAAGGATGGGCTTGTAAACTCCTCAATAAAGCTGGCATCTCACTCTTTGTCGGGCAGTGTTGGTGACCATCCCTACCTATTTCATGCAAGTACATTGGCTCCCGGAGTCTACATGTCTTGCTATTGACAGCCGGATTAACCGATTTCTATGGAAAGACAGAGATGGCAAAGGCCTCCACTTGTCAAATGGGACACATGTACCACTTCGAAGAAGGATGGGGTCTCGACCTTCGTAAGGCTAGAATAATGAACATCACTTTGCTTGGGAAACTTATTTGGAATTATGTCCATTTGCCTTATAAGTTCTGGGTCCATCTTGTAAAGGAAAGGAATTGGGGGCGGATAAGGAGGATTTCTCCCTGCTGGAGGTGAATCACAACTAGAAACTTATAGGAATGCTGCAAAAAGTGATGAAACTTGTCAAGCCTGGCTACTCCTATCGAGTGGGCAGAGGAGAGGAATCTTTGTGGTTTTCTGAGTGGTGGAACAAAGTTCAGCTAGGATCCATTGTTCCGTTTGTTGAGGCTCAAGATATTGTCCTTAAGGTGAGCGATGTTTTAGACCATGGGAGGTGGGGGTGGAGTGGAGTTCACACCCAAGTGCCGGCTGCTGTGCTCAAGGAGATTTGCTCGACCCCCCTCCTATCATCCATGAGTTGACTCCGTGGTTGTGGAAGGGGACACAGGATGGGTGTTACTCAGTGAGGTCGGCTTATGGAATGCTGGCTGGTTCTACTGACTTGGAAACCAATTGGAATGAGATATGGCACATTAACATACCGGAGAAAATGGGATTACTCCTTTGGTTGGTTTGCCACGAATCTCTGCCAGTCAATCACACGCGGTTCAAACGCAAGCTTGCCAATTCTCCTCTGTGCTTGATCTGTGGTGTTGGAGAGGAGACCTAGGACCACTGTTTGTTTTCATTCCCTTGGGCGAGGGGAACCTGGGATAAGCTTCAAATCAATGTTCCATTGGACTGCTATGGATTGTCTTGAGACAACATTCGTCACCTCCTGCTCGCGATGGTTTCCAAATTTGGGCATTTACTGGTGGCTGGCATACATTTGGATTGAAAGAAATGCTAGGATCTTTTGAGGCGAAACCAAAACTGGATGGGTGATGTATAGAGATATCATTAGGCTCTCAGCGGACTTAGCAGCAGTGGAAAGGATGAGGCTTGTTAAGCCTTGTCGTCCGCAGTTTATGCAGTGGAATCCCTCTAACAGTGGAGACACTATCTTGCATGTTGACGGCAGTGTGGTGGGGGAGTCGGGTCGAGCGGGCTATGGATATGTTGCTCGAGATGGTGAAGGGGTGTGGCGGGGAGGTGGGTGTGGTTCTATTGTTACCAAATCTGTCCTCCTTGCGGAACTTACAGCTCTAGCAGAAGGGATGAAATTTCTAGAAGACAAAGGCATCAGGCGCTACTCTTGCTACACTGACTCCTTGGAAGTGCTCAAGGCCTATTCATGCTATTCCCAGGTTCCACCCGTTCGCATCCCTCGTCCAGAAGATTAAGACAGGAAGGAGAGATTTGAGGTGTGCTTTATTCACCATTTGAAGAGAGAAGGGAATCAAGTGGCGGATAAGATGGCTCCATAGAAGACTTTTTTACCACGTGGGCATTCCCGCCGGATTTCGTATTGGGGGAATTGGAGATCGATGCTTCTGCACCCGCTCCCCTAACATTTAGTTGGGGTAGTTGGGGCTGCGGTTTTGTGGTTGTTTTATCTTGTTTCTTATTTTCGTTTCTATTTTTGTTCTTGTTGCCTAGCTTCGGCTTATTAAAAAAAAAAAAAAAAAAAAAAGGAAAAGTGGAGAAATGATGCACAAAATACTTTCAAGTCTTCGGACTTCGAAACCACAGAATTGCTATCGTATTTGACAAAGACACCAACCAAAGCAGCCAACACTCTTTTTAATCCCTTTTGCTTTCCTCTCATTCCTTGTTTCTTTCTATCCAACGAAGTTTCAAAATTTCAACAAAAAGGTAAAAGGGTCTACCTAAAACATTTGTTTTTCTTTTCCTTTTTGGCAGTGGCAACAGCCAACATCAAGCACTCCATTCATCATTCCAAATTCCCACTGTGAAAGAAGGATTTTCCATTACTTACAATTTACAAAGCATCATCATTCTTTACATCAACAGCAAATCAAAAAGGGGGCCAGAAAAGAACAAGACACTGCTCTAAAATTCTTTGAATTTATCCTTCTCCTTTTCCACCCCCCAATCAATGCCGATTCTTTTCATGATTAGAGTGCTATCTCCTCAGGTACATAGTATATACAAAACAAAACCCTCAAGATCCAACTTTGCCCCCACCCTGTATGTAAGTTTGCTTGTGTATTCTTTTTTCTTTATGCAAGAATCCTATGTCATTTCTTTGATTGAAATACCGGTGCTATTTGCCGTTTAGCCAATGTTTCAGTTTATTTACTGCATTTGGTTCCTATTTTTGTCATTCAGTTGCGCGTCATACGTCTCTGTAGAAGAAGGTTGTCTGTGTGGGTTGATTCTCTGATATGATTTGGCTTTGTGGGATGCACAAATATATTTCATTCTTTGGGCAGTTTAGGTGATAATTCAGTGTGCATTTTCAATTTCAATTAGCTAGCGTTTGAATTTCTTGGCAATTAGATTTGATTTCTCATCAGTTGAGGGGACATTCTTGGAATGTGGAAGAAAATTCTCAGTAAATTCCCCAGAAAGTGCCAGAAATGGGATCAGGACTCACCAGGAAACCCTAATTTAGGCACCAATTTATCGGGGCCGGGCTCCGCCAAGCGGGCTTCGGCTGCAATCTTTCCAGCCGGCTTCATTGCTGGTATGATTGAGCCATTAGTTCCATTCAAGGATGTCTCAAATTCAGAAAAAACAAATCTTTTCATCAGTAAGTTGAGTCTCTGCTGTGTAGTCTTTGATTTCACTGACCCTGCAAAGGACATCCAAGAAAAGGAGCTTAAACGAGCCACATTGGTTGAGCTTCTTGAGTTTGTATCCGAGAGTCCACCACCAAAGTTCACAGAGACCATGATTTTAGCATCTAGCAGAATGTGCTCGATTAACTTGTTCCGTGTCTTTCCTCCTAAATGTCGATTGAGAATCACAAGTTCCGGCGAGAATGGCCATGACGAGGAGCCAGTATTTGATCCTGCGTGGTCTCATTTGCAAGTAGTGTACGATTTCTTGACGAAATTCGTCACTTTAACTTCTTTGGAAGTAAAAGTCGCGAAGAAATACATAGACCATTCATTTATATTGAAAATCATCGACTTGTTTGATTCAGATGATCCCCGGGAAAGAGATTGTTTGAAGGAGATCTTACATAGGGTCTACAGTAAATTCATGGTTCACCGGCCCTTTATACGAAAGAGCATAAACAATGTGTTCTATAGATTTATTTTTGAGGTAGAGAATCACAACGGGATCACAGAGCTGTTGGAGATTTTTGGGAGTGTGATCACGGGATTCACCTTGCCTCTAAAAGAAGAGCACAGGAATTTCCTTCTAAGGACATTGATACCTTTGCACAAACCAAAGTTGTTAGGGGTTTACTTTGAAAAGCTTTCGTATTGTGTGATTCAGTTTATAGAGAAGGATCCGAAGTTGGCCAGCACCACGATTACTGGCTTGTTGAAATATTGGCCAATTACGAGTAGCCAAAAGGAGGTGATGTTTTTGAGTGAACTTGAAGAGATTTTAGAAGTAATTAACATGAATGAGTTCCAAAAAGTGATGGTCCCATTGTTCAATCGGCTCAGATACTGCTTACAAAGTTACCATTTTCAGGTAAAGTTTATGAGAACAAATTCATGTGTTATTTTGACACTTCTTGTTTATGACAAGATACTTTCATTCATCAGTATTGGTTTTATTTGCCTAACAGAACATGACAAGGGAGTATTGCATTGCTTTTTCATGTTTGAAAGAATTAGTTATGTATTGTATTGTAGTATTTTGTTTTCTTCTTAGGTTGCTTGGTTGTGTTTTGTCCTGCATCTTTTTATTTATTTTTTTTGTTAATGTAGGTAGCCGAGAGGGCTCTGATGCTCTGGAACAACGACCAAGTTATAAATCTAATCAAACATAACCGGCAAGTTCTTCTGCCTATAGTATTCCCTGCACTGGAAGCCAACATGAAGAACCATTGGAACCGAGCTGTCATAAGTGCGACCTTGAACGTGAAAAAGGTGCTCACGGATATGGACAATGTGTTAGTCTCGATGTGCATATCCAAATGCCAAGAGGAAAAGGAAAAGCAAATATAGCGGTTGAAAAGCAGGAGGTTTGGGAGCTGGTGGAAATGGTTGTTGGTTAGAAAACGAGGGGTGTTTGGGTAACTAATCGAACAATCTCTACTTCATATTTATAGCTGTTGGGTTCGATACATACTTGCGCGTGTTGTGAAGTGATTGGGTGTTCTTTATTGTGAAGTTTTGTTAAGAGTTTATTCCATTAGAGTAATTGCTGCCATACTGTATCTGCTATTTCATGTATGTATAATGTATTTGGTCCTATCGGTTTCACCTTGCCGATGTGGGACAAGCAACACTGGCGTGTTGGTCCAATATCCATGGATGCGCATCTCTTTTAAAATGCCCATGATATAAAAGCTTCAATGCTCTAAACTTTAGTATGCTTGCTTTGCATAAGTTATGGAATGACAATTTTCAGGATCTGAGCAAATGAGGACAAAGTAATACTTTCTCTGTTTTCTTTACTTGTTACATTGCTAGTAATGTTTTCAACTAGCTGACTACAAAACTCATGTTGACCTTACCTTTAAAATCATTCTCTAACCTAACAAGATAAGGCTCAAAAGTCAGCTAGTTGCAATGTAGCAAGTAAAAAAACGGAGGAAGTATGTAATATATACTATCATATATGAAAATTTCATATTCAATAGTCCCAATAAATAGAGTTATTACAGCATATATATGCTCAATAGCATTTTCTTTCTACCCCACGCTCTTTCCTGGCTTTCTTAATCCTTACCATCACACAATTTGCACCAAAACTTGCTGCAATCACAATCGTGAGATTGTTGTGGATTATAAGTTACCATACGACTTAATCGCGTTGCACTTGGTTATCTTATATCATTTTTGCCTTGTCAGTATACCAAACGCAGGCGCATAAGTAAGAGAACCCTTGCACTAAATTAGAACAATGACTGAACAGGTCTTGATGAGCGAAGAGTTGAGACGCACTTGAACTGTCACGAGAAAATATACCACATCAGATTAAGATACAAAGAAAACATAGATGTTGCTCTAAATACGCTACTCAATTCGTGGGAGCACATGCTTACTTTTTAAGTTTTTATGATGGTGATGTAGTTTATTGTGATGATATTGCTGGATGGATCATTCTAGTCGCGATGAGCCTTGATGAATACTTCAAAAGTAAATATCAGAACTGAAAATACGACGAACCTTGGATTGCTTATATTTTTCGCGGATGGTGTTAAGTAGACATCCTCTTGTGTTTAGCTGCACCTCTTGCAATTCCAAAACCGCATTTTTCAGCTCTGATATCTTGTGCGTTGTGTAATGCTCGAGAGATGGATTCTGCAAAAATGACATTATTTCATTTCATTTATGCTTTTATTTTACTATATGGAGTTAGGGCTTTGTTTGTTAGTCTCTGAATTGAATGATAATAGCTGTTTTATGAAACAGCGCCTTAGCTATATAGATTATATGTATGTCGCCATCATATTCAATCTTCAATCGAAACAAGTACTCCCTTATTATCATCATTTGATTTGGATTAAGAAAGCCCACCCATGGATGGTTCATCTGATCAAGTGTCCATCTGGCTATGAATACGGCAGCAGCAGCGACTACAGATGGAAGGTACTTGAGGAAACTGTACTCCATCAGCGTTAACTCTGCTAAATAATTCGCCAAGAATTCCAGCTCGACAGAAGGAACCTGGAAATGGGGGTGATTGAAGGTTCAGGACTGGGTTGGCTGTAATGAAATTGAGGGATGATATTACCACCATTATCTCTACCTGGTAAAACGCCTGTGCTACTTGAATGAACCTCCTACAGACAAACAAAATGAAAAGAGAACTTAGCAAGAGGGCGTGAAGAGGGAATCCAGACAAAACTACAAAAATTTACAGAAACAGTACCTGAGAAATTTCTTTGCAGTGGGCACAAATAATCGGAAGCCCAAAGCATTCAATACATGGCTCTCCATTCTCACAACCTGTCATGTGAACTTAGCTTTTGTTCTTGAGCAATGATTTGGTATGTTATATACTATAGAGTACTGCACTCACGGTGTAGAATGTAACACATGCCTTTATGTGTTGGTATGGTTTTAATAGACACAATGGCATGATATTAAACCATAGGTGCACTGCACTTGACTGTAGTATCTACCAAACTTAGAGGAAAGGAGATATTAAAACAAGGGTCTGTTTGTTTGGGCTTCTAAAAAAGAGAAAAGGAGAAGAAGCCACAAGCACGTGGATCTACTTATAAATAAAGTTGAGCTAAAAATAAAAGTTCAAACAAACAGATCCTAATTCAAAAGTACGCATACCTCTTCTTTTGTGTAGGAATTGTCTGTAATAAAGCAAAGTTCTTGTATACGGGGTGCACAGATTTCTTCGAATTTCCTGAAAACCATACATGAGAAAGATAATCATATTTCATAGCATGTGTTTAGTTTGCTTATGTATATTTCTTGTAGAGGAGTCACTTACGCGGCGATTAGGATGCATGTTATTCCAAGGAGTTGCAGCCTTTGCTTCTCGATGTAATTCTCTGATAGGTATCTATCGACAAGGTTTACAGCCAGGTAGAGTGTGTCGGGTACCATCTTATATTCATCAGAGACCTGAAAACCAGAGGCAATGAATAGGAAATCACAAAGAAGGCAAAGTGAAATCAAAGTCTAGAACAGGCCTAATTTGATTGCGCAAATTACGAATAGTGCACCTCCCGCATTGATGCCATGATTAGTGCATACTTCATCCAAATGGTCTATAACCACACATTTAGTGTACTTTTAGCTGCTCCAATAGCAATGCTAGGACAAGTTCTTACTGTATTCTTTGATTGTACTAACCTCCACAAGCCAGTCAACCAGAATAGCCCGCATTCCTTGGTTGATGTCTCGTTGCACCATTTGCATATAATTTATGGAAGGCCTACTGGAAAGCTGAGAAAGCAAATTCAAGATAAAATACGGAGTAGGGGATGGGGGGAGGGGGCAAAAGACATGGAAGATGGCAATATACACTAACTTGCATTACACACAAATTTGAATATATGTCAGATGCATATAAGCTACACATTTGTGGATCCTTCATGTACTTCGAATCTATATCGACTATGCTCCCGCTGTCCAAGTTTTCCTCTATATCATCAGATGGCCCGTCATCTCCTACATGATCAATCGATATAGTAAAATTGCAAACAACACTAGCTGGAGAAAGAATAATCAAAATGATTCAAAGTAGTGCATGTGAATTTATCTAACCTCTAACAATGCATGAAATTTGCTTTGGAAGTTCTTCACTAGAATTTTCCTTAGCACCCACTTCTGCCGCAACCAATAACTCCTTTGGAAAACTAGGTTGGGCCATCTTCGCTCCTTTCTTTTCTTCCATTATATTTCCTCCATTGTCCCTTGGGACATGTGGCTGTGGCTTCTTACTTTTGCATTCCGCCCTTGCTGCTTCAACCTTTTTAATTGAAGAGTTTGTTGTCCCCTGTCAAGAAACAATGACTATATTAGTTGAGTTTGTGAACAAGAAAAGAAAGAAAACAAAGAAAAGGGATTTACATTTGGAAAAGGAGCAATCATGTATTTTATGAATCAAGCTACTGTCCTATACAAATAAATACTTGCACTCCAAAGTCCAATCCACCATGGGCTTATTTTGTCCATATCTTCTACTCAAAACTCAAATTCAAACTTGCATCTTTAATCTTTATGAATTGAAGTCTAGTAAAGAAATTTTGAATAAACTTAAGTATAATTTGAGTCAGATCTATTACTGCACAAGGATGTGATCTATAAATGTTCAGAAACATAGTATGAACAATTTTTCTCACATGTATCTCTTTGAATGTGAACTAACACAATTATCAATGAATAAAGCAAAAAGCCAGAAACAAGGCAAGGCAACAAATGTTAATTGTCACATCTACCTGATCTCTGCTTGCATTTGTGCAGTTTGAATAGATTCTATTGGACACATCCTCAAGAACAGCCCTTTTCTTCTGCAAAGGATCAACAGAAGTCACTATTGGCTTCTTGCCATCCGATACAGATCTTTTGAAGTTTGTCCTTAACACCTTGTTGTGGTTAGCTGGAGGACATAAAGGTGGCAATCCTCCTGACGCACCCAATGCTCTTGCCCGGGCTCGTGTAATTCGCACATTGGTTTGTCCCAAGCTAGAAATATTGGTCTGTTCATCCATAGCTGCATGCCTCGGGGATGACACTTCACCAAATCATTTGCTATGGCTGGAAGAATAAGTAGCTACGATGTTCGAACAATTCAAAATACTCTCAGAAATTTGTTTTGTTCTAGTTCAGACTCCAGAATGAGTTTTCCTGACCCTGTGTTTAACAAGCAATTCACCGACAGCCAATCAAACATTTCTTGTGCATTTTTTTAATTTAAACCCCTACAAACTTTCCAAAACTCAAAATTCAAACCAATCTAAAATAGTACATTGAGTAAAATCAGTCCAATTTGAGTGATTCGACCAGATTTTCCAATAAATTCTATTCCCACAAGCTGGATTCCATGAATTTAAACATACCGTAAATGCATTCACCTTTTAAACACGCAGATCTGCACAAAATCCACCAATAATTTTTCCAAAAGAAAAAACATTCAAACCACACGCAATGAACCGTATCACTTCACCAATTTCAACAAACAGAATCTCATTCCAAATACAAAAGAAAAATAATAATAATAATAATAATATAATAATTTTTTTTATAAAAACAAAAAAAAAAAAAAAAAAGGATAGTAGCGATAAAGTGAAATTGAGCTCACTTCACAGCTTTCGCACTTGGAGATTTGATTTTCCAATTGAATGGGAACATGAAACGCCCAATCTTAATGCCAATTCAAGCCAATGGAGCAAAAATGTGTGTGTATATATATGTATGTATATACGTTGAGAGCGGGGGAGACGCCCACAAGTCAAGTTCAAAAACGTCTGAAATTCCGCTATCTCCACTCCTGATTTTGCTTATGACAGATTCCTCCTCTCCTGTATTTGAGATGGATTTCCCCAATAAATTCACAAAATTATTTCCATTTCCCATTTTATTTTATTATTATTATGATAGTTTTGAGAAATGATATATAGCATCCCACGTTAAAATTAGAGTTGCCATATTTAAATTTAAAAGGAAAAAAAGATTTTTAGTCCATTATTTTTTAAAGAAAAAATCCAAATCGGTTCGTTAGTAAAAAAATTTCCCTTTATAGTTTGCTACATTTGCATGTTTTTCAATTTGGTCCTAATTACGTAATTAGAATGAGGTTGCTGATGTGGCCGAACTAAATCACATTATACATTTACTGTGACCAATTTAGAGTCCTCACACATAACACATCAGCTTAATAAATGTTTGAAGGCTATCATAACATATTAGTACTCTAAAAAAATGTCTCAAGTGAGTCAATTGAACATTTCTTCACTAGGTTTAGGGACATAGTCTCCACTTGGTTTGCATTGAGCCTCGCTGGGTTACCCAACCCACAAAGAAACATGAACCATTCATTTGCACATATTATATATCACAATTGGTCTATATTTTTCTTGAGAAACACCAAAAACCATCCACCTAAAAGAAGATACAATGCGGTAGTTGCTGACCAGAACGAACTCCGATGGTATCCAACGAATGTACTGCCAAATCCGATGCGAGAATGGGCATAGAGTAGGGAGTCGCTTGACCTACGTTTTCCAAGAACACCAAGTTCGTGATGTGGTGAAAGGGCTGAGATAAGGGTTGTTAAGTCTATCCAGAATGGAAATGAAGGTAAGCTCTGTTATTGTTGTGAATGGTTATTGTTTCTTTGTGGGTTGGGTAACCCCAATAGCTTAATGCGAACCAAGTGAAGACTATGTCCGTCATCCAAGTGAAGAATGACTCAATGACCCACTAGGTATTTTTTAAAGTAGTGATGTGTTATGATATCTTTCAAACATTTATTTCAAATATTTATTAAACTGGTGTGTTATGTGTGGGTACTTTAGATTGGCCATGGTTCAGCAACCTCAAGCTAATTATGTAATTAGGACTGAATTGGAAAAAATTAGCAAACATATGTTTTAAAAAAATTAGCCAACGGACCGATTTGAATTTTTTGAATAAAAACGGACAAATCTTTTTTTTTTCAAATTTAAAAAGCTAAAAGTTGAGGAGATAAGTAGATTTTATTGTTGAAATTAATAGTGTTTATTATATATAATTTTTTAAGATATGTTTAGTATGTTGTAGGAATATACAGGAAGACAATTCTGAATTAAGAATTTCATGTAGAGGTAGATTATTGTTATTATTGTATTCATAGGGAGAAAATCCCTAATAGTGTCCTAAAATTTTTAAGCACGGTATTTTATGTAGGAATAGTTAGTATTTAATGTAAAGGTAGATTATTGTTAAAGTGGGGTAAATTAAAAATTTATGTGATGTGATTGTAATTGGTTTGATTTTAAATTAAATTTTTTATGTGTGATGTGATAGTTGTGTGTGTGAAATTTTAATAAATTTATTTATTGATGTGATATGAATCATATGATGGGAAAAGGAAATGAGAGAATTGGAGTGGGAATGAGCAAAAAGGAAAGTGAGACAGAATTAGTAGAATGAAGGAGTAGTAATCAATTAATTATTCAAATATCTAATTAATTTTAGGTTTAAAATACTCTAAATTAATTCTAACATATACTATTAATTAATTTTGAACTAAAAACACATTTCAGCATGATCTTGTTACAATCGTCTAATAATATAGTTTTAGACTATACTCTATATGTCCCAAAATTTCCGAACACACAATTTAATGCATTTATTTTATTATTAATTTATTACAATATATATAAATAAAAACATATATGAAATATAAAATCTTAAAACTAGATGATTAGATGAATCTAACTAGGGGTGAAAGCGGTACGGTAAATATCCGACCGATCCGATGCCGTATCCGATTATATTCGAATCCGAATCCGTATCCGACTTTCCGGCTGAATACCGCATTCGTATTATTAGAATCCGAATCCGTATTTTAACATCCGAATTCGTATTCGTATCCGAAAATATTTGACCGTATCCGAAAATATCCGACCGTATCCGAAAATTGATAGGATATTATCCGAATTTTAAATATGGATATCCGAATATATTAATATATTATTATTTATTTATTAAAAATTATCAATAATTATAAAAAATCAAATTATCCGATAATTTTTATAAAAAAAGATTATAAAAAATTATCCGATAATCTGTATCCGATTGAATCCGTATCCGTCATATATCCATCATGTATCCGTACCGTATCCATAATCCGAAATATCCGAAACCGTATTCGTATCCGGTCCATCCGAATTCGGGGAAAAAATATGGATAATATCCGTATCCGACACTATCCGACCGTATCCGTACCATTTTCATCCCTAAATCTAACAATACCGAACTTGGTTATACTGTATTTTTTTCTCTTATATCATAGCATTTGGTCAATGTTGATTAATGAATAGTGTCAAAAATCAAAATATGTGATGTTATTATTAGGACAGAGGGAGTACATTATAGTATAATGTTAGGAATCCTTAATTATACACACTTACTAAATATTTGAAGAAAAAATAAATACTTGGAAAAAATAAGTTACATGTATTGTAATTGTAACAGTTTCTTTATCTTAGCAATCTTAATTTTAAGATTGAAAATTAATTTAAAGAAACTATAGCATGAGATTTCAATGTGTGCTTTTTTCTTTAATTTTTCTTATTTTCTTCGTGGGATAATAATAATAATAATAATAATAATAATAATAATAATAATAATAATAATAATAATAATAATAATAATAATAATAATTTAGGACACTTAACGAGTCTAAAACTCAGGCTCTGGCGTCGGCTGCTGTGTCGGAGTCTCGAGTACTTGAGCTCTCTTCAATCCTTAATATATCGTTCACTTCTTATGGTCGGGTGAGTCGGGAACACTTGGAATTCTTGATTGAGAAAGTATCTGGGGTTTCCTCTTTTCCATGGTCGGGCGAGTCGGGAACACTTTGAATTCTTGATTGAGAATATTCATACCAAGCTTGCTAGTTGGAAACGGTTACTCTTGAACAAAGCTGGGCGTGTTACGCTCGCTAGCTCAGTGTTGTCCTCCCTCACTTCTTATGTTGCACAGCTCTTTTGGATTCCATCGGCTGTCTGTGATTTAATAAATGGTCATGTGAGGAAGTTCATATGGAAGGATTATACAGGCCATGGACTTCCCCTCTTGAACTGGCAGTCAGTTGCTCTTCCTAAATCAATGGATGGGATTGGGATTCAGAAATGTAGGGATGCGAATATTGCTTTGTTGGGGAAGCTTCTTGCGGAATTCCTTGTACAGGCTCCGAAGCCGTGGGTGAGCCTTTGGAGTACGAAATATGGGAGATGCATTCATGGTATCAGTGGGCGGCCGGGCTCTTCACCATCTTTTAAAGCCATTCTCAAAATTGCTCCCTATTTGATGGAAGGGTTTCGTATGCGAATCGGGTGATAGTAGTTTGTGGTATAGCTCGTGGCTTGAAGAGGGGGGGGGGGGGGGGCATTCTCAAAATTGCTCCCTATTTGATGGAGGGATAATAAATGGAATTGGGATAGTTTGTACACGATTATCCCCCCGGGTATAAAACAGGAAGCTTTCTCTCTTGGCCCGGCCTCCTTCCATGCACAGGCGAGGGATGAGTTTGGGTGGAGGGGCTCGGCGTCGGGAGTGTATTCTGTCAAGTCTGGAGCTGCATGGCTCTTAGCTAGACGCGGTGTACCATTGGACAGATTTAAGGCGTGGGTTTGGAAGATTAGAACTCCGGAGAAGGTTAGATTTCTCCTATGGTTGGCTGTCCATAATGTTGTTCCTACTAATCTCCTCAGGTTTCGTCGCCATTTAGCTATATCGCCTGTGTCACTCCTCATCAAAAAAAAATTTACCCTATTTTAAGTGAGATAATTGTGCGTGAATCAGAAGATTGCCATTAACTTTGATTTTGATTTATAAAAACATGTTTTTGATATTGTATTTGTGCACTTCCTATCATATGTAATTTCTCTTCTCCCAATTTTGGATTTGCTAATAATCTGTCCATTACCAAAAAATAGTGTTTCCATATATACTTTATTAGTTTGATTTTTTTTTTTCAAAAAAAGAAATATTATATTTTCATAAAATATATATAACGCCCAAAATACAACCCTGTATTAGTACATTTTATGCTTTTTTAATAGTATTCGTTTATATTTAGCTTATTTGAGAGAAAAATATTAATTGAAAAATGATCTAGACCATATTTATTTTAATATTCTAATATCAAATCCTGATGCTGGGCAGTATTAATAGTATGTTAGTCTAAATACTCCCTACGTTACTCTAAAATTGAAACAAATGAATTAGATAATAACTAAAATAGGCCAACAGAAGAGTCATTTTCACTTTTGGGCATATCTGATTTAGGGAAATGAGGCATTATAAGGATTTCGGGCCTGAATTTAGGTCATTGGGCTGGAATTCGGGCTGCGATGACCTAAAAGTGGAAATGACTTCTTCTGATGACCTATTTTGGTTTTTTTCAATTATTTTTTATTTTATATAATTAAAATAAATAATATTCATTCTATGCCATAATTATGTCTCACTTCTTCTTTTTCTTGTTCCAGCATTTTATTTAATTTTCATTTAAAAAAATAATTAAATATTAATCGTCAAACTTACCCCATCACATTAAATTAATAAATAAATATATTAAACTTTCAAACACACTACCATTAATAATTCCAAACCATCCTACAACCACATATCAGTAAATTACATATAAATAAATAAACTAAAATTGTAAACTCATTACAATCGCATTATATAAATTCTTAAGTTACATTTTATTGCAATCACATTATATGAAAGGTAACATAAGAATTTATATAATGTGGTTGTAATGAATTTATAATTTTAATTTATTTATTTATGTGCGATTTGCTGATATATGGTTGTAGGTTGGATTATAATATTAATGATAATGAGTTTGAAAGTTTAATATATTTATTTATTAATGTTATATGATGGGTATGTTTGACAATTAATATTTAATTATTTTTAAAATAAAAATGTTGGAACAAAAAAAAGAAAGTAGTGCATAAATAATGACACAGAATGAGTATTATTTGTTTTAATTACATAAAATAAAAAAATAATTCAGAAAAACTAAAAATAGGCCACCAGAATGAGTCATTTCCACTTTTAAGCCATCGCGGCCTGAATTCCAGCCCAATGGCCTAAATTCGGGCCCGAAATCCTTCTAATGGCCTATTTCCGTAAATCAAAATATCGTGGTCTAAAAGTGGAAATGACTCCTTCTAGTGGCTTATTTTAGTTATTAACTCCAAATGAATAGTACTTACTATTCATTGAGAAATTTTAGTTCAATTTTTTAACCCAGTTATATAAGATAAAATATAGTCAAGTGAGATCTTGTTGGATTCGTCTACGCATAGTTTTATAATATCAATTTTTTATAAGTTTTACTTTTACACAATTTGAGATATAAAGCGTTAAAAATATATATTGGATTACGTGATATACCTAAATGTTCCAATTATTCAAAAAGGGAGGAAGTATTTAGCATTTAAAATTAATAATGAATACAAAATAACTTTAAATTTTAACATCCACATCAGTATTTTTTTTATAATAAAAAAGCCTTTAAATATCATTCCCATTTATGTTGGATCTCCACAATCTTAAATTGTACTTTATCAAGAAAAATGGAAAGTAAATAATTATAGGGCATCTCAATGTCATAATTCATTCATTTATGTTGTCAAATGTTTTTTCTTCTCATATTCAAAATTTTAGCCTCATAATTACCCAAAATTTTGCCTGTTATGGAACTTTTATCTTAAAAATAAATAAATAGCAAATCTGAATTTCAAGTGTTATTTAAATAATTATTTAATATACTCCATCAATATTTAACGTATTAAGTGGGTGTTTGGATTTGGCGATATGAAATAGATTATCTGATTATTGCGTTTTCAAAACGCAAACAATCAGGTTTGCAGCACCATTTTTTAGCGGTTAAACTGATTATTTGCGTTTTAAAAACGCAATAATCAGATAATCTATTTTCTGCAGCATATCCAAACACCCTCTAAATGTATTTGTAACAATATACAGAATATATAAGAGAAATTTGTTTAATACTCCCTCTGTTTATTTTTTATCTTACCATTTGCATAGTTGATACTATTTATCAAATAGCTTTGATTCAAGTTTTTAGCATAGTTCTACAAGATAAAATATAGCCAAGTGAGATATTGTTATATTCGTCTAATCGCATAGTTTTAAAATATAAAATTTTTATATACTTATATATAATTTGAGTTATTAATGATTAAAAATATGTATTGGACTGCGGGGTAAAAATGGAGAAGTTATAAAAAAACGGAGGGAGTAGATAATTAACAAATGTACTGTATTCATATGTAATGTACTGCAACAATGTTCACCAATTCCTTTTTTTCCTTTCTTTCTTTTTACTTTTTTGTCATTTAATTGTATAACTTGAATTCTGTTGGTCCCAAATAATACTGAAATCTTGTGTTAAGCGCGTAGTCGAGCGGTAGTTAAAACGACTTGTGAACGATAGTGTGCGTGTGCGGAAAGTGTAATGCAGCGGAAAGTAATGACACACAAATTTGGTAACCCAGTTCGATCCAACGGATCTACGGCTGGGGGATTCCAATCCAGGCTCTAATACTATCACTCAAGAAAACTAAGACTAAAACAATCAAACAATCAAGGAACTGACTCTATCTCACACGACTTACAGTCTGCAGATTGATCATTGTCTGGACTCCCCCACAACACCGATCCTCGGACAGTCAGGCTAAACAGGTAACCACCGATTGTTCTGATCTTCAAGTCTTGGAAATCAGGTGTAGCAGATATCCTGAATCCTCTCATTCATATTCTTTCAAAGCCTCTTCGCCAAGACGACTTTGAAACACAAAAATGTAGAAACGAGTTTCTTCAACAAGATGAAATCATTGAAGCAAATTCAACGCAGACCTTGATGATAAACGAAAGATCTTCTAAAAGTGCAGAAATCACATCAAGGGATTTTCTAATCTCTCCAAGAATCAAACTATGAAAAGCTAGAGAGTAACCGACTCACAAAATCTCTCAAAATTGAAAATTACAACTCAATAAAACTCAAAACTATTTACAGAGGATCTAAATACATATATATAAACTCAGAAACACGAATCAGATCCTCTTGGATCGGTTAGACACGCGCACAGGTTCAATAACTGTCGCGTATGTCTGTCTGTAACTGCTCAGGTCGTTCTAGCGTAGTTTCAACAACCATGGAACTACTTCATCTGCACAGGAGCTAGTTAGTGATAACAACAATCTCCCCCACTCTTGTGGAGATGATAATTCTATCACCAAATGGTGTTGAAACTATCTAAGTCCAAAGAGTATAAGAGATCATATCAGAGCAAAATACATGTGATTCACAAATAGGATGTCAAGGAATAATCAAAACGAATCAGAAGCAACATCCATCAACATTCAGAGCATAATCACAGTGCAGATATAAAAATCAGAGCAAATAAGAACTAAGTAGTTCAGCAGTCATCAGAATTACCTAACAACTATTACAGACCAATAATAGATCAAGTTCAAAAGTAATCCAGTTTCAGAAATCATCCAATCAAATCAGGTCAAAAACCAAAACAGTCATCAAACATTCACAAATATTGTCCAACAATAACCATTCAAAAATAATCATCCAAAAGTTTAGAAATATTGTTACCCAGTTGTCATGACTATCAGTCAGTATTAGTCAGAACCATACCATCAACACCAAATCTCCCCCATGATGGAAGAATCATCAAACTCATAGGTGTCGTTCATTAGAATAACCTAATATCTCCTTAAAACAAACAATCAAAAATTCATTAGCTCAAAAATATATCAATGAAAAATAAAATCTGTTTACCCATTGATACTGTAGTCTGTGAGTAATTATGACACTTCAGTAACAGCTTCATCACAACTACAATCTTTATCTCAAGCTCAAGTGGTTCAAACTTTGTGCTGGGTTGGTCCAATACCTTCCCTTTCTGACTCTGAAATCATAAGTCCGAAATTCTCTTTAGTTGATATGACTTGTTGTTCTCCTGTGGTCTCAACATCTTTCAGTGGCAGATATTTCTTCTTTGGAATCCATACTCTTTGTACTCTGATCCTTTTTCGAAGTTCCTGTGATGGCCAAACAATAGCTCGACCATTCATTAAGTCTCTTACTATTCTGATACATGTGTTTGCAGAATGTCCAGGTAGTTGACAATAACTGCAGTCCTTCTGTCGTCTGGACGGCGTTGTAACATCGTTACTGCCAGTCTCCTTGTATTGCGAAGTCAAGTATCCTCCACTTACGAACATGGTATTGCTTGAAGTTAATTTCTTCTTATAACATATACCTGTTTGATCTCCAAAACGTTTTCCAGAAGTTAGAATTTCATCAAGAGCACTTTTACCTTTTACTACCTTTTGAAGTTCGTCGTTCTTGAGTTTCAAATCATCTAACTCCTTTTGCAAATCAGAATTTTGGGCTTTAAGCTTATCATTATGCCTCTTCAAGGAATCTAGTTCATTTTGTATTACTTCATTCTTCTCGACTTCTTCATCATAGGAAATTCTGACGTCTGCGAGTTGTCCCAACAACTTCTTATTTTCCCGAACAACAGCTTCAAATTCTTCTTTAAGCTCATTGTAATCAACAATTAATTGATCATACTCATCATCACTGTCACCTGAATCAGAAGCATCTTTGTTAGGTGAAAAACATATTGATTTGATTATACCTTCAAATGGAGTGAGGCTTGCATCTCTCAACGTAAATGCAACAACTTCTTATGTGTCACTGATCTGATCAGGAGTTTTATCGTCGTCTCGATCACTGAGGGTTGCTTGCAATGCTTTCTTTGCCTTCATTTCTTTCCTTTTGGCCGTGGCACATTCAGATTTAAAGTGTCCCGTTCCTCCACATTCATGACATATCACAGAAGTGAATTTGTCAGGCTTCTCATGGTTTTTGCTCTTTCGATTTGATCGATCACTTTTACTGCTGTCTTTTTTTTTAGAATCTCTGCGGGGTGGTCTGTCAGTCGTCTGAACATCATCAGAACTGCGATCTTGAGTCTTTCTTTTGTTCCTTCTTTCTTGAAGCACTCTGGTCAATTTCTTCATTAGGTGGACTACCTCATCTTCAGAACTATCTCCAGAATCTTCTTCAACGTTTAGAGAAATGGTTCTTGGTAGTTCTTCTTTCAAGTGATTCATTTCATAGGTTTGAAGAATTCCAACTAAACCATCCAAGGTAATTGTGTTCGACTTTTCCAATTCTTCCAATGTAGCAACCTTGGGAGCATACTTCTTGGTGAGAGTCCTCAACATCTTTCGAACGAGTTTTTGATTATCATAAATCAATCCCAAGGAATAGGCTTGATTTACAATATCTTTGAACCTCCCGTAATAGGTTGAGATCGATTCGTCCTTATTCATCTTCAGATTCTCGAACATGGTCTCAACTCGTTGTAACTTGGTAGCTCGAACATCCTCAGAACCTTCATACATCACCTCTAGAGTTTTCCATGCATCATGAGCTAGTGTGTGGTTGGTGACCAATTGGAACTGCGTCTCGTCCATAGCACTAAAAATCGCATTTAGGGCCGTATAGTTTCCTTTCTTGGCATCTTTTTCAACTAAAGTATATTCAGCCTTGGTTGCTGGCCGACTACCAGGTGGATCAGTGGAACCTTCAGCTGCAGCTCGCGGTCGTGTTGGTGGTTGCCAGATTGTCTCGACTGCGTCCCATACTTCATCTCCAAGGGCCATTAGATGAATCTTCATCCGAGTTCTCCAATATCTGTAGTTAGTGCCATCGAACAATGGTGGTCTTGAAAGTGATGCGCCTTCTCTACTCATCTTACCAAGATTTCTTCAGATCGCCTCTAATACGTCAGAGTCTGCCACTCTGATACCAATTGTTGGTCCCAGATAATACTGAAATCTTGTGTTAAGCACGTAGTCGAGCGGTAGTTAAAACGACTTGTGAACGATAGTGTGCGTGTGCAGAAAGTGTAATGCAGCGGAAAGTAATGACACACAAATTTGGTAACCTAGTTCGATCCAATGGATCTACGTCTGGGGGATTCCAATCCAGGCTCTAATACTATCACTCAAGAAAACTAAGACTAAAACAATCAAACAATCAAGGAACTGACTCTATCTCACACGACTTACAGTCTGCAGATTGATCGTTGTCTGGACTCCCCCACAACACCGATCATCGGACAGTCAGGCCAAACAGGTAACCCCCGATTGTTCTGATCTTCAAGTCTTGGAAATCAGGTGTAGCAGATATTCTGAATCCTCTCCTTCAGATTCATTCAAAGCCTCTTTGCCAAGACGACATTGAAACACAAAAATGTAGAAACGAGTTTCTTCAACAAGATGAAATCATTGAAGCAAATTCAACGCAGACCTTGATGATAAACGAGAGATCTTCTAAAAGTGCAGAAATCACATCAAGGGATTTTCTAATCTCTCCAAGAATCAAACTATGAAAAGCTAGAGAGTAACCGACTCACAAAATCTCTCAAAATTGAAAATTACAACTCAATAAAACTCAAAACTATTTACAGGGGATCTAAATACATATATATAAACTCAGAAACACGAATCAGATCCTCTTGGGTCGATTAGACACGCGTACAGGTTCAATAACTGTCGCGTATGTTTGTCTGTAACTGCTCAGGTCGTTCTAGCGTATTTTCAACAACCATAGAACTACTTCATCTGCACAGGAGCTAGTTAGTGATAACAACAAATTCTAATACTACAACATATATCGATCATGTGTTTGTTTTGACAGTGAAAGATAAATTACTTAATTTAAATTTTATGTTTCCTTCTATTTATAATATTTAAGATCATAGTCACTTTAGTAGATTGATAACTTCTTGTTGCTCTAGAGAATTAAGTAGAAACTTATTAGTTTATCCTATGAAAGCAAATCAATTGTATATAAAAATAATAATAGTCCTCGAGTGAATAGTCACGTGGCTTAAGAATACTTGATACTAAAAAAAATTATTAAAATAATAATTTCGCTTCTTGCCGCTGTCTACACTTGAATAACGATGACAACCTGAGCATTTGGATGTAAGGATTAATTTTGAACCGTGTTTGAAGTTTTTCATTTTGTATTATGCTGTAATCAAATTGAGTAAAAATTCAGCGATGTAGATTTTTATTTTATTTTATTTAATTTTTTTAATAAATGTACATCATGCCTAAAAATGTTTTGTGCTGTAGCAGCAGCATACCTATCAATATCAGGGATTTTGTAATGGATCACACCAAAACAACTGAACAAGCAGTTCCTAATTCCTATCAAAGTTTCAAGACCATTCAATTTCCTGTCCATATTCAGGTGGTGTATGTTTGTGTGTGAAAGGTAGGTTTGGTCATTCATAGAAGCAGATATGGGGCACACATATATAAATTGTGCTGTCGAAAAGAATCAACAATCGATTAATGCAGCCCCACGGCAAGAAAACAGGCAGAGTTTAAATACATTGATATATGTATATATGTGGAGATCAGATACACAGTTTCAAAGAACTTGCCCATTACTGTAAAGGCTATGCGGAACTGGCTAGCATCGCTTCTCTCACTCCTCGCGCCCTTTAAAGTACCTCGTCATTTTTTCCATTGGGGCAACCTTTGGACAACCACCTGAGGAATAAAAATTACGATTGTAATGATGAAGAATCGGTTAACCTAAGCAGACTTGACACTCTTTGGGGGGTTGCGACTTTAGAGTTTAGACCAAAACGCGGAGGTATGCAACGAGTCTTGTTATGGGGAGAAATGATTTGTGCAATGGACTAACGAGGCAATGAGTTGAAAAAGGCGCATGCAATATGAGATCCCCAGCCCCTTTTTTCTCCACGTCCCTTTGTCCTCCAAATAAAAACTAACGACAGAGGAAAAGAGGGTCAAGAATCTAAATTGCTGGTATACTAATTAGCATACCTTTCCTGAGTTTTCTTTATTTCCTACTATTGTTTGGCAGGCTAATCTCCAAGACTCTGGCTTCTGTGAACAATGCAAGGTTTCAGAAAATAATTGGCAAATAGTGGCCTAAAATAATGCTCAAACCCTTCAATATATAGTATCAAGAACACAAATAGTATAAGAATGAAAAGTGACAATGCGAATAAACGTGCCTTTTTGAGATACCGAAGTTCTGTATTTGTTCTCTCATTCAGGAGATCCTTTCCATCTACAATCTGCAGGATACAAGGTTCAAATATAGAGGTTTCACTGATAGAACAAGGTTCAAGAGCAATTCAGCTCTACTGTAGGTACCCAACTCTTATTTTGTTTCTCAAAGTGTCAAAGGTACATTTTGGAATTACGCCAAACTGAATTTTCCACTGAATGACGATCTAATTGAACAAGGGGTTTTTCTTGAATATGATTACATCAGAGCTAATATATGCTCAAAATGTTTTCCACACAAATAGTACAGGACATCATTTGCACCACAATAGAGAGATAGGAAGCGCCTTGTCTTACCTCCACAATACAGGTTCCGCAGCTTCCACCTCCTCCACAATTCATTACCTTCCCCTATAATGAAGAAAATAACCGCCAACAACCCAAAGACAAAACACACATACTATATCATAGCGCAAAACAAACTGACATAACACCAACAATGCATAATCAATAGCTAGCTCGACAACGCCTTAATTTCTTCATTATATTAGAAATCGGAAGAGTCAGAGTTTAAAGGAATACTCCTCACTTTTTTGTGGAGAACTCAATCCTCCAGTGTTAAATATGGTTCTAAATTGGCAGACCATATCAAGCTCGGAGAAAGGAAAGATCAAAAGCCTCAATCTAATTAATTAGTCCATGAGCCATCCAGACAGAAAAATTGCTACACCAGTGCTATATTGAGAAAAACCAACTAATTTGCAAACTTGATTCCAAACTCCAACAATCGAATTTTGCAACAAAACCAAGTATAGATGATTCAATGTAAATTCGAAAAAGCTTACATAAGCGGCATAGAGCTCAATCTTGTTATCCAACATTATGTTCCTGAGCAGCTTCTCTCCGCTAATAGCCGTGGCTTTGTTTACTTCATCTTTCGGATTAGGCTATCAAAGCAGAATAAGATCGAAATGTTAATACACAAAATGGAAAACAGCTACTCCTACATTATGCTATCATGTCTTCGATTTTACAGTCCTAAACCAGGAGCGAAAACCCTAGGGCGACCAAATTAATGAAGCGGTACCCCGAGGAATTCCAGCTCGATTTCGGGGGTCACAGTAGGCGAAGTCGACGTTTCCGGCGAGGCACTTGCAAAGGAAACGCACGTGAATTTTCTCCAAGACAGAGGACCGGCGGAGATACGGCGGTGTGAAGCGGCGGCGGGGAAGTCCGGCGGCCGGACCGACAGAGGGGAGAAAGTGGTGGCTGCCATAAGAAACCGTTTGGTTCAGACACGTGGATAACAGCCATTTATTACTCCGTATATCCTCTACTAGTAGTATTTCTTTGTTTCCAAAACTACACGTGGCGCTCTCTTTGCCTTTATCAGCTGTTGGGAGTTCTTTTTTTTCTTTTTTTTTTTTCCTACGAAGCTGGGAGTTGGGACTTGGGACATCCTACCACTATATTTTTTTCTTAAAGAAAAATATAGATGAATTTCAAAATAAGGGGGAAAAATGTAAAATGCTCAATTAAGAAAGGACTTCCAAATGCAGTTGGCTGAGTAATATGGGTTCTGACAGTTAGCACGGATCCAAAATAATTTAGCATTGGGAGTTCTTATTTGGCTCCAGTTATATACCCACAGTCCACATAAAATGTTAAGGGCACACAAACTATACATAAAATATCATAAATATCCTTACTTAATAAGGACGGAGGATTGGAAGCGGCCAGCATGGATCGGCCTTCTGCCAGATTGAACGGCCAGAAGTGACCGTTCATTCTTACAGCGATCGGCTACAACTGGCCGATCACTGAATAGATTTTAAAAAAAAAAAATTGCCGGCCAATGATGGCCGGCCAAGTCTACAAAAAACCACCAAAAGTGACCGTTTTCCACTAAAAAAAACGGCCATGAGGGGCCTAATTGTACAAGAATTGATAGTGGGTTGTGGCCGTTTCTTTCTTTTCCAATTCTAGTTTTCAATATTTATTCTAGTGGCCTAATTCTAGTGTTCAATATTTATTGAAATTGAAGAATGAATGGATGAATTGTTGGAAGAAATTTTGATCTCGGGAGAATAAATAAATGTGATTATATGTTCAAATCAACACTGTTGGTCCCTTATACGTCAAGATTAAAAAAACCTTAACCACAACTGTTTGTTCAATCGCACACTTAAAAGACTTGTTAGTAGGTTAGTGCTCAGAGGTAAATAAGTGCAGTAAAGAAACAAGAACAAACAGAGAGTTGTTGACCCAGTTCGGCCCAAGGCCTACGTCTGGGGGATACCAATCCAGGAGTGTTCCACTATGTGTTCGAACACCGCGTTACAACACGAACAATAGTGAACCAGTAACCTTTTACTCCAACACCCAAGCGGATGATCGATGGTACCAGAAGCTCCCTTTTCTGGTGAGAATGCTCCGATTCTGCTTCGACCCCTTGAAGACTCCTTCTTCAAGTTTCCCTTGAGTGAACCTGTAAAAGATCCTCCCTTAGATGTAGCAATGAAGGGTAGTATCTTGTTGACACGAACTTGAGTGCTTCCCTTGATCGAATGTGTCGAAATCAATCAAAGGTTCAATGTGTATGATGACAGAAGTAATCACTCAAGTATCAATCTCTTTCACAAGTGATGAGTCTTGCGGATGGGGTGAAGAGATTGAATCTTAGGATTTCTCACACGATTTGCTGCTTATGTTTTCTCAAGAATGATAGCGTCGAATCTTGATCCACAGCCAATCGTCCTACTTAAAGGATGTTCGAAATCCTGTTGCTATGGAAGGAGATAATCATATCCAGGAAATCTTCCTCCTACCATAGCCGACTCCTTCCCTTAGATGGTAGGATATGTATGCCTTATATAGAACGCCCATCTTGAGGATGACCAGACGACCGTTGGGGAGACGCACCTTACCATGCAGGGCTTCCCTTATCCAGCTCGAAGATATGTTGCCAAGAATACAATGCGGATAAGATCAAGGGGTGGGGACCTAACTAGTGTTCATCATTGGGTTGGAACACATTATCTCAAAATATGGATATTAACAATTTCCCCCTTTTTGACATAATGTGAGCCAGAAAAGATCAAAGATCTCCCAATGATGAATCAGTACAAGCAAAACAAATCACAGAGTCCCAACCACCAATAGCAATACAACCAGTCATCCTATCTAATGCTCCGTACAGATAAAACAACTAAAGCAGAGGAGCATGTACAATAAAACCAGCAGAACATCTAAAAAGGCAAATACCAGTCCAAAACAAAACAATACTAAAAAGAGTTCAATAACAGAGTTCCAACATAACAATCGAACATAAAACAAAAACACTTACCAGAGGCAGGCATCTTTGATCACGCACACCTTTATCTCCCCCAGAGGCAGGCATCTTTGATTACGCACACCTTCTCCCCCTCTGGATCTCAATATGTCAAAAGGGCCAATTACTCCTGAGAGGAGTCGTCCTCGTCAGTGGTGGCATAGAAGTCTGTAGCAGCATCTGTCACCTCATCCTCTGGATCAGTGTCCCAGACCTCAGGGAGGAGTCTTGCCATCTCAGCTAGTGCTCTTTCTTCTTCATCCAGCTATTCTCTCTTCCTCCTAAGAGCATCTTGGCGCTCGGCAATCATGTCTCTGATTTGGTCAAGAGCCGTTTGAGGGATAGGAGGGCCATCCGGGCCTGGTATGTCCTGGACCTTGTCTTGTAGTTTGGCTGTGAACTTGAACACCTTGGTGGTATCCATCAACTCCTTGGGATGTCCTCCAATTCCAGCAGACTCCAGATAGCCATAGATCAATGCAGGAAAGGGTATGAGAGTAGAACTGTCCTTCTTTAGATTCTCAGCTATATCAACCATTTGATTTATAACAAGTTTCCCATAGTTGATTTCCTTCTTGTTCTCGTCAATGGCAAATAGCAACTGACACATCTCCTTCGAGACAACTGAGTGGTTGGCTGTAGGCATCACATTAGAGGAGATGAACTTGTATAGCAAGAAGAACCTCTGAGTCAGGTTGCCTGATCGCAAACCTCTGCCTTTGATGTTCTTTTCTTTGCCCTTGGTCAGTAATTTAGCAATCAGGACATTGTTGAACTGGGTACCAGGTCGGAATACAGTGTCAAAGTCACACTGTGGAACACCAAGGATGTCACAGATGTCCTTATCAGTGAGAGGGACAAGCTGCTTCTTGACAAACACTCGTCCAAACCAGCTGCTACCAGGGACAATTACAGACTTTCTCAGATTAGCATAGAACATCTTCACGACTGATTGCTTGCTCCCTGGAAGATCGGATGCCCAACGAAGAAGACGCCTCTTCTCAAGATAGTCTGTCCAGCCAATCTCATCACACTTGGGACCTTTAAAAGCAACTTCAGGCTTCAGCTTCCTCTCACGCAAGACTGTCTTAAAGAATGTCTGAGATTGCAGAGAGTAGAACTTGGAGCTATAAGCTAGATTGGTATCCACAACCTCAGGGATTTCATCAACATCTTCATCCTGAGCATCATCCTCCTCAACATCAACAGTGGGAGCCTTCTTCTTTTTCTGAGGTTGAGAGGTAGAGGGGGTCTCATCAGCTTTCCTTTTAGCCCTGTTGTCAGCAGCTTTCTTGCGAGCAAGGGCCCTGAGAGGGACACCATCCGATGAAGAGGATTGCTCCCCCTCACGTCCAGCCTCAGTGTGAGCAACAACTTGCTCTTCATCATCACTTCTCAGCTCATCCTCAGTGAGTCCCTCACGCCTAAGAAACTCTTCAGCAGAGATGGTAGTGCGGTTGCCATCTGGTATCTCCTCATCTCCCGAGTCTCCACTGGATTCTTCATCATTTGGATTGATCTCCACGTTCTTGTCTGATTCATCAGATAACTCGGTGGACTCTGAAGTGTGTTCAGAGACATCATCTGAACTCCCTGGAGACCCACCACCAGCATTCTTGATAGCAACCTTCGGAACATGACCTGGCACATTGGCTGTTTCACCAGAAGCACTAGTGGGCGTTTGTGCGCCAGCGCCAGGAGCAGGGTTACAGATTGAGGGCCAGGTTGGGTGCCATCTTGGTGCTCAGATATAGGATTCGAACTCCCTGCATCAACATTGTCAGAAACCAAGTTTTTCTGAGAAGCCATTTTACCTTTCCCTTTTGGAGGGTTCTGAGATTGCAATGCCGCATCCGCTAGGGTAGATAAGGGCACTTGGACGGTTGGCACAGGTGCAAGAGATGTGGGCGACGTGCTGGGAGCGGTTTCCCCATGAGAGAGAGCAGTTCCAACCTCCGATTGAGTGTTCGCCAGGTTGGTTGAAGTTAGGGCACCACTCGGAACAGTTTCCTCGATCGCGTGCGCCATTTCAACGCGAATGTCGAGGGGGTCGGAGACAGGTACTCCTGGAGTGACAGAGGTGGTCGGAGCATCATTTGAGGCAGTAATTTCAGTCGGATTCCGGCCACGTCCACGTCCACCCCTTCCGCGGCTCAGTCCTCCTCGATTTCCTCCTCTGGTGCGAGGGCTTCCACGTGCTGGGAGAGGGGCGTTCTCAGTGTTGGAACTCCTATTCCTTGTTGTCACCTGAAACTTTTGACAATTTCCGTCCCACAAGCTTTTTCTCTCTAAAATGTACCAGGTTAGATTTATTAAATGAAAAGAGTTATGATTCACGGGAAAGGGTTTAGGGATATATCAAGATTATTAGTCTTTTTATTACTCAAGCATGGTGCTTTGGTTTCAAATGGCACTGTGGTCCTCTCTGTCATGAAATGTTGACAAATCGCATGGCACAGCCGGGGTTGGTTGACCTTCAGCCTGTCACACTGAGGATCCCCGGCAAATATGCCATGATACTTCTCATCAATTCTTGCCATAAGATTTCCTGCCATGAAACTTCTGACTGATTCCCACTGCATGAGTATCTTCCGAAAAATCGTGATCCTGGTTTAGTTCTTATTTAATGAAACCAATTTATGATGGCGGGGTTGTGATTAGGGATATATTTATAAGTAGTCATGTTTTTATTGCTCGTGTATAAGAAACTGTGGCCCGAAAGCGCACGGTGTCAAAAATTGCAGTAATTTATAGTAAGACCGGATCGTTCACTGGAGGATGTGCGATAGAAGCAGGGCCCACGTCGTTTTACTAGATTTTCCATTCGTATTGCTCAATAGGTTTGAAAAGTGATTAACAACTACTGACAAGAATTTAAACTAGATTATGGAAGCAGTTAAATTACTCTATAAAGCGAGTAAGTCTATTCTAGAAAGCGGGTAAAAATTATTCTAGGAATGCGGTAAACATTTTCTATGAAAGCAGAAAATTTACATTGTGCCAACCGTGAAGCTGATCACAATGTAGACAGAAGGGACAGGAAGAAAAGAATGAAAATTGGACAAGAGTGAGATAAAGCAATACTAAACTTCCATTTTTATACACAGATCTTTGTTTGGGATAATTCTATCAGATAGCTACTTCTCATGCTCTCAATAATGCTTTCCCTTTAACAGACAGGTACTTACAATATGAGTTACATGTTCTTAAGACCGCAAATTCTAAGATACCACAGGTTTGTAACTACCCTGGCCTGGGTGTGTTACTTCATCTGTGGTGGAAAAGCATCACCCGACACATCATTTATTGAAATGCCAAGTACTACTATCATTCTCCCATGTCACACCCAAAGATTCTGATCAAGCCCTGAACTATCCCTTAACTGTCAATCCTAGTAGCAGTTACACAACTCTCAATACAACCGAGTGACCTCTAATGAAAGCGGTTAAAAGAAAGCAGTAAAGAAAGCATTTAAAACCTATCACTCGGAGGTTTTGAAAATCTGACCCTGGTAGTAAAAGACAGCACCCAGTCAAGATGACTGGGTATGGATCAAGAATTCCCGGCTCTTGGTGAAATGCTCGCAGTGTTCACTTCCTTCCGGGTGATTATGAGATACAAACTAATGAAACGAACTAATGATTTAGTTCGTTCCAGATGCACTCACTCAGGACTCAAAAGTAGGCTTTAGCAGAAGAGGATAGCAGTTGAAAGAAAACTCAACCCTATCTTAGAAAGTAACCAAGGCCTGGATGATGTTCCTCTAAGATTATTTACTACACTGTATTTGAGTCCAAGTGGACCCCATCTCGGTGTAGCACTCAATCCTAGATTTCCAACAACCAGCAATTTTGGAAAATAATGGATTTGAAAATCATTCCCTATCAGGTACTAGACTCTCAGTTAAAACACAGACCCTTTCAGTCTAGATGAGACCTAATCGCTGAATCTGCTTCTAATTTCCCAAAGTACAACCCTTGACAGAATATGAATTAGTCATAACTGAGGAATTTATCCCTTACTCTGATCCGGATTTTATAAAGAGATTTTTGTTGGAAATTTATTACACAATATCTGTTTAAGATCTAGACTTCTATTGTCCAAGTGAAGGATCCCAAAATAATTACAGACCACAATAGTACATAATATTATCATGCATAAAGATATAGGGAAGTGTAAAATTAATTGACCCAAAATATAGATGCGGGTCGAGACAGAAGGTGAAACACAGATATGAAGTGGTCAAGGGACCAAAGTAATGGCAGAATAGTCAGGTGGACTGTAAACATCTACTGTCCAATTTCCCAATTACTCGGATGAGCGAATTTAGACAGCTTAGACCCTATAATGGTGGTGTCAATACCAGTTGGGCCTCCACTGTCTGTGAATTCGGATAAAACCTACATGCTTTCCTTCTATAACGATCATCAGTTGGCATTGACTGATGCCAACTGGCTCCCATTACAGATTGGAATTTGGGTTTGGAAATTAAGATGAGAAAAATAAACTGTATCTGGATGGGAGTCAGCCGAGCAGCTATTATAACCCCGGATGGGCGAACCGCCAAGGCTTCCACTGACAGTCATCCAGACCATGCAAAATAACACTTAGTAACTAATACTCAGATTACGAGCTAGTTATCCATGAGGGAATACCCACCAACATTAATCTGATGTATTCTTTACTAATTGTTACACACAACACGCAAAGACAAAACCAATAAGGAATAAAAGGAGATTCCGTGTATGAGAGACATTGGTTTCTCATGCACGGTTGTGGATTGGGTCCACAATTGATGGTCTCAAATAATCCTTCCTACCATAATTAATTACAGTCTAGATTATCTGTTTAAGCCATCAAGATTTTGTTTATAGAGGAGTGTTTTAATGGCAATTGAACAAAGGTCCTTTAATCATGATGATTATTGAAGTTTGATTATTGCTAATCTCAATCTTTAATCATTAATGAGTCAAGGGTTCAATTAATTAAGTAATGCAAATGGAGAATCAAAATTTGGGCAGCATAACACCCTATATTGCAATTCCAGAGTTTTACACCTTAACCCGTGGGGTTATGATGTGGGTGTTGCAATATAATATAGAAAGAGAATGAGGATTGTTTAAAAATAGAGAGAAGTGAGTCTTTGTCGCGATACCATAAATTTTGTCGCGGTCCGAGGTCCGCGACATGGGTATCCCGACAAGTTTTTAGCATAACGCCTCTTTGTCGCTATGCAAGATTTTGTCGCGGAACGTGGCTCCGCGACAAGAGTGTTTCGCGACAAAGTGTTTTCAGAAAATTCCTAAGGCATTTGAACCTTTGTCGCTATGCATGGAAATTTTGTCGCGGAACGTGGCTCCGCGACAAGGTGTTCCGCGACAAAGTGTTCAAAGATTAAGGAGCATGGCATAATTTTTCTGTCTCAGAATGATATTTTGTCGCGGAACGTGGTTCCGCGACAAGATGATTCCGCGACAAAAAGCCATGCAGACAGAATGCGAGAGTTTGGCTCCTTTGTCGCTATGCATGGAAGGTTTTGTCGCGGAACGTGGCTCCGCGACAAGGTGTTCCGCGACAAAGGGTTTTAAATTATGGAGACAGGTGTCTTGAAACACCTTGGTCGCGGAACAACCATTTTGTCGCGGAACGTGGTTCCGCGCCAAGAGGCAGTTGGCGCCCAAGGTGGTTCAGGACAAAAGTCAGAAAAAGCAGAAATGAACAGTGGCATGCAAACAGCGTGATCTCACCCTATTTCAGATCAAAAAGCTATTCTAAGCTAAAAATAAGCAAGAAACATTCAAAATAAGGAAGAACATGCTTAAACAAAAATAAACAAAGCTGGGCAGAATATTAAAATAAAGCAAGAGTCCTAATCTAGGGTTTGATCACACATTCACACAACATTATCCATAATATGCCAACAGTAAACATAAAAACAGCATAATGGGGGTCAAAAGACCCCAAAATGAAAAAGAAAGCATAAATCCATGGGGTGTGAGACCCATTTCATGATTTGGGACACAAATGGTGAATGTTTTCCCATATTATTGAAGGGGTGTTGTTAATACCCATGATTTGGGTATTACAAACCCTAAAAATAAGAGTTTAGAAACCAAAACATGGTATAAAGTGGCTATCTAAATCACTGTGAACAGTAAAACACTAAACTAAGCTAAGCTAAGAACAAAAATTAAATAATACATGAAAATAAACCTAAACTACTCTACCTAAGGAAGAACTCCTAAGCTTGCCTTCAAGGGAGCTCAACAAAATTCCAATTTTTCCAACCCCTAGCTTATGGGAGACACCTCATATTTACAGAAGTGTAACCCTAAGCCCATGGGCCTTGATTCTAGCCCATTGTGTCTTAAGACATCACACACATCACAGCTTTGTCTCGGAGCATCAAGTTTGGTCGCGGAACATACTGCATGTGGCAAGGCTTCTCGACTGGGTCTTGTGTCTCTAATTGGGTGTCTTGGTCGCGGAGTCATGCCTTTGTCGCGGAGCATGCCACCGCGACAAGGGTCATCGCGACAAAGGTCATGGCTGGTCTCCTCTTCATCTGGGCTGCTTGGTCGCGGAACCCTCCTTTGTCGCGGAACACTGCATCGCGCCAAAGGGCTTCCGCGACAAAGGCCTTCCTGGGCCTGCTGGATTGGGCCAGATGGGCCGAAAATATTCTTTTTGTGGGCTTATCTATCTTTTTCCCATCTTTTTGTTTCCTTTTCTTTTTCTCATGTTTTTGGATTTTTCTAACATAAATATGTAATAAAATTACATATTTGTGTCTTTTTCACACCAGCTCAATATTTTTACAATTATGCATAAATCAGTCCAATTCGACTGCTTTCTTACTTAATGTAAGACCGGAATGCGATCAAATGCCCGTTTAAGACACGGAAATGGATTGAAAATAATGGTCATTTCTGGCCATTATCAACATCCTCACATTTAATACTGATCGTCCCCGAGCAGTCAGAGTCAATGTTCGTAAGAACACGGACTCTACATATTCAATTCATTTTCGTGGCTTCATAAATCACATCCTTTTTGGATTGGAATAAGACAATCAAAGACTACATGCATTAAACTCCCTTGATTGCAGTGTTTAATGAAATGATACTTGCTCACTACATCGGGCCTACAAATCAAACATTATTATCAATCCTTCATGAATATCATGTTTGAAAGATGCAAAGATTAAAAATTAGAATTAAGGCATGACATGAACATTCTTAATGAAACGGAGCCTCACTTATAAGAGAATCGGAAAATTCACTCACTCTCAATTGGGGTTTAATCATTGAACGCTCATAATCAATTTTAATTAAATTATCCCATAGGCTTGCAATCAGATCAACTCGCCACCGGCTCATTTCTTCAAATCGAGATCATGAGGTCTTATTTAAGGGTTATAACGGGGCATATGGTTGTAACACTAGGTAGGAAAGGGAAATTATTGGGGTAAGAAGTGGCAAGAATTAATCTATCATAACTTGGCATTTTTATTTAAAATTTATGATCATCATTGTTTCTTTCTTTTTGATTTTCTTTTCTATTGCATGACATTAGACTATGTCTAATTTGCTTTGTCATTTGCAATTTATTGTTGTTGAATGAAACTCAACATTTTCTCTCTCTCTCTCTCTTTTTTTTTTTTGAATCGGTTTATTGAAATACCGATTAATACTTTTTCTGATGATCACAAATTTAATGCCTTTGATAGAATTCCTTCTTGCACACTTGGGTTTGATTTTCTTGGTCTTTTTGTAGGGATAGGAATAATATAGGGGGCTTCAAAGAAAAATTAGGCTTAAGGCTCAAATTGGTTAATCCTAAAGGGAAAATATTTTTGGGTTTGGATTTCAAAAGAAGGCCAAAACTTTAGGTTTTCTAGGTGTCTCGATCATATGCTCGATTTTTGGAATATGGCGTGGTCTTGAATCGGTCCCAATTGCAAGTTCTAGTTTCCTTTAATCAAAATGATTCACACATCAAAGAAAATGAATGAGTAAAAGTGACTCATGGCTCGAATCTCACAAGGTTGGGTTGATTCATGTCATACAATATTCTCAAATTTAATTAAAGCTTAATTCTAACAATTTATTCGATCGAAATCTCTAACATGCAGATTTATTACCCAATAAGCTGATCGCATCATTAAATTTTTATAGCTCAAAACCTTAGGAATTCATGTCATGCATGTCTTCAATTATATTATCTCAATTTAAAAGTTTGAAAGTTTAATCACAAGCCTAAATTCAACATGTGAATTTAGAGCAGGTTTATGCATATTTTGCTGGTTATTTAATTGAAAGCAGTAAAGAAGCACTGCTGACATACTGAGTGTGTCAACAGCATATTTTTTGTCTGACAGTCACTTATTCATCTCGGACTGTACAGACATCTTTTTAGAAAAGGAAAGCAAGTAAAGATATGTTCAGTGGCCTCAAAAGCTGAGTTCCAATTTAGGGAAAGCAAATAAATACAACCGAGGCAAGGGATTCTCGTGCAGTTAATACGAACCTGCACACACAAAAGGAGGAGTCCCTTGCAGATTACTACTACTAAAACGGAATTGAAATAAAGCAGGATAAAAAGGGATTAGGATTCGTCCTTCTTTCTTCAGAATAGGAATCTGGCCCAGTGGATGTAACTGGTCAACTCACACCGCAGACACCAGCCGTTATGGTCCATCATGGGCTCACGCCTCCTTGGGCAGTAGATTCTGTCCCATTGGTTTGCCCATAGGTATGGAGTGTCTGGGTCGTCCGTCATCCATCCGAGGACGTTGGTAGACGTGTACTGAAGAATTGACCGATCTGTTACCATTCTTTCGATCATTCCGATCCCTTGTTCAACTTGGCCTTCATCCGTTTTGCTCATAAGCATCAGCCCCCGGGTGAAGATCGATGCCTTATTGTTGTCCTCGATTCCTGGGCGCAGCAGTTCACAGGCTTGCTCCTCATTCCCTTCTGCAAATGCCATTAGTGCGGGAATGATCTGGAGGTTGAAATTTCCTGCCGCTGTGCATGTTCGCAGGAATCTGTCCTTCTGCCAACGGATTCTCTCTTGCCCTCTCTTCACAGTGGAGGAGTCAACCTCGCATCGCTTGTACACGATGGTAAGGTTCCCAGCATCCCTGAGCTTTTTGCATATCCGTTGTGCGGCAAACACCTCTCTGATTTCATCCTCTCCTATCCAGGAGAGAATTTCACCAAGGAGTTCGACCGGTAAGTCCAGCAACTTGGTTCCTTCTGGTGCAGGATCTGGAATGGGAGGATTACCCCTGAAAAGATAAGAAGTGATGAATCCGATTTTTATAAATCATTCAAGTTCAGAAACCAACATCCTCACATTTAGAGCTTTGCTCTGAATGTGAGATTATTAAATTTCTGACTTGAATTTTAATTTAAAGCACATGTAAATAATATTTGGTTTTAATTGGGCTAAGGAGCCCAAAATAAAATAAAATAAAATTGGCCATTGGGCCTAAAATCTTTTTTTAACGGGCCATTGGGCCCAAAAATTTTTCAATTTTATTAAACAAGTCCGAGACACTTGTTGGAAGTGGAATGGGATGGATAGATGAAAATGGAGTGCTCGAATATTGGAATGTGCAATGGAGACGTGGCGGAACGGATCTGCTATTTCTGGATAGCTTGGACTGTTTGGACAGTTAAAGCATCCAAAAATTTGCAGACACTGTTTTTAATTTTAAAAATGGTTGACTCGTTTTATTTAATAAAAGTGGGATGTGAGTGGTCCCATTTTGGATTTTGAAAAGGATAGCAGTTGGGTGACAAAAATACTGCTATCTTACTCACACTAGTGTTCCATTGGGAACAGAAGGCTCACCTTGGACAGAAGGCTCAAGTCAAACATTAAACAAAAATAACTCTTTTTGTCTTTTCTAAAGGGTTGCTTTTATTAAAAGTGGAAGCTTCCCATTGGGTGTTTGTACTATGTTTCCATAAACAAACAAACATTTATTCCCATGAGATTTCTAACATGGGGACAAATGTGCCCAAAGAGATCTTACCTCTTTTATTACACCAACTCAACACTGTGCACATCACATCAGGATCATCAAACCAACAACATCAAGATATTCAAAACAATACCCAAATGTTCATCAGTTTGTTCTTTCCAGTTTTAAAACTTCAAAATCTTTAAACCATTACCAGTTTCAAAATGGGGTTTCAAATGTTTCAAAATGGTGCTCATAACCGAGAGCACTCAAAAACCTCCAAAAATCTAAAGTTAAACGTGCGCATTCACCACAGCAAGAATACAACAAAATGAAAACAAAATAAAGGGTCCGAATGGGTGTTATGAACATGGCGAAAACAGGGTTTACCCTCTCCTCCTTGGCTCGGGTCTAGGCACGGGTCCAAGATTGGGAAGGAGTCCATGAAATCGGTCCATAGTTTCCCCTTGAAAATAGAGTGCTAAGGTTGCGAAGAACACGTGGTGTTCGTTCGGATGAGAGAAAAATGGGAGAAAGAAGATGAAGAAGTTGGAGGAAGTTGAAATGACAGGAGAAAGTGAAAAGAAACTGGAGGGGGTGGGGGGGTATAAATACTTGAACTTTTGTCGCGAATTCCGAGACTTTGTCGCGGAACCAGGTTCCGCGACAAGGCATGGCGACATCAGAGAGGTCGCGGATTCGAGGGTTGGTCGCGGAGTCATGCTCCGCGACAAGGTCATCGCGGCAAAGTTCAGTATGGAGACAGTCAACGCAGGTTGTGTCGCGGAGCAGGGCTTGGTCGCGGAGTCATGCTCCGCGACAAGGTGCATCGCGACAACCAGCAGAGAAGGGTTAAGAAAGAAAAGGGAGTTTGTCGCGGAACAGGGCCTGGTCGCGATGCATGACATCGCGACAAAGGACCTTCCGCGACAAAGAGTTTTTGAATTTCAAATTTTCTTGGACTGGGCCCGAGTGTGATGTTGGGCCTGAGTCCATTTTATTTGATTTGGGCTGAATAAATTCAGTCCAAGTAAATTCAAAATGCTGGGCTGAAAATTAAACAATCCACTTGCATAAAATTAGGTTGGGTTAGTTCCATTTATCTGTGAATTTTATTCCGGGTATTGAATTTCTTCAAATTCCGAAAGCGTTTTCTTAGACTTATGGAACTAATCCAACCAAGAACCTGGTTTTCCATGTTACTCTTTTCTGCCCCTTCTTTTTGGTGGTTCCGAATTCTGCAAGACAGACAAATAAGACGCATTAGATTTTCTCCAAGTATCAACATCCTCACATTTAGAGTCTTAGTACTCTAAATGTTTAATTGATCTTTGGGTACTTTTTGTCGTGAAATAAGTACTATAAATATATACTATATATATATATGCTGAAATTTTTATGTTTTTTAAATGCTGTTTCTTATTGAATGTAAGCCGGGTCTGCCACTGCTTGGCTTTCTTTCTCCGGATCGAACTGTCTGAGGTATTCTTTTAATCGTTGTCCATTCACCACTATATCGCCCCTGCCAGTTCGAATCCTGACAGCTCCATTTTTGAACACCTCTAATACTTCATGTGGTCCTTCCCATCTAGACTTGAGCTTTCCGGGGAACAGCTTCAACCTAGTATTGAACAATAGCACATGTTGACCAACATAGAAATACTTAGGTTTAATCCGGCGATCGTGTAACTTCTGGGTCCGCTCCTTGTAAATTCGAGAGCTTTCATAAGCTTGCGCTCGTATTTCCTCAATTTCATTGAGGTCCAACTTACGTTTGCTCTGAGCAACTTTCGGATCGAAGTTAAGCGTTTTAACGGCCCAGTAAGCTTTATGCTCTAGCTCTACAGGCAAATGACAGGCTTTTCCAAAGACCAGCCTGTATGGAGACATCCCGATGGGAGTCTTATATGCTGTGCGGTATGCCCATAGTGCATCATTGAGCTTACGTGCCCAATCCTTGCGGGTTATCCCGACAGTGGCTTCGAGTATGTGTTTGATTTCGCGATTGGATACTTCGACTTGACCACTAGTCTGAGGATGGTAAGGCGTGCCTATCTTATGGAGGATCCCATTTTTACTCATTAAAGTTTCAAAACCTTTATTAATAAAGTGTGTTCCTCCATCAGATATCACCACCCTAGGTACGCCAAATCGACTGAAAATGTTGTTCTTGAGGAACTTGATGACTTGGCTACCATCATTGGTCGGTAATGCGACAGCCTCGACCCATTTGGATACGTAATCGACAGCTACCAAGATATAGTAGTTTCCACCAGATGGTGGAAACGGTCCCATGAAGTCAATGCCCCATACATCAAAGATCTCAAGTGTGAGAATCCCCTTTTGAGGCATCTCATCCCTCTTGGAGATGCTTCCTAATCTTTGGCATCTGTCACAACCCTTAACAAATGTCCTGCAATCCTCATAGATGTGAGGCCAATAAAATCCACATTCGAGGACCTTGTGGGCCGTTCGAGCGGGACCGTGGTGACCTCCATATTCTGATTCATGGCATTTTCTGACAATTTGATAGGCTTCATGCTCGGTCACACATCGCCTGATTATTGAATCAGGGCAGTGTTTGAAGAGATAAGGTTCTTGCCAGAAGTAACTTAATACATCTCGTTTGAACTTATTCCTCTGATGATAGTTCGAAAACTGTGGGGTTATTCCGCATGCCAAGAAGTTAGCGATGTCGGAAAACCATGGACAAGCTTGATTATGCAGATGCAATGCGAACAACTGTTCGTCCGGAAACTCTTCATTGACGGCTTTTTCCTTTTTATCATTATCTAATCGAGATAAGTGGTCAGCAGCACCATTATCTCGACCTCGCCTATCTTTTATTATGATGTCGAATTCTTGCAGCAAAAGTACCCACCTGATTAATCGAGGTTTTGCATCTTGTTTGCTAAACAAGTATCTCAATGCTGTATGATCGGTGTATACTATGGTCTTCGTACCTATTAGATACTGTCTGAACTTGTCAAACGCGAAGACTACAGCATACATCTCTTTCTCCATTGTGGTGTAGTTAATTTGGGCTTCATTCAGGGCATGACTTGCGTAATGAATTACGCAGTGTCTCCCATCCTTATGTTGTCCAAGAACTGCGCCTATGGCGAGACCACTAGCATCGCACATTACCTCGAAAGGCAGTGACCAATCGGGTGGTTGCACTATCGGTGCAGTGACCAACATCTTCTTGAGCGTGTCAAAGGCTTGGACACACGCTTCGTTTATTAAGAAAGGATTTTCTTTACAAAGCAGATTAGTGAGCGGCTTGGCAATTTTAGAGAAATCCTTAATGAATCGCCGGTAGAAACCGGCATGCCCTAAGAAGCTCCTAACTGATTTGATCGAGTTAGGAAGAGGGAGATTGGAAATGATGGAAACTTTGGCTGGATCAACTTCAATGCCTGCACGAGAAATGCGATGACCTAACACTATGCCCTCAGTGACCATAAAATGGCACTTTTCCCAATTTAAAACCAAGTTAGTGTCCTCACACCTCTTTAAAATCTTAGCAAGATTGGTCAAACAATCTTCGAACGTATCTCCATATACAGAGAAGTCATCCATGAAGACCTCAATGCATTTTTCGATAAATTCAGAGAAAATAGACATCATGCATCTTTGAAAAGTAGCAGGTGCATTGCACAAACCAAAAGGCATCCGTCGATAGGCAAAGGTGCCGTACGGGCAAGTAAAGGTGGTTTTATCATGGTCTTCACTAGAAATAACAATCTGATTATAACCAGAATAACCATCCAAAAAGCAATAAAACTCTCTCCCTGCCAACCTCTCAAGCATCTGATCAATGAATGGCAATGGAAAATGGTCCTTGCGTGTGGCCTCGTTCAGCTTCCGGTAGTCGATACAAACTCTCCATCCGGTTACTGGCCTGGTTGCAACCTCCTCTCCTTGCTCATTCTTGGTTATGCACATCCCTCCTCGTTTGGGTACGACCTGCACTGGGCTAACCCATTTGCTATCAGAGATAGGATAGATTATACCAGCATCTAAGAGCTTGATAACTTCTTTCCTTACCACTTCTTGCATAAGGGGATTCAATCGCCTCTGAGGTTGACGGGAGGGCTTAAACTCTTCTTCCATTAGAATCATGTGCATGCAAATAGAAGGGCTTATTCCTTTTATATCAGAAATGGTCCAACCTATTGCATGTACATGTTTCTTAAGAACGACCACCATAGCATTTTCTTGCTCTTGGGAGAGCTTAGCCGAAACAATCACGGGTAACTTTTTATGTTCTGCGAGAAACGCATACTTGAGATGATCGGGCAATGTTTTAAGTTCAAGCTCTGGTGGACATTCAACGGAAGGGAGTAGTTTGCGAGAAATGGGTAGTGGGAGAACAGATTTACCTTCGGGATCCTGCATCAGTACAGGATCCTCTTCTTCCTCTTGGTTGGCGTCATCATGGAATTCGATGCCGTCAAACTCCTCCAGATCCCCTGTTTCGGGATCGGCAAAGTGAACGGCTTTGCATCCTTTGTGCTCTACGCCGGCAGGCTTCAGTACCTGCTTTGATGGTTCATCCAGCATCATTTCACAATCAAGTTCAGAGTCGAGCTCTTCCCTAACTATTACATTTTCAAATGAAAAACAAGAACTGTCATTCGGAAATTTCTGCAATTTCTCCATATCAAAGATGATCTCCTCGCCATCGACCCTTAAGGTGACCTTTCCGGATTTGGCGTCAATCAGTGCACCACCAGTGGCTAGAAATGGGCGTCCAAGGATAAGCGGCATTTCGGAATCCTCTTCAATATCGAGGACGATGAAGTCGACCGGGAAAAGAACCTGCCCGGTTTTGACCACAACATCCTTAAGGATTCCTACGGGCTGAGTAATCGATCTGTCTGCAAGCTGCAGTCTCATCTTGATCGGCTGAATTTCTCCAAGCTTAAGGCGAATAGCCATAGCTAGTGGCATCACATTGATGCTTGATCCTAAATCACAAAGCCCCATACTCACTTTGGCCTTTCCGAATTGTACTGGAAGCGTGCAACATCCGGGGTCCTCCTTCTTTTCAGGCATTCTCCTCTGAACGATGGCACTGCATGTGCTGTTGAGAATAATTACCTCTTCCTGCTCAACCTGCCTTTTTCCTGAGATCAATTCTTTCAAGAACTTAGCATAGATGGGCATTTCGGAAATCATTTCTGTGAGAGGAATGGTTATCTCTACAGACTTTAATCGTTGCAGAAATTTCTTGAATTTAAGATCATGTTCTTTATTTTTAAGACGTGCAGGATAAGGAATCCTGGGCATGTACTTGTTATTAGCAATTTTTGGTGGTGAAGGGAAGGAAGTTGTACCTTCACCTGTACCCTTATCTGCTTCAGCCATTTCAGGCGCAGCTTCAGTCTGCAATTCGGCTGTCTCTTTTTCCGCTCCATTCTCATTATCAGCTTCCTTACCAGCATTGTCAACAATATCATCCTCTTCACATTCTGCTCCAGTGTCTGCTCCCTTTGGTCCAGCTAGTACTCTTCCAGATTTCAAGGTTATTGCCTTGCATTGCGGGTTCTTTTCTGCAGTGCTTGGCAATGTTCCTTTGTCCCTTTTCTGCATCTCATTAGCCATCTGTGTAACTTGGGTCTCCACATTTCTGATGGAGGCTTGCAGTTGATTGTTGATCTCTTTCTGACTAGTGATGAAATCAGTCATCAAATTCTCAAGCCTTGAAGGAGGCTTTTGATTCTGATTCTGATTCCACTGGCCTTGGTTTGGGACAAACTGAGGCTGGAAACTCTGATTGGGCTGAAAGTTCTGGAAATTCTGAGGCGGCCTCTGCTGGATTTGAGGTTGGAAACCTGGATTCTGAAAATGTTGGCCCCTGTTCTAATTGAATCCCTGATTCTGCTGAGGGTTGAACTGCTGTTGCTGTGGCTTGTTCAAGAGATGTGAATTCAAGGCGTTGTTGTTTGAGTAAGACAAATTCGGGTGTCTATTTGGAAAAGCTCCTGCATAGTTACAGCTCTCAGCTGTGATTTGCTCGCATGTGTCAGTTGCATGAGCACCTTGACACAGACCACAGATCACATCAGTTTGCTGTCCCTGAGCAGAACTTCCAACTCCTTGATTTACGGACAATGCTGCCACTTGCTCTTGAAGTTTTTCAATGTCTGACTTCTCTACTGTACCTACAGCACATAAACCACGAGGGGGAGTGAGATTACCATCATCAGTTAGAACAAAACGGTTGACACTCATGGTTTCAATCTTTGCCCAGGCTTGGTCCATCGGTATGTAGAGCAAATGTTGACCACCAGCAGCATCGAGCATGGATTTCCATGCTGGGGTCAGACCACTGTAGAACTTTCTTAGCCTCTCCCAGTCATGGAAACCATGTTGAGGACACTTTCTGAGTAGGTTGAAGAATCTTTCCTTTGCATCATACAGGGACTCGTCTGGTTTCATTTTGAATTCCGCAATTTTGGAGCGGCATTCATCCACCTTGGACTCCGGGAAGTATTTTGCTAGGAAGTTTCTGATCACATCTTCCCATGTAGACTTCTGATTTACGGGCAGTGACTTGTACCATGTTCGTGCTCCGCTTGTCAGAGAGAAGGGAAATAGCCTTAGTCGAATAGTGTTTGCGGGTACATCACGATTTTTGATCGTGTCACACAATTCTAAGAAGGTTTGCAGGTGATCATGGGGGTCTTCATGGCTTGCTCCGGCAAACTGGTTGCTCTGGACTAGATTGATTAGGGCCGGTTTCAGTTCAAAGTTCCTAGCCAAGAATGGAGCTTGTCCAGGAATATTCAGATATGGCTCTAAAATCGGCTGCATGTAATCAGCAGCAGCTGCTGCTTGATGATTGTTCTCAGGCCCGCCTTGGTACTGCTGTGGGTAGTAGTTCTGAGGCATGAAATAGTTCCTCGGATCATTGAAATCATTCGGATTCGGGGGATTCTGATGGGGGTTATGGTATTGCTGATTCTGCTGGTTTTGGAAATTTTGCTGATTTGGTTGGTTCTGGTTATTTGGTGGGTTTTGGTTCGGATTGGGAGGGGGTGCCTCGAAGTGCTGCTGCTCCATGTTTGGTGGGTTCCCACCTCCTTGTATGATCTGGGGAGGGGGATCATCCAATTCATCGTGATCAGCATCTTCGGGGTCTTCCTCAATGTTGTGAAGTGGGGGATTGGGTTGAATGATTGGTGGGATGTCAGGGTTTGCCATCTCGGAAATATCGCTGCTGGTGCTTGGCGAAAGTAGTGCCTGTCGTTCCCGTTCCCTTCTTCGTTTAGTCTCTGCCCTAAGACGTCGAGCTGTTTTTTCTATCTCTGAATTAAACGGGATCTCGGCTGGCGTCTGCTTCCACCTTTGCATAGAACAACGGCTTCAATGATGACAGTACCTGTACAATCCCCAGGTTAGAATTGGTTCTGAAGGTGAATATTTATAATTATATGTATAAGCTAATCTAGGAGCAATGAGGAATGTAATTCTCTAATTAAAACGGCGCTGCATCCTCCCCGGCAACGGCGCCATGAAACTTTTGACAATTTCCATCCCACAAGCTTTTTCTCTCTAAAATGTACCAGGTTAGATTTATTAAATGAAAAGAGTTATGATTCACGGGAAAGGGTTTAGGGATATATCAAGATTATTAGTCTTTTTATTACTCAAGCATGGTGCTTTGGTTTCAAATGGCACTGTGGTCCTCTCTGTCATGAAATGTTGACAAATCGCATGGCACAGCCGGGGTTGGTTGACCTTCAGCCTGTCACACTGAGGATCCCCGGCAAATATGCCATGATACTTCTCATCAATTCTTGCCATAAGATTTCCTGCCATGAAACTTCTGACTGATTCCCACTGCATGAGTATCTTCCGAAAAATCGTGATCCTGGTTTAGTTCTTATTTAATGAAACCAATTTATGATGGCGGGGTTGTGATTAGGGATATATTTATAAGTAGTCATGTTTTTATTGCTCGTGTTTAAGAAACTGTGGCCCGAAAGCGCACGGTGTCAAAAATTGCAGTAATTTATAGTAAGACCGGATCGTTCACTGGAGGATGTGCGATAGAAGCAGGGCCCACGTCGTTTTACTAGATTTTCCATTCGTATTGCTCAATAGGTTTGAAAAGTGATTAACAACTACTGACAAGAATTTAAACTAGATTATGGAAGCAGTTAAATTACTCTATAAAGCGAGTAAGTCTATTCTAGAAAGCGGGTAAAAATTATTCTAGGAATGCGGTAAACATTTTCTATGAAAGCAGAAAATTTACATTGTGCCAACCGTGAAGCTGATCACAATGTAGACAGAAGGGACAGGAAGAAAAGAATGAAAATTGGACAAGAGTGAGATAAAGCAATACTAAACTTCCATTTTTATACACAGATCTTTGTTTGGGATAATTCTATCAGATAGCTACTTCTCATGCTCTCAATAATGCTTTCCCTTTAACAGACAGGTACTTACAATATGAGTTACATGTTCTTAAGACCGCAAATTCTAAGATACCACAGGTTTGTAACTACCCTGGCCTGGGTGTGTTACTTCATCTGTGGTGGAAAAGCATCACCCGACACATCATTTATTGAAATGCCAAGTACTACTATCATTCTCCCATGTCACACCCAAAGATTCTGATCAAGCCCTGAACTATCCCTTAACTGTCAATCCTAGTAGCAGTTACACAACTCTCAATACAACCGAGTGACCTCTAATGAAAGCGGTTAAAAGAAAGCAGTAAAGAAAGCATTTAAAACCTATCACTCGGAGGTTTTGAAAATCTGACCCTGGTAGTAAAAGACAGCACCCAGTCAAGATGACTGGGTATGGATCAAGAATTCCCGGCTCTTGGTGAAATGCTCGCAGTGTTCACTTCCTTCCGGGTGATTATGAGATACAAACTAATGAAACGAACTAATGATTTAGTTCGTTCCAGATGCACTCACTCAGGACTCAAAAGTAGGCTTTAGCAGAAGAGGATAGCAGTTGAAAGAAAACTCAACCCTATCTTAGAAAGTAACCAAGGCCTGGATGATGTTCCTCTAAGATTATTTACTACACTGTATTTGAGTCCAAGTGGACCCCATCTCGGTGTAGCACTCAATCCTAGATTTCCAACAACCAGCAATTTTGGAAAATAATGGATTTGAAAATCATTCCCTATCAGGTACTAGACTCTCAGTTAAAACACAGACCCTTTCAGTCTAGATGAGACCTAATCGCTGAATCTGCTTCTAATTTCCCAAAGTACAACCCTTGACAGAATATGAATTAGTCATAACTGAGGAATTTATCCCTTACTCTGATCCGGATTTTATAAAGAGATTTTTGTTGGAAATTTATTACACAATATCTGTTTAAGATCTAGACTTCTATTGTCCAAGTGAAGGATCCCAAAATAATTACAGACCACAATAGTACATAATATTATCATGCATAAAGATATAGGGAAGTGTAAAATTAATTGACCCAAAATATAGATGCGGGTCGAGACAGAAGGTGAAACACAGATATGAAGTGGTCAAGGGACCAAAGTAATGGCAGAATAGTCAGGTGGACTGTAAACATCTACTGTCCAATTTCCCAATTACTCGGATGAGCGAATTTAGACAGCTTAGACCCTATAATGGTGGTGTCAATACCAGTTGGGCCTTCACTGTCTGTGAATTCGGATAAAACCTACATGCTTTCCTTCTATAACGATCGTCAGTTGGCATTGACTGATGCCAACTGGCTCCCATTACAGATTGGAATTTGGGTTTGGAAATTAAGATGAGAAAAATAAACTGTATCTGGATGGGAGTCAGCCGAGCAGCTATTATAACCCCGGATGGGCGAACCGCCAAGGCTTCCACTGACAGTCATCCAGACCATGCAAAATAACACTTAGTAACTAATACTCAGATTACGAGCTAGTTATCCATGAGGGAATACCCACCAACATTAATCTGATGTATTCTTTACTAATTGTTACACACAACACGCAAAGACAAAACCAATAAGGAATAAAAGGAGATTCCGTGTATGAGAGACATTGGTTTCTCATGCACGGTTGTGGATTGGGTCCACAATTGATGGTCTCAAATAATCCTTCCTACCATAATTAATTACAGTCTAGATTATCTGTTTAAGCCATCAAGATTTTGTTTATAGAGGAGTGTTTTAATGGCAATTGAACAAAGGTCCTTTAATCATGATGATTATTGAAGTTTGATTATTGCTAATCTCAATCTTTAATCATTAATGAGTCAAGGGTTCAATTAATTAAGTGATGCAAATGGAGAATCAAAATTTGGGCAGCATAACACCCTATATTGCAATTCCAGAGTTTTACACCTTAACCCGTGGGGTTATGATGTGGGTGTTGCAATATAATATAGAAAGAGAATGAGGATTGTTTAAAAATAGAGAGAAGTGAGTCTTTGTCGCGATACAATAAATTTTGTTGCGGTCCGAGGTCCGCGACATGGGTATCCCGACAAGTTTTTAGCATAACGCCTCTTTGTCGCTATGCAAGATTTTGTCGCGGAACGTGGCTCCGCGACAAGAGTGTTTCGCGACAAAGTGTTTTCAGAAAATTCCTAAGGCATTTGAACCTTTGTCGCTATGCATGGAAATTTTGTCGCGGAACGTGGCTCCGCGACAAGGTGTTCCGCGACAAAGTGTTCAAAGATTAAGGAGCATGGCATAATTTTTCTGTCTCAGAATGAGATTTTGTCGCGGAACGTGGTTCCGCGACAAGATGATTCCGCGACAAAAAGCCATGCAGACAGAATGCGAGAGTTTGGCTCCTTTGTCGCTATGCATGGAAGGTTTTGTCGCGGAACGTGGCTCTGCGACAAGGTGTTCCACGACAAAGGGTTTTAAATTATGGAGACAGGTGTCTTGAAACACCTTGGTCGCGGAACAACCATTTTGTCGCGGAACGTGGTTCCGCGCCAAGAGGCGGTTGGCGCCCAAGGTGGTTCAGGACAAAAGTCAGAAAAAGCAGAAATGAACAGTGGCATGCAAACAGCGTGATCTCACCCTATTTCAGATCAAAAAGCTATTCTAAGCTAAAAATAAGCAAGAAACATTCAAAATAAGGAAGAACATGCTTAAACAAAAATAAACAAAGCTGGGCAGAATATTAAAATAAAGCAAGAGTCCTAATCTAGGGTTTGATCACACATTCACACAACATTATCCATAATATGCCAACAGTAAACATAAAAACAACATAATGGGGGTCAAAAGACCCCAAAATGAAAAAGAAAGCATAAATCCATGGGGTGTGAGATCCATTTCATGATTTGGGACACAAATGGTGAATGTTTTCCCATATTATTGAAGGGGTGTTGTTAATACCCATGATTTGGGTATTACAAACCCTAAAAATAAGAGTTTAGAAACCAAAACATGGTATAAAGTGGCTATCTAAATCACTGTGAACAGTAAAACACTAAACTAAGCTAAGCTAAGAACAAAAATTAAATAATACATGAAAATAAACCTAAACTACTCTACCTAAGGAAGAACTCCTAAGCTTGCCTTCAAGGGAGCTCAACAAAATTCCAATTTTTCCAACCCCTAGCTTATGGGAGACACCTCATATTTATAGAAGTGTAACCCTAAGCCCATGGGCCTTGATTCTAGCCCATTGTGTCTTAAGACATCACACACATCACAGCTTTGTCTCGGAGCATCAAGTTTGGTCGCGGAACATACTGCATGTGGCAAGGCTTCTCGACTGGGTCTTGTGTCTCTAATTGGGTGTCTTGGTCGCGGAGTCATGCCTTTGTCGCGGAGCATGCCACCGCGACAAGGGTCATCGCGACAAAGGTCATGGCTGGTCTTCCCTTCATCTGGGCTGCTTGGTCGCGGAACCCTCCTTTGTCGCGGAACACTGCATCGCGCCAAAGGGCTTCCGCGACAAAGGCCTTCCTGGGCCTGCTGGATTGGGCCAGATGGGCCGAAAATATTCTTTTTGTGGGCTTATCTATCTTTTTCCCATCTTTTTGTTTCCTTTTCTTTTTCTCATGTTTTTGGATTTTTCTAACATAAATATGTAATAAAATTACATATTTGTGTCTTTTTCACACCAGCTCAATATTTTTACAATTATGCATAAATCAGTCCAATTCGACTGCTTTCTTACTTAATGTAAGACCGGAATGCGATCAAATGCCCGTTTAAGACACGGAAATGGATTGAAAATAATGGTCATTTCTGGCCATTATCATCACCATTGTTCCTGCGAGAGAGAGAGAGTATGGGAGTAGTGTGTTCTTTGAGAGACAAGGATACTAGAGCGAGTGCAAGTGAGAAGAAGGGAGACGCGGGGGAAAGTTTCTGAAAAGAAGGTAAGATTTGAAAGGAAACTTCCCTATTAGTGGAGGCGTGAGATCATCATAGAATCCCTCCTAGGTAGCCGGTTACCAAAAATATAAAGAAACCTCCTTCTTTAGTCGAACAACTGTCAAGGGATAATATTGAATTTCCAGCAATAAAAAATTCAAATAAGTATGGGATCTTTTAAAATAAGGATATTTAAAATATATAAGAAAAACTTAGCCGTTTTAATGATGACAAATGAGATCCCCAAGATCCTGTCTGGAACTTAGACTATGGTGCATAGGCCAAGTTCCCGCCTCAGTTTTTCAAATCGATCCCCATCAAGAGCTTTGGTAAAGATGTCCGCGTTCTGTTCTTGTGTTCCAACATACTCCAGGGACACTACTTCATCTTCCACGAGTTCTCGGATAAAGTGATGTCTAACATCAATGTGCTTGGTTCGACTGTGTTGCACTGGATTTCTTGAGATACTTATCGCACTCATGTTGTCGCAGAGAACCACTAGCTTTTCTTGATCAATGCCATAGTCACTAATCATTTGTCTCATCCATAAGAGCTGAGCACAACAACTCCCGGCTGCAATATACTCCGCTTCTGCCGTGGAGAGAGATATAGAGTTCTGTTTCTTGCTATACCAGCTCACCAAGTTGGTTCCAACATAAAAACACCCTCCTGTGGTGCTTTTTCTATCGTCGACATTGCCAGCCCAATCTGCATCAGTGTACCCAATCAACTGTAAGTTGGATTCTTTGGAGTACCATATGCCCAAATCAGGTGTTCCAGCATCGAATCACTCTCTTTGCTGCCTTCAGATGAGACTCTTTTGGATCCGCTTGGTACCTAGCACAGACTCCTACAGCGTAGCTGATGTCGGGTCTGCTAGATGCAAGGTAGAGGAGGCTTCCAATGATCCCTCGATACATCTTTTGATCAACACTCTTCCCTGTAGGATCCTTGTGAAGCTTATCAGATGTTCCAATCGGTGTTCGGACAGGCTTACTGGACTCCAGCCCAAATTTCTTGACAATGCTTTTGGCATACTTGGATTGATTTAGAAAGGTACCTTCCTTCCTCTGAGTAACCTGCATGCCAAGAAAGAATGTCAATTCACCTACCATACTCATCTCAAATTCCTTACCCATAGTCTCGATGAACTTGTCCTTGAGCACATGGGAGGTTGATCCGAACACGATGTCATCCACATAGACTTGAGCCACAATGATCCCTTTGGAGTCTTCCTTGATGAACATGGTCTTGTCCGTGCTTCCTCTTCTATATCCATTTTCCAATAGATATTTTGAAAGCCTCTCATACCATGCCCTAGGAGCTTGTTTAAGCCCGTAGAGAGCTTTGTTTAGCCGAAAGACATGGTCTGGGAAGTCTGCGTCTTCGAAGCCCTTGGGTTGCTCCACATACACTTCTTCTTTCAACCAACCATTTAAAAAGGCGCTCTTCACGTCCATCTGATAGAGTTTAAAGCCCATCGAACATGCAATAGCAAGGAGTAGTCTCACAGCTTCGAGTCTTGCTACGGGTGCAAAGGTTTCACTGTAGTCTATTCCTTTCACTTGGGTGTATCCTTGAGCTACGAGCCTAGCTTTGTTTCGAATCACATTCCCATTCTCGTCACTTTTGTTCTTGAAAACCCACTTAGTTCCAATGACGTTGATGTTATGTGGACGCTCGACCAAGGTCCATACTTCATTCCTCTTGAACTGAGCGAGCTCTTCCTGCATGGCATTGATCCAATTCTCGTCTTGTAGAGCTTCTTCAACTCTTGAGTGTAACATCCCGATTTAATTAATGCATAATTAATTTAATTAATTGTGGTTAATTAAGCCAAATAGATGTTATGGATTATTTTGTAGGTATGATTGGAATGAAGTGGAAGAATATGTGGGTTCAACCCACAAGAGAATAAGAGTCCAAATGTTCAATTCAACTTGATTAGTAAAGAATTGACTCAAGGCTTGAAGAGTCCAACCCACCATTTCACTCTCCGACCCGACCCGCATCATAGGATCCGACCCGGACCCATTTTGGGACATAAAAATCGGACATGTGGGTTTGAGACTCATTTCTACTCCAAACCTTCTCCAATTCCCGTCACCTCTCTTGAGGGAGCTAGGGTTGATGCCAAATCTTCCCAAATTCTTGTGTTTTTGCTCAAATCAAGTGGGGGTTCCATTATACTACCTAAGGTAAGTAATTTTCACTTAGTAATTCATGATTTTGAAGAGTTTTGAGGTGGATTGTGAAGGGGGCAAAACAAGTGACGGGATTGAATGGTGTTGGGTGGATTTCTTGTAGATTTGGCTTGTGTTGAGGGTTGAATCTTTGATTGGGAGCTACATTGGTGTGTGTAGAAGCTGAGGTGAGTCTTTGGCTTGTCCTTGTTGGGATGATTTCATTTATTGAAGCTTACAATGGATGCATATTGGTAGAACTCATGTTCTTGGGTGAATCTTGATGTTTTGGTGTTAAATTTTGTAATGTAGCTTGCCTTGGTGTTTGGAGAAGCTTGGGAGCTGAGATTGAAGACTTTGGGACATCATAATCAAAGGCAAGAGTAGGATTTAGCTTATTGTGGGGGAAGATTGGAAGAAAATGGTGAAATTCGCGAAATTCTGCCTCTGCTGAAGCTTCAGAGGCGCCACATAACCTATGTGGCGCCTAAAAGTGGTCCGGAGCGCCGCTGCGGCGCCCCAGCCCTTGAAGCCTTCAGTTTAGGCGCCACAATGCCTTGGTGGCGCCTAAAACTAGCCCGGAGCGCCACTGTGGCGCCTCTGCTGTGTTGGTGCCCAGTTTGGGCGCCGCAATGCCTTTGCGGCGCCCAAAAGGGGCTTGGAGCGCCACTATTGGCGCCACCTGTGCACCCCAAAAACCCACAAACTTGAATCGGCTCTAACTTACTCGTTTCTAATCCGATTTTCGCAAACCATATATGAATCTGACCCTACTCGGAACAAGGAATTCAAATATGCAATTGGAATTAAGAGATAATGACTCCTTCAAAAATTTAATTATAGGAGTTTATAACCTCGGGGTGTCTCTTGCGTGCCGATTCGCTGTTTTCTTCCATTTTTCATTCTCTTTCATATTTTATCGTTTCTTACTCGTTTCTAGGCTTCGAGAAATGTTTTAAAATGGTCTAATTGTTGGTACTTGATTCATAACTATTGGTATTGGATTGTGGAATCTACCATGCCTTAGAAATTAAGGAGATTCGAGTGACCTTGTACTTAGCTCTTGTAATAGAGTTGCGAGCCGATATGTGGGGTCTGGCTAACCCGGAATCTAAATCCTAGTCTTGGGAATTGGAAATTATCTTAGTATGCTTTCGAATCTGGGAATTGGGCATGTGAATTATGATTATGGGATTTATACAATTTATGCTTCCGAGTCATGAGATTGGGCATGTGTTTGACATTATTATGATTGGTGACTTTATGCTTTCGAGGATACAAATCTCATGTTTATGCTTTCGAGTTGTTAAACTGGGCATACATGAATATTTGATTATCTTGGGCATATATATTGTGTTGATTATGTGTTATGCTTTCGAGAACTTAGTTCTGGGCATGTAAGCTTTCGAGAGCGAGATGCTCTGGGCTCTACCCGCTGTCTGTGGTTCGATCCTTGGGGATGCCACTCCGTAAGTCCACTTACCCCTTTATGCATGTAGTGTCCGCGGCGGGGGCACTGTAGGCATCTCTTTCGACCATTAAGGAGAGATGGATCCTTAATGGGAAGGAATGCCGGCCATGGTATTAGGATGCGCGCTAGACATACTTATGTGCTGCATTTAGGGTAGATAGACACTTTAGGTCATAACATTTCATCTCATCATCCATCATTCATCTTATTATTGTTTTGCAGTGTATGACGTGGTTGAAGCACCGGTATGGGACGGTGTGATGTTCAATTATCAATTTAATTATGCAATTATATAAACTGTTAATAACCCTTTAAAATCTGGTTCCCTGTTTCCCGGCTTTTCCTACTCTTGCTCAGTACTTTATGTACTGGCACCTTGCATTTTGTCTTTCTTATAGATACTCCCGAGGAGGATGCAGAGCATGATCATGGTGACGGGTTTGGGACTGAGTGATCTAATAGGACTGCATTATTATGTTGTTGACTAATATGCTGTATTAGACCCTATGTTATCTTTATGTGACTTGTCTGATATTGCTGACTATTACTGTGAATTGGAATTGGTCTGTGAACCAATCATTTGTCATTCCTCATTGTACTTGATATTTTGCACAGGTAGACGTGAGTACCGAGGTGAGTTACTGTATGAGGCTTGTAGCCGAGTTGTTATGATTATATGATGGACTTGTTTCTGTTGCTTACTCTGTTACTTTGATATTATGATGTGTTGGATTTTCTGATTACCAGGCTTCGTGTTATCAAACTTAAATTGACTGGCCAACAGTTTAAGGGAGATATCACGGCAGTGACGTCACGAAAATTGGTTTAAAATTTTTGGGGCGTTACATTGAGGGTTCAATCCTTGAGGTGAAGCAATGTAACCCTGCAAACTCTCTATAGTCGATCTTCTTCTTTACACGAGTTCTCCGATCTTCAAGAACGTCCCCAATTACATCCTCTGGATTGTGATTACGATGGATTCTGACTTGGGGGACAGCCATCTCTAACTGTGACGGTGTTCCAACTGGTGTTTGAACACTGGGTTGGATCTCATCACTTTCCGCGGTGATTTCCTGCTTGTCTCCAGACAAAGATCGAGTTTGTCCAGAGCTTTGGGTGACTTTCTCTGCATCCTCCTCTTGGGATTCGACTGGTGTTCCTCTGTTGGGCGCATCTTCCACAATGACATTTGTGGATTCGATTACCTTCCTGGTTCTGGAGTTGTATACTCGAAAAGCCTTGCTAGATGTTGAATACCCAACAAAGATGCCCTCGTCACTTTTCTCTTTGAACTTCCCGGTGTGTTCCCTGTCATTAAGCACAAAGCACTTGCAACCAAAGATGTGAAAATATGATATTGAGATCTTGTTACCCTTCCATAATTCGTATGGAGTCATGAGTGTTTTAGGCCTGATATACACTCGATTTATCATATAGCACGTCGTGTTGATTGCTTCCGCTCAGAGAAACTCAGGAACCTTCTTGGAGTTCATCATGACACGTGCCATTTCTTGCAAGGTGCGGTTCTTCCTCTCCACTACTCCATTCTGCTGAGGAGTCTTTGGTGCTGAAAACTCGTGTTTGATCCCAATGCTGGAACAGTAATCCTCGAAAGCTTGATTCTCGAATTCCTTCCTATGATCACTGCGAATTCTCTTCACTTTGCAGTCCTTTTCGTTCATAATTTGATTGCACAGTTTCATAAAGGCTTTGAAAGCTTCGCTCTTTTCCCTGAGAAAATCAACCCACGTATATCTGGAAAAATCATCTACACAAACGAAAATGTACCTTTTACCTCCCAAACTAGAAATTTCAGTTGGCCCAATGAGGTCCATGTGTAGGAGTTCCAGACAATGTGTTGTGGCATTGTGTTCAGTCACGGGATGGGACACCCGAGTTTGCTTGTTCTTGGCACAATCTTCACAAAAGTCAGAGTCATGTTTCTTTAGGTCTGGTAGTCCACGAACAGCTCCTGTCCTGCTCAACTTGATCAGATCTCTGAAGTTCAGATGACCTAACTTTTCATGCCAGAGTAGATTTCGGGAGCTTCCTGCATCTTTCACAAAATTACAAGTTTGTACAAGTAAATAGCAGTCATTCCGAGATCTCAGTCCCCTCATGACGCATACATTGTTAGAGTCGAGAACTTCACAATATTTTTTGTTAAAGGATACAGTCAAGTCTTCATCGCATAGCTGACTTATGCTAATGAGGTTAGCATGCAATCCCTCCACATAATAGACATTGTTGAGCTTAGGTAGACCATCTCCATGGAGAGTTCCTTGTCCAGAGAGACGACCCTTTTTACCGTTTCCAAAGATCACCGATCCACCATCAACATCTTTGAATGGTTTGAGGACGTCTTTGTCTCCTGTCATATGCCTCGAACAACCACTGTCGAAGTACCAAGTTGCATTCTTACCCTTTTGTCTAGAGGATAGGAAAGCCACATTGCATCTTGCAGAGATTTTGGTAACCCATTCACGCCTTATGGAGATCCTCTTCTTGAGTTCTTCATTAGGCCATCTCACCGGTTTTCCTTCAAGAAGATCCTTGATGATCTTTCGACAGTGTTCGGTCTTGTGCCCTCTGAACTTGCAATAGTCGCATATGAGAGGTCCTTTGAACGAATTCCTCCTTTTGTTATAACCCTTGGGACCTTTGTGAACAGTCTTAGTGTTCTGACTAGGTGCGCGGTCACTCAGTTGGCCTCCTGCAACGAACTTGATATTCCCTTTGGAGGTAGAGGCAGTACTGAAATTGCTGTACCCAAGACCTCGCCTGTTCCCATGAGATTTTCCAGCTGCTAGAGCATCATCGAGTTTGGCCTTCCCTTTATTCATGTCCGACAGAATCTTTTCAGATTTGCTGAGTTTCTCCCGGAGTTCAGTGATTTCCACTGTAACTAAATCATGCTTGGTAGACATCTTCTCCTTTTCCTCTTTTTCAAAGAGAATTCCAGCCTCAAGTTCAGTCACGTGGATGGACACTGCTTCAGCCTTAGCTAGTAAGGCTTTGTTCTCGTCCAGGAGCCTTTCGACCTCATCTCTAAGATCCTGATTGGTTCTTTGCAGATCTTCTATCTCGGTCATAGAAGTTTCTAATTTCTCAAAAACTTCATTATAGAGGTCTGTAAGACGCTCTATTTTGTCTGCTTCTTTGCTGCTAAGAGATGCACACTCATGATCAGGGAAATCATTATTCATAGGGTTAGAATCAGTACCGTGTTGTGACTCAGTGTCCGAAACATGAGTCTGAATCCCATGATCCTGGAGCCATGAGAGCAATCCCATGCTCAGATTCTCCCTCACTGCATTCAGGTTCCTCATCATGATCACTAAAGGTAATGTGATAGGTCTTCTTTTCCTTCTTCTTTAGATTTCCACAATCCGCCCTAATGTGACCAAAGCCTCTGCATTCGTAGCATTCTGGTCCCTTGGGCCTTTCTTCGGACTGTTGATCCTTGCCATAGGGTTTGGATCTTCTTTTGGAATCTCTCCTGGAGTTTGATCCATCGCCCTTCCCACTAGAGAAACCTTCCTTCCCTTTCTTATTCTTGAGGAGTCTGGCCAGTCTCTTTGTGAGAAGAGAGATCTCGTCATCATCGCTGTGATCACTATCAATCTCGGCTTCCTTGTCATTCACCACCTTTGATTCGGCCTTGAAGGCTATCCTTTTGCCACCAACCTCCTTGCAATGATCCATTTCCCAAGACTGGAGTATCCCCATTAGTTCATCTACTTGCATAGTGGAGTAATCCTCGTAGAGTTCTAGAGCAGCAATCTTGGGGTTGAACCTGTCGGGAATAGTGCCTACAATCTTTCTCACCAACTCTTGTTGGGAATAGGTTTTCCCAAGTTGATGTGCCTGGTTGGTCAACTCACGAATTCTACCAACATAGCTAACAATACTCTCATTCTAATCCATAACAAGTTTATGAAATTGGGATTCAATGGAAATTAACTTGGAAGATCTAACAGAGGCCATACCTTCATGGGAGTTTACCAGTACTTCCCATGCATCATACGCCGTGTCACATGCGGAGATAAGCTTGTATTGATCTTCAGTGACTCCATTGAAAATAGCATTAAGAGCCTTGGAGTTCATGGAGGATAGGGTCTTTTCTTCCGCAGTCCATTGGTCCTTGGGTTTGGGTGTTTTGACACCTTCATCGTCCTCCACAGTGGGGCGTTCGAACTTGGTTTCAACAGCATCCCAAACACCTTCATCAATGGCCATGAGGAAAGCCCTCATCCTGGTCTTCCAATAAGAAAAATTCGTCCCATCTAGCAAGGGTGGCCTGGAAATGTTTCCTCCTTCCCGACTCATCTTTGACGTTTGGATCTCACCCGAAGGTGTGTGTGCTCTAATACCACTTGTTGGTCCCTTATACGTCAAGATTAAAAAAACCTTAACCACAACTGTTTGTTCAATCGCACACTTAAAAGACTTGTTAGTAGGTTAGTGCTCAGAGGTAGATAAGTGCAGTAAAGAAACAAGAACAAACAGAGAGTTGTTGACCCAGTTCGGCCCAAGGCCTACGTCTGGGGGATACCAATCTAGGAGTGTTCCACTATGTGTTCGAACACCGCGTTACAACACGAACAATAGTGAACCAGTAACCTTTTACTCCAACACCCAAGCGGATGATCGATGGTACCAGAAACTCCCTTTTCTGGTGAGAATGCTCCGATTCTGCTTCGACCCCTTGAAGACTCCTTCTCCAAGTTTCCCTTGAGTGAACCTGTAAAAGATCCTCCCTTTGATGTAGCAATGAAGGGTAGTATCTTGTTGACACGAACTTGAGTGCTTCCCTTGATCGAATGTGTCGAAATCAATCAAAGGTTCAATGTGTATGATGACAGAAGTAATCACTCAAGTATCAATCTCTTTCACAAGTGATGAGTCTTGCGGATGGGGTGAAGAGATTGAATCTTAGGATTTCTCACACGATTTGCTGCTTATGTTTTCTCAAGAATGATAGCGTCGAATCTTGATCCACAGCCAATCGTCCTACTTAAAGGATGTTCGAAATCCTGTTGCTATGGAAGGAGATAATCATATCCAGGAAATCTTCCTCCTACCATAGCCGACTCCTTCCCTTAGATGGTAGGATATGTATGCCTTATATAGAACGCCCATCTTGAGGATGACCAGACGACCGTTGGGGAGACGCTCCTTACCATGCAGGGCTTCCCTTATCCAGCTCGAAGATATGTTGCCAAGAATACAATGCGGATAAGATCAAGGGGTGGGGATCTAACTAGTGTTCATCATTGGGTTGGAACACATTATCTCAAAATATGGATATTAACAAACACAAATGCCAAAAAAGAAAAATAAAAAAAGCTTGAAACAGCAACCTCCTCCACCACGCCCGCCGCCGCCGCAAGTGGCATTGGCATCTTGGTGATCTCGGTTTTACAATAGTTGGTGGTTACCAGTCGGTCTCGGTCTCGGTGTCTCTCGCTCTCTCTGTCTCTACTTTTTTCTCTCTTGCGGTGTAGTGTGTATTAGGTTTGGATATTTAATTTGAATGCCCCAAACAACATTATTTTTTGTTCAAAAGGGTAAATTGGGTATAAGAAAGTCAAGTGCCCATAACATAATGCATTTTTACCCTTTTTAGCTTTGTGTGCTCATAACTTTGTGTTTTTAAATTAATTGTGTGTGTGTATATAACGGACGCCTTCTTATTTTTTTTCTTTTTCCCTAGGAAGCTGTCGGGAGTTGGGATATCCTATCACTATATTTTCTTCTTTCTTCTTTTTTTTTAAAGAAAAATATAGATGAATTTCAAAATAAGGGGAAAAAAATGTAAAATGCTCAAATAAGAAAGGACTTCCAAATGCAATTGGCTGAGTAATATGGGGCTCTGACAGCTAGCAACGGTTTCAAAAAATTTAGCAGTGGTCGCACAAGATATAATGGAAGTCAGGTTGGAATTAAGATTAGCCGTCACAATACAAAAAAATAGAGAAAATCTAAACTGGAATTAATAATAGTGGTGTCATCACAAAAATTAAGTGGTTGTACTAGCGTAAATATATCCAAATATATTTATAACTATAAACTTTAAGCTTAAAATATCAACTAATTATTACCATTTCGAGGTCACTCAGGATTTGTCACTCCCTCAAATCATGACATAAATTATTGGTGAGTAGTAACTTCCAAAAATGGTGAGTGCTCAATTATAGTGAGAGTTTTTGGCGATGGGCATTCCATAACAACATCATCTAACATAGAGTCGAACATAAAATCTGGCAACCGCGTGAAGCAGACAATGAGGCAACGAACACAAAGTGCTAGATCTGAACCCTTTTCGGACAAAATTAGCAACACTGGTGACTTTCTGGGAGATCACTATCATGATGTGAAGGGGGAGATGATGTACATACATGTGGGAGAATGCAGACAGATTATCGAAGCACTCGACAATGATATTGAAGATAATGAAGATGTTGGAACCCCAACTAAAAATAGCGTTGAAGGGGATGAGGATGATGAAAACGCCGATGATGAAAAAGTGACACATCCGTTGCCATCATTTTTTTCACCTACAATGTGATAACAAGGAGTACAATAACACAATCAATGTGGGAACACAACAACACGTAACTTGTTCAAAATATAAACATTTCTATAATCATCATCCAACATTTCTCAGGTGCCTATAGACAACATTTATGTAGCATAATTTCAACATATTCTCCTATAAACGTAACATGGTTTCTATAATCATCATCCAACATTTCTCAGGTGCCTATACACAACATTTATGTAGCATAATTTCAACATATTCTCTTATAAACGTAACATGGTTTCGTTGCAATCTCGCTATATAATTATATGGGTTTACGTGTACTTATTATACTGAAAGAGAGTGATGGTGTATCCAATGTAGCACGGAACATACAACATGGACAACATAAAAAAAAAAAAAACTATCTCATAACATTTTCAATGTAGCATGACATTAATGCATACTCTGTGCAGGGGCGGATCTAGGATTTTTAATTTGATAGGTCAATTATCATCAATAATTAATACAAATAATTTTAGTACATAATTATTGTATAATTAGTAAAAATTAAATTTAAATTAATAGAAAAATTAAAATACGATACTATTACTTCAAAATAATTACAATATTTCAAAACGAGTTTTTATATTTGGAATTATTGTATAATAACATCTTATCAATATTAACACTCATAAACAAATATCATATATCTTCACTTTGGAAGATTAAGTTAGATAATAAATAACTTTATTCAACATAATCCCATATATGTTCATTTAGTATGATTAAAATACATTATTAATCATAAAGCCAGTATTGTTCTTAATGGTTAAAACATTGAAATAAAACCTGAAATTTAGGGCAAAGATCCAAAGTATAATTTTTGTAAGAGTTGTAAGGCGAGAAAAATAAAAATGTTAAAATAATACTCCCTCCCTTTTTTTTGTTTGCTACGGACCCACGCAGCACGCAGTCCAATGTACATTTTAAATCAGTAATAACTCAAGTTCGGTACAAGTAAAAATTCTAAAAGTTTGATATTTAAAAACTACAAGACGAGACGAATCTAACAAGATCTCAATTGACTATATTTTAACTTGAATAACTATGATAAAACTTCAAGTCAAAGTGATTGTGTGAATAGTGCCAAATTCTCCAACGTAGCTATCATTTAAAAACAGAGGAAATACATAGGCTAAATACCATTAAAATTTTAATTGGATTGGACTATATTATTATTTTTTTTGGCTAATATCATTAATTTATTAATACTACTAAACTACTAATTTTTTCTCATAATGGTAGGTCAATTGACCCACCACATTTTCACATACATCCGCCAATGACTCTGTGCGGTCGAAAGTGGGTAACAAGAGAAAATGCGCACTTTGGGAAGTGGGGTTGAGGTGGGGAGGTGATGAATCGGTTTTTGCTTATGTATCATGCAGAGAAATATGAATATATATATATAAAAAAAACACAAAACAATATGATATATGGGTTCAACAATTAGTCTCTGTTGTGCAAGTAGAGTTGGAACTGTAGCTATCAAATTTACGTACATGTTTTGTATAAGTAGTTGTCATAAAATTGTAATTGAATGAGAATAATCTGGCATCTAATTCTAAACCCTGTAATTTGCATAGCTTCAAATAGCTATAACCTCCAAAAATCAATATACAGAACTGGATTATGATTTTCATACAAAGGGATGTTTGGGAGTCAGCGGATCCGCTAGCAGATAGCATATTGGGGAGCAGATTGTCTCACAGTTCTCTCTCCGAATTCGCTATCCGCTAGCGGATCCGCTGACTCCCAAACATCCCAAAATCCAAAGTTCTTACATCTTCTCAAAAGTCACAAAAGCTGCATACATATATACGGAATCTCAACTTGAATTGAAACAAAATCTTACATTGGCTAACACACACAGAGTAATGCAATATATCATTGGAAATGTAGCATTTCGTTGATCTGATTCAAGATAGGAACTTATTTGATTAAAAAGTACTCTCTCCGTTTTTTATTGCTTCGGATCCACAGTGCATGCTGTCTAAGGTAAATTTTAAATTATTAATAACCTGAGTTCGGTAAAAATAAAAATTCTAAAAGTTCGATATTTAAAAACTATAAGACGAGACGAATCTAATAAGATCCCACTTGACTATTTTAACTGATATAACTATAATAAAATTTTAAGACAAAGTGTATGTGAACAATAATAATTTGTCAACGTGGAGCAAGAATAAAAAAAAATAGAGGGAGTATATTAGTGTTATAATGAAAAAAATCAATTAAAAATTGTAAAAAAAATTAATACGTGTGAGAAAATGTAAAAAATATATATTAAAATTATATCGAGAACTGAATAGAGTATACCATAGTTGTTAAGATCCCGATCCTGATCTTAGGATCTTACGATTTTACGATCACACCTCTCTAAAACGATCTCGATCCTTGTAGGATCTTAAAATTCGTAAGATCACGATCCTGGTAGTAGAATGTTACGATCTTATAGTCATACTCCCTCAAACGCTTCTACGATCTTACGATCTTACCATCTTAAACGCATAAAATTTTTGTAGTATTTTATAATTTGGGATCAAAATAACTTGTTTCTTTTAATTTTAAACTTAAGAGCTTGTATTCCTTATGTATGATGTGTAAAAAAAACATAATATGTATGTATGTGGAAATATTTTATGTTTGATTGTGATATTTTTGTATTGTATTGTATTAATTAACTTGCAAGATTCATAAATACACAAAATAATGCTTTTACTTGTCAGTATGCATAACTGAGTTTATCTATTATTGCAATTTCATAAGATCTCATGAATCCGATTCGATCCTGCGATCCCGACCTTGGAGTATACTCGTTCTCACCCAAAAGAAATAGAGTATACTCGTTGATTAAAATTAAGCTGGCCTTCATTAATTAAAGTTCTTAAACGTAAGTGTACAGATTGAGATTTGATAGACCAAACAAGCAAAGAGGGCTACCATTCAAAACCCAAACAATACAAAAATCCAACCCCCCCCACCCCACTAACGAAGAGCTATAAAACCCTAGCAGAACATTCTACTGCTTTCCACTCCACCACCACTCGCATCCAACAATGGCTTCAATGTTGGTAAGTGCCTTCGATCTTTCTCTAATTTGATTGCCTCTACGTTTGTATTACCGTTTTCATGGACGCTGCAAGCTCTATTTGTTCATATTCCTCTGTTTGTGCTCTGTATCGTCGCCTCTTGGATTTTCTACTGATGTACACTACACTTGATTTGTCGACGGAATGTGTTTGCCGAACAATTTTTTTTGGTAGTTTTGTTGCCTTAGATTCGGAGTTCTAACCTGGATTGGGAATATATGGGTGAACTGGGGATTTCGCTGTTCTATTAAACAGAGGACGGTGTTGGATCGAGCTACTAGAGCAGACCTAAGCGTATGATTGGCTGGTTGTTAAAGTTTGAAAGGAGTTGTTTCTGACTAATGTTTTGAATCACGCTGTTGTTAATTTTGTTTGAACGGTGCTGCACTGTGGTATCATGTTAAGTATGACCCCTTGTTTATTAATCTTCTGCATTTTAGCATACGTGATAATGCTATTTAGAAGGATTTCTTTCTATTTCTGTCCTTTTTTATGAGTTTTCCGAGATTGCAGCTAGCATATGACATCGCATGACATCACGGTGAATTCATATTACTATATTAGTATCTTTTGGCGAGTTGCATATGCACTTCATGTTAAAAATAAAATGCGTGATGAATGTGTGAAGTTGGATCATAAGGTGCAGATGCAGGAGGACTGCTGCTAGCAAGAGATTTGGTTACCCAGCTTTTTGAATGTTTACTTTTGATTTTAGTAGCATGTTTACTTTAATAATTTGTTTGATTTTGATTTCTGAATTTGTTATGTTTATTGAACCATTGCTCTTTTTGTAATAAAAATAATTTGTGTTTGGTGATGATGCTCATCAAACAACAGCAACCCCAAATTATATTGCTGAAGGAAGGGACTGATACGTCACAAGGGAGGCCACAGTTAATAAGTAACATAAATGCGTGCATGGCTGTGGCAGATGTTGTCCGAACTACACTTGGTCCTAGAGGCATGGACAAGTTGATCCATGATGAGAAAGGTAACACCACCATTTCTAATGATGGTGCCACTATAATGAAGCTTCTTGACATCGTTCATCCAGCTGCCAAGATTCTTGTTGATATTGCAAAGTCCCAAGATTCCGAGGTATGACATATATCTTTCATTGCTGACATTGCAATTTTTCTCTTATTCTTGAACCCGAAAAAATGCATAATCTATTTGTTCTGTTTAATAGAATTCAAAATAATAAATTAGTCACTTAATTATACGTGACTCTGTCCTGCTATGGTGGAAGTGAAGATCAGGCTAACAAAATGGATATAGATACCTAACATAGTGGGAAAGTTGTTGCTCTTTTATTACTATTGCTTAACTTTTTTCTTCAAGGACTTTACTGTTTTCATGCATTTTGGATGAGAAGCAAGTAAACTTTCTGAAAAGGCCCTTCATTTCCTCCACAAGCCTGTTTAATTTGATGAAATTGCTCATGGGGCACACATCATCTGTCGCTTTGACTTGGTTCTCATTTAAACTGTTTATACATAAAATATGTTTGATTATTTCTTTTTGCTCTTTTCCAAGAGCATGCTGCTTACAATGTTGCTATTTCTGGTTGTTCCACAGGTTGGTGATGGAACTACTACTGTAGTTCTTCTTGCGGGAGAGTTCCTGAAGGAAGCAAAACCTTTTATTGAAGATGGAGTTCATTCTCAAAACCTTATACGAAGTTACCGCACAGCAGCTTCCTTGGTATGTTTTGGATGGATGTACACTTTGCTCTATTTTAATTTAATTACTTGGTTTGATTCCATTACTTTTTCTCATTTTTTTGTTTAATTGAAGGCCATAGAGAAGGTCAAGGAGTTGGCTGTTAGCATAGAAGGAAAAAGCTTAGAAGAGAAGAAAAGTTTACTTGCTAAATGTGCTGCTACAACACTATCTTCAAAGCTCATTGGTGGCGAAAAGGAGTTTTTTGCATCCATGGTGGTCGATGCTGTTCTTGCTATTGGAAATGATGATAGGTTAAGCATGATTGGAATAAAAAAGGTATCGTTGTGATTATATTTCATTTTTAGTGATTCCATTTCCAGCTTAAATATCAAAGCACTAGGGTATACAGGTATGTTCAAAAATTTAAAATTATTATTATTTTTTATTTTTAAATTCTTTTTTAAAATTAATCAGACTTTGTATAGGAACATGATTTATTCTTTATTTGTGGTGACCATAAAGTATGACTGTCTTAAATGTTGTTTTAATCAGTTTACATGCTTTGGATGATTATGCCATTAGGATCTGGACTTCTATGCACTAATTTACGTTTGTAGGTTCCTGGAGGTACCATGAAGGATTCTTTTCTTGTGAATGGTGTTGCCTTCAAGAAGACATTCTCGTATGCTGGTTTTGAGCAACAACCCAAGAAATTTTTAAATCCCAAGGTTCTTTTGCTAAACATAGAGTTGGAGTTAAAATCAGAGAAGGAAAATGCAGAGATTAGGTTAGAATACTTTTTATTTGTTCTGCAACTAGTTAACTTGGTTGCTTTCTACCACATTAAGAGAATACATGTTAATCCTAATTTCTCGATACCACAGACTATCAGATCCATTGCAGTATCAATCAATTGTAGATGCAGAGTGGAATATCATTTATGATAAGTTGGATAAATGTGTGAAGAGTGGAGCAAAGGTTGTACTATCGCGCCTTGCTATTGGCGACTTGGCTACTCAGGTACTTGTTTTAATGATTTGCTTGCTAATCTCTTCCGGTGGTTAACCTGTGAAATGTTCAAGGCATATTGAAGCATTTGTGGGATAACTTGAAAGCTACTTTAGAAGTAAATTTTTGGTAAAATGATTCCTTCAAGGGATAAATTCTTGTTCAACAGCCCACCCTTGAGGTATTAGACTCATTTCCTGGGTGAGTGCTTAAGTATCAGTGAAAAATGTGCTTGATTCTCTATCTATCGGTTTAGATAAGCAGTTCGTTGCTTCCCAAGTTCCCATGATATTTTGAATCTTATTCTATGGAACTAAATATTCTCGATGTCCTGGTATTTGGTAGAGGAAGAGGCTCTCAGTGACCTGTATCTCATTGTTTTTGCAGTATTTTGCTGATCGTGATATTTTTTGTGCTGGCCGTGTTACTGAAGAAGATCTACACCGGGTTGCAGCAGCTACAGGTGGAACTGTGCAGACTACTGTAAACAATGTAATTGATGAGGTAATATTCGACCCCTGGTTAAGTGTTTGTGAATTTTCTTATCTTTGTAAATTGACATCTTTGAAAAACTATTAAATAATCATTTTAACCACCTGACATGAATTTTTAACCGGAAGGTTCTTGGATCATGTGAAATATTTGAAGAGAGGCAAGTTGGAAATGAGCGGTTTAATATTTTTAGTGGATGTCCATCTGGTAGGACTGCAACAATTGTTCTTCGTGGTGGTGCAGATCAGGTGCTTAATTATTAATTTTTGTTTTCATACACACACACACACACACACAATTTTGCTTGGATCTAATTGTTTGTTTGTTTTATGATTTTAGTTTATTGAAGAGGCAGAGCGAAGTATGCATGATGCCATTATGATAGTTAGAAGGGCTTTAAAGAATTCAACTGTAGTTGCTGGTGGTGGAGCAATTGATGTATGATTTTTATCTTGAAATTCTCAAATAGGAAATTTCTATTGAAGTGTTGATGTTTAAAAATGTCCCTGCAGATGGAGATCAGCAGGTACCTGAGGCAACATGCACGGACCATTGCTGGGAAGTCGCAGCTCTTTATAAACTCTTATGCAAAAGCCCTTGAGGTATGGTTCCCAAATGGTTTATTTGACCAGAATGAAATTAATAATGTATAAGTCTTTTACATTCTTTTATTTCAAGAAACTCTTGTCTCATAGAATTTGTTATATAGAATATATTTGTAGTTCAAGTGCTTTCTCCAGTCTCCACTGTATATGTGTAAATATTCAGTGTTTAATATTTAATACGTATAATGTCATCTAATTACTGATAATCAAACTTCATTATGACCTTTATATCCGATGTATACATTAAAATTCTAGACTTAACCCTTCTACTATCAGGTATTGGATTTTTATCAGTATTATTCTGAATACATGGAGTATATCATAGTTAGTACACACAAATACGTACACATCAATAATACACGCATTATTTGTGTTTTTGCGCTTAAAAGAAGACGTTATTTTTTCACCCATGGATCGCTTATTAAACATAATGATTTGTATCCTCTTAAAAAGAGGGCACATTTCATTGTCCAGGTATTCCTTCCTCAGTGAAACCATCTAAATTTTCTTCTCCTATGATATTTTACACAAGGTCTTTTCTACTGCTTTTCTTAGTGTAATTTAGGTTTTAGATGAAACCTTAAAAAACTGTACTGAAATACTCGTATCGGAAACCTGAGAGTGCCGCCGTGTTTTCTTATTGTTTGTGTGTACGTTATTATTCAGTTCTTTCAGTTTGATTTTGTGTTGGATTGTTGCAGGTGATCCCACGGCAACTCTGTGACAATGCTGGCTTTGATGCAACTGATGTTTTAAACAAACTGAGGCAGAAGCATGCCCTTGCATCTGGTTAGCCTCCTTTTCAATATCACTACATGCTTATGCTATATGCTTCTTCCGATGGGAGCTTCTTCAAAATTATAAATTGTACTACCTCCGTTCCTTTTAAATTGACACGGACCCACCTTTCACGCAATCCAATACACAATTTTAATCGTTAATAACTCAAATTGCATACAAGTAAAAATTATAAAAATTTGATATTCTAAATCTATACGATTATACGAATCCAACAAGATCCTACTTGACTATATTTTATCTTACATAATTGTATTAAAAAGTCGAATCAATGTTACTCAATGAACAGTATCAAAACAGCATATGTGGCAATAAATAAGGAACGGAGGAAGTAATATCCATATGTGTAATGCTTCCAATTGTATTTTTATTCAAGAAATTCAACTTTTTACCAATGGCATTTGTAGGGGAGGGTGCACCTTATGGTGTAGACATCAATACCGGCGGAATTGCTGATTCATTTGCCAACTTTGTGTGGGAACCGGCTGTTGTGAAGGTATTAATTCTCTCAAGTCTCTTGCCATCTCAGTTGTCTAAAGAAAATTGTCTATATATGTAATATAATGTTTACATGGCCCTTTCAACTCTCACCTTGTTTTTCTTTATACCTTGTCGTTTTGCAGATTAATGCCATAAATGCAGCCACGGAAGCAGCCTGCCTTGTCTTAAGTGTAGACGAAACTGTAAAAAACCCCAAGGTAATTTGAACTTTTGTTGGGAGGGATCCAACTCCCGAGCTCTCAATAGGAGTTCACGAGGAGCATGTTGAATGCATTTACACATTGATGTTATGTCTGAGTTTGATTGCAATGTTTGTTTTGGTGTAGTCGGAGAGTGCCCAGGGAGAAGCTGCTGCAATGGGTAGGGGTAGGGGTGGTGGTGGTGGTGCTTTTGGTGGTCGCGGCCGTGGCATGAGGAGACGGTAGGCCTTTAGAATTAATTTCTTTCCCATCTCTTTTTCTACATCTCTCTCATTATTATTGTTATTAGTATTCTTATATAATTATTATGCTTTCAAAGCATATGATATATGATAGGACTTTTGTTTGTGTTTGTATGGTTTGATCTAAAATTGTACGAGTTTTGTGATTTTGATTTCTAATTTATTTACTGCTATTGTTATGTTGTATTCTCTCTCTCATTACATAATCTTATCATGGAGCCGTTTTCAAATTTAACCACAAGGATTATTATTGGTGTTATTTATCGCTTGATTTATAAAAATAAAGTAGTACTCACTACTCAACATTAGAGTTTTTTTAAAAATGAAGTGGAGCAACCAGTAACCATCACCAAAAGAAATAATGTGGAGCTACCCTTCTGTTTCCAAGCAAATTTGAAACGATGAAGCTTGTTTCTCTTCCTGCTTCTTTTCGAATTCAATTCTGGAGACTTGAACGGTCGATTTTTTTTGTTAACTTCAGAAGCTCCTAATTATTTTTTTGAAATGCTAAATTACTTGTAGGATTACGTTAACACACTCGAACGACTTGTGTTTTAAGTATTTTATTTAAGCCTACACTTTTGTTATTGTTGTTGTTATTATTATTATTGTTGTTATTATTATTATTATTATTATTATTATTATTATTATTATTATTAATAAAAGGTATATGTTTTAAAAGTGTGCGAACAGGCACTACGAAAAAAACCATTACATATACTATCCAGCCCCGCGAGGGATCGGATCATGAGGGGAGCAATTTAAAAACTTCGGGGCATGTTTGGTTTGATGGAATCCAAAGGATGTGGATTTATAAATCCTTCCAGACCTTCCAAATTCATGTTTCATAAAAATTTATTGTGAGGTTTAGAGACTGGACTTTAGAATCGGCAAATGTGAGTTTAATACAAATACTTTTACTTCAGTACCAGCATACCATAATACTTCAGGTTTGATACCTATCCCCGAATTTACCATTTCTTTATGAAAATAAAAAACGAAAATGACTAATATGCCCCCAATTGATGTTTGTGCCAAGAAATAGAGCTGAGGTTAGTTAGGGGATTTTTACTTTATGGTATGGCAGGTGTGGCAGGGGGAAACGTCTTTCAAAAAAAACGTAATCACCCCATTAATATTGAAAGGAATCAACCCCCCACCCCCTCACTCGAGCTCACTCCACCTTCCCCACGACGATCGCCATTAGTTCGAACGGAGGGCGATTCCAACTCCCCCACTACGCGGCGGTTGCGGAGACGACGAAGCAGGGGTAGTGGTAGTTTTGTGGCCAATTTTTGCTTCTGTTATTACGTTCGAAGGCTGGGGTTCTCGGTTTTTGTTTGTGGTTCGAAGGGTTTTCTATTTCGGAGGTTGAAGAAGGGTGAAACCCGACGATCGACGGGAAATAGGTAAGGCAAATGGTTTATATGCCGACTCCATCATTCAATGGGTTATATTATTGCTCTTTCGGTTCGTTGGTTGCTAACTTTTTAGTGCGGAGGTTTTGGTAATTTTTCTCTCAAAATTTATGTGGTTGTATGAGATTGAAGTTTGTAATGTTGCTCATTTATGCATGAGAATGAAGATTGTAATGTTGCTCTTACTTTCGTACTGATATACACTGGTTTTGGGGTTGTTTCCGAAAGAAATTATAAGTTAGGGGCTTAGGGTTTAGTGAACTAGTCCATTATGCGGAATCGATTTTGCTATATCTGTGTTGAGGTTATGAACACTATTGATGAGGTGTTGAGTACATTTATGTGGTGTGTCGTGTATACAGCTTTGTCCCAATGAACAACACCATTGTATGTTTGAGAGTATACCAGTTGGGCCCGAAGTTGTTTGTTTCAAACCTGAGTTGAAATCTGTGCAATGTTGGGCAGGTTTCTTTAGTAGTATTGTTTATAGACGAGTATGGTATTCAATATACTGAACATTAGTGTGAAATAATGTGCTTTGCAGGAAAAGAAAAATGCCGCCGAAAGGTAGTCGGAAAGTGAGTAAAAAAGAGGAAAGTAAAAAGGGAAGTAAACCGAGTAAAAAAGATGGAAGCGGAGAGGGAAGTGAAGAGGGAAGTGAACCGAAGGGTGAAGAATGTGGCACGCAAATGTTTACGACTAGGTGCAGCGTTTCGGTATTGCAGGAGGCGATGAGCGAGGTGGAGGGCAGAATGACAGAAGCACAACTGAATGCGATTAAGCGGGCACCCTTTTACCATTATGCGAAGGTGGAAGGTGCTTATTCCAGCAGGACAAGGCTGCAGGCCCTTGTTGAAACTTTCAACGCGGAGAGGTTGGCATTCGTTTTGGGAAACGGGATTTCACTGCCGTTCAAAGCATGGGAATTTTCAGTGGTGTTGGGCCTCCCACACAAGGGGATATACGTGCACCCTGACTTTGAGCCGGCCTCGAGGTTTAAGGAGAAGTATTTCGGTAAAAGATCAGGTAATTTGAGAAGGGCCGAGTTGCTGGAGCTGCTGGCGAATCTTGCGGGAACCGAACATGATCTAGATTTTGCTCGGGCATTCGTCCTATCGGTGTTTGGTTGCATCCTGTTCCCGACGTCCTCATACGCACTCTCAGAATTTCTTGTCCACCACGTGGACAACCTAAACCGACTAGGGGAGTATAGTTGGGGGAATGCAGCATATGATTTTGTTGTTGATTCAATGCGAAGACGCGTGGTGGAGAGTAAGGTCTATGTGGATGGGTGCACAGTGGGGGTCATGGTAAGTGTCAATACTTGACTGAACATTAAATACACCACTCTTGTATTGAAAAACACAACTTTGGCATGTATGTAATGAGAACCATTTCTGTATTGATGGTTATACGTGTTTGCGTGCAGGGATGGTTTTACGAAAGACTCCCGCATTTTGCCAGGCCACTTTCCGAGCCAATTATCCCGCGTTTCGTGAGATGGCTGACAAACACGCTGGCTTGGATGACTGTCAGGCATGCCTTATCTAAGATGCTATTGGTATTGATATATTTGTTGTCTTATTGCTTGATGGTACACTGATGTAGGAAGGGAGCAAGAGAGAGACCAATGAAGAGGAGAAGACAACGCACGAGGAGGATGAGGTAAATTATTCGTAGGATATGTTGGTGGAACTGTTTTGCATGTTTGTTTCTCTTTTTTTTTTTTTTTTTTTTTTTTTTTTTTTTATCGAGTGCGTTATGGTAATGTGGTGTTGGAATGTTGCCTCAATTTCTATGTATAGGGGACAAAGAATATTGTGACCGAGGATGAGGACAAGAATGAAGAGGTAAGCATTTACTGGCGTGGGTCTCATTTTTTCTGTGAGTACTAGATTAGTATTTCTAGTTCATTGAAGTTGTATAGGAGTAAGCATACTGTGGCATTGATTTTAAATCTCAGTGTTGGTTATTGTATGATATATACACTGAAGCAGGATATGTCTGATGAATCTGCGCAGGAGGAGGAGTTTAAGGACGAGGACACCGAGTCGGAGGACGAGGAGAGGGTTCAGATTGACGAAAGAACCGCCTCATCCTCCGACGAAGAGTATAGAGTCCCGTACCCAGCGAGGGCCGACGACAATTATGATCCGAATGTTTATTGGTCTGAGTCAGGGGTAGAATCAGCGGAGGCCGCGGATGTTGGCCGGCCAGAAGAGGAATCAACAAAAGGTGGCAAGCGAGGCAAAGGTACAGATGTTGAAACAAGTGTTGGGCCATCTCATGAGGAGGTGGCAATTGCGGTCGAGGGATTGTTATACCTCTCGAACGCTAAACCGTCACAATATGATCCCCTTACAATTAATACGATGTATACAGCTGTGCAAGGGAAAAAACGCAAACCGGATTCCGACCGCCGCAAGTCGGAGGACACACGTGTGGTGCGACAGCGTACAGACCGACAGTCAGATTTGGGTGATCCGGAAGTTGAGCCTCTTGAAAAAAGCTCAAAAACCATAAAGATGAGGCCTAAAGAATTGGTGGGAAAGAAACAGCCGGTATGTCTCACATCGGTAGTGTTGTATTCTGTAGGTTTGTTTGTGGTGTACCAAAGCTTAACAGTTGTATCATGCAGGGTGTACGCGACAGGGAGCGTGAAATAAGGATGAAGTATGTGGGGCGAAGGGATTACAGGGGCAAGGATCTTCTATCAGAAGCCGAGAGAGAGGTGCTGGAGGAGTTCATCGATGACGTCGATGGGAGGTATGTTCATCCTTTGTGGTATATTTCATAAAAGACTGTGGCATTTTTCTTCCTTCTTTGTGGTATACTGACTGATAATTCCAATAGGGGCTTTGTATGGACCCAGGGCATATACGTTGTTTTACCTACAAGCGTGTTGTCTCTCCTTTTCGACCAGGCTGTATGCAATGATCTGGTGGGAAGCTACATTGCACTGATTTGTAGTGATCGTTTTAAGAGAGTCGATGGTATTCCCACTAGAGTTGGGTACATCAGTGCATATACAACGGTATGGTGTTTTGACTTGTTTGGTGTTCCCGTTTGTGCATTATATAATGTTGTTAACAGATCCAGTTTTAAACCCATCGATGCCAATACTGAACCCTTCCACTTGTTTTTAATATGCGTGCCATCCATCTCAATAAGCCGCCGACATCCAGTTTTAAACCCATCGATGCAGGCTGCGATTGCTATAAAAACTCTCCTAAACTTTCCGGTATCTTCGTGCACTTCCAAATCAGCTATGCTTCCTGGGTTCGACGCAACCAACCTGTTGCAAAATACACGAATCTTGTCAAAAGAGTAGTAATCGTCTCCATGCAATTCTTTCATTGCAACCTCCCTTCCATTCCAGGCCGTGCGGTAGCTAATTTCGACTTTGAAAGCTGCGTGTATTTGATCCACCGCCCTATTCGGTTCGTAGTTAGGATCCCGCCTCAACTTCTCCTTTATGAATGCGGCAACCCATGGAGCATTCGCCTTAGGATGTTTCATTGACTGGAGATTATTTACGCCACATGTATGAGTCAAAGTGCATGTGCGGATGGCAAAGGACTTGTCCGACTTGTGGTGTGATGCATACACCCGCCATCCACAACCTTCCATGGAACATTTCACAAGAATTTTCTTCGTATGGTTAATCACATAGTAGTATTGACGCCGAACAGCAATACAATGATTTTTCAGCACCATGCGGAAGTGTTCCGCATCCTTAAACCTCTGTCCTTTTCCTTTTATTGCATCGGCCCATAGCAGTCTCATATCTTCGTTGTCTTCCCCTATATCGTCAACGATTTCCTCCTCCGCTTCATTGTCCGACCTGGGGTACACAATATAACCCTCAATAACACCATCGCCATGTACAGACAATACCAATCTTATGCATGAACAAAACCAGACATTGCACTTATGGGACACATACAAGATCGTTCCCTGCATCACCAAATACTACATTGCTCTATGCAAAACACCATAATATATAAATGGCCAACACAACAATTGCATAAGTGGTATACACTACTGTAGTCATTCCTCGATTATGATCCACCACATTTCTAAAACCATGTTTCATTTACTGCATACGTCCCAACACTCCTATCATTTGCATACGCAGCACAAGTAATCATTTACTCAATAAGAATCCATTTCTGCTAACCAATACAATACCAATGTGCGATAAAAATACTAAATACCAGTGTCTAGCATTCTAATACCATTGTGTAGCTTGTTTAACACAACATTAACCTCTGTCCCTCGTTTGCAGCTTCCCTGTGCATCAACCTCAGCTTTCCGAAAGCTTGACCCTTTGCTCGATTCAAACAGAACATTCTTCTTATATCTTCAGGGAACAGGATCTCCATCGTGCAGTCCCCGTCGGGCACCTCAAAAAGCAAGCTCATCGTCGTTGGAGATACGTCCGCCCATTTCTCCGCCAACTTTGCAAACAAATCAGCCACAAGGTTGTCGTCCCTTACCCGTACAAGATGAACCTCGGAGTTGTATTCACAGGATAACATCATCTCAATCCCGTTTCCTACGCCTTCCATGCCGCTCGCCATTCCCCTTCCGTTCCGACGTTGTGCGTTCGCAAAACTCTAATCCAGCTTGAAACCCTTACCCAAAACCCTTCCCTTCACCTTCTCGTCGTCCCCTCCAGCATAAACACCTTCGAACCCTAAACTCTACAAACCCTCCTCGTCGCACGGTCGCCCTTCTCGGAAACCCTTCGATTCTTCCAAAATCCGCAACCAACGACGAGGAGTGAAGCCCTCCGACGATGAGGAAACCCTGCCGGTGTTCTCTTCTACGGACCGGCGTGCGCGGACGATGATGAAACCTCCGATGAAGCTTCCCCAAAAATCGCCCTGCCCAGAACACCTTTTTCTCCACCGCTTGCCCGCTCCCCTTCCCACTTTCGATTTTCTCACATGTTTTAGCCACCTCGTATGAGTTTTCCGCCAACTTTGCATGTCACATCACCTGCAAAAAGTGGGGGTATTTTAGACATTTCCCAATTACATTATGTTTTGCTTTTAGTTTAATGACTGAGGTACTGAAGTGGAAGGTATTTTACACTTGGGTACTAATACATATGAAGAATGGTATGCTGGTACTGATCTTACATAACTTTTCCCTTGGGGTATTAAACTCTCAAAACCCCCTTTAGAATCCCTAAATTAATGAATTTTAAAAACCCACCAAACCCTTTAGATTCTACTTTCTATGGTTGAACTGAAATGATTACAATCTCACACATTTTCTTGATTGTTGGCCATTCTCTCTGATCACAAATTATTTGATAGATTTTCAAATTAAATAAGACACAAATTTACAAACCACTCCGATGAAAGAATCAAAATTCTGTTAAACTAGTAAGTAACCCGTCGAGACTCGACATGTATAACTATATATTTTATATATAATGTATACATTTATATCATATGAAACTAATAGAGAATATATGATAATTATAATTTAATTATTTTTAAAGCTAATAGAGATATCATATTAAACCGTCTTCTTGTAGTTTCTTGTATTATCTTGAATTAATTCATCTTAACTACATATATATTCTGAGTCTCATTTTGCTAGTGACACAAGATATCGCAACATATAGTTGTTTATTGCTAAAAACTGGTTTTGGAAGATAAAGTTCAACCTTCTTTAATGATTGATATTGATTGTCTTTATATTCATAGCAAAACAAACTGGGAATGTGAATTGTCTCATCTGAAATCAAATGGAAAATTTGGTTAAATCAGACGGGCTTATAATCATTCTACCAATCAAGAATTTCTACTTTCATGGTTTCCCAAAATTAGTTTAACCTCAATTATATGATTTCGCATCTTGGTTACTATCAAATATCAACCTGCTTCCAATGCATAATTTATTTGATGGATCTATATACCTAAAAAGGATGACTATACAACCCTCATTTTACTTTATTTTATGATTCAGTAGTTCTGAACACTTGACCGTGTTTAGATATTATGATGAAAATATTTCATTGTCATTATCCATGCTTTCATCCTCTTGACAAATCCTCTTGACAAATATTTTAGAACTGCGATATACATTTTCATTTGCAGACATACATTCCATAATGTTATCATTAATTGTATCAACCCATCTCATTGAAAGGGGCTAGTATAACACATATCTTTAAAAATTTCTATAGTTGAAGTGATGCAGTTTATATTTGAATATGTACACTAAAAAAAATGCTATATAAGATCACCCGTATAGTTTATAAGAATATTATCCGTAAATGTCACATCTAACTACTTCTCCAAGATCAATACCGATTTTACCATCACCTACATCAAGTATCAATATTGCAGTTTATATATATATATATATAAATTTCATTGTAAACAACATTTCTTGTATTATCTTGAGTTAATCCATCTTAATTAGTAAATATTAATACTTTGATTCCTCTATTGCTAGTGACACGAGATATCACAATATATAATTGTAGAAAGCTAAAAATCGGTTTTGAAAAATAGAGTTCAACCTTGTTTAAATATTGACTTTGACTTTTGTTTATAATCATAGTAAACCAAAGTGGGAATTTTCTCCTTTAAAATCGAAAGAGAATTTGGTTAAATCCGACAGGCTTATAATCATTCTATCAAGAATTTTTTATTTTCATGGTTTCCCAAAATTACTTAGCCTTAAATGTATGGTTCCACATCTTGTTTACTATCAACGTGTTTTCATTGCATAATTTATTTGATGGATCTATATTCCTAAGAAGCATGACTATGCAGTCATCCTTCAACTTTATTTCATAATTCGGTAATCCTGAAGCTTGATCATACTTTGATATTCCGGTGAAAATATTTCATCGTCATCATCTTGACAAATATTGTTAGAACTGAGATAAATCTTTTTATTTGCAGACATACGTTCCATGATGTAATAATTGATCGTATCAATATCTCATTTGTAGGGGCTAGTCTAGCAACATCTTTAAAAATATCTGGATTTGAAGTGGTACAATTTATATTTATATATATAATCTCAACAATTGTCGACCCGTAGAGTTCATAAAAAAATCATCTTGAAATGTCAGACCTGATTGTACATCTCCAGATCAATACCAGTTTTACCAATTACCATCATCTGCATGAAGTATTCATTTTGCAATTTTTTTTGGCATATATGAATTTCATTGTAGACAACATTTCTTATTGTATCTTGAGTTAATCCATCTTAATTGCATATTAATGCTTCGAGTCCCCTCTAAAAACCGGTTCTAGAAGATAGAGTCCAACATTTTTTAAAGGTTGACAATAACTTCTATTTATAGTCATAGCAAAACAAACTGCGAGTGAGAATTTTCTCCTCTGAAATCAAACGGGAAATTTGATTAAATCAGATGGGCTCATAATCATTATACCACTCAAGAATTTTCATCCCAAACAATGAGCTTTGTTTTAATTAGAAGAGTGGTTAAATAATTTTCCGGGGTAATTTTTTTATAGGGAGAATTCTCATCACAATTTAATGGAATACCAAATCTAGAATGTGCGGTCCTACCTCTTGGAAGAAGTAGTGATGCTATTTCACTGGATGCTACAAGCAATATAATATCATGCCTCCACGAAGGGCTGAACATAATGGTTTTCAGATAAATGTATTGCCAGTTCCACCACGTAAAGAAAAAAGAATCCACATCACCACTATCAACTGCAGACATTATCTTATTATAAATATTCTTTGCTCATCAATCAACAAAGGTAATAGCTTAGTATGATATGTCATCATTTTTTTTTATTATAATATGACTCTTCTAGTATTAGTAGATTCTCGGTTTCAGACATTAAAACTTTATCCGGTACCAGCATTCCAGAGAAAAGTTTCAAACTTATAGAATTTGCAGCAATTTAGCTTTTTAATTTTTAACAAAGCTAGGTTTTTTATTTGTTCTTCTGTCAATTGCAAATCTGTTAAACACAGATTAATAAATTCTTCCTTAAAAAATTAAATAAATTTAATTTTCCTTCTTTATTTAATAATGGATATATCCGCACTCCAATAACTCTTTATACACCCCATTATTTTATTTATAATATTTCTACGGAAATAGATAATTTATTGCAAAACCAATTATTCAAGTAATATGAATTTTTACAATTTCCTTAATAATTATAAATGTTTTGTATATTTTTTAATATAATAAAATATAAATAAATTTCATATTACTACCTCTGTATTCAAATGTTGTTGGCATTTCTAAATGTGTTTCTATTCATACACATACTTTCACTTAAAGTTTTATCATAGTTATACAAGTTAAAATATAGTCAAGTGAGATATTGTTAGATTCGTTTCGTCGTGTAGTTTTTAAATATCGAACTTTTAGTTATTTTACGTGTACTGAACTTGAGTTATTTATGATTTAAATATCGAACTTTTAGTTATTTTACGTGTACAATTAGAATGATATAAGTACATATTAATTATATATAATATATATAAATTGAAATTGGAAATTCTATATATATTTAAAATTCAAAATTTTTCAAATCTTTTTAAAAGTGAACAATATTGTGGGATTCCGTATAAATTGAAATTTCCATATATTTCAAAAATTGAAAATTTATAATGAATAAATAAATAAATGAGAAACTCAAATGAAAAATTAAAAATTGCAAAAATCTACAAAAATTGAAAATTTAAAATGGAGATTAAATGTAGGATATATTGTTCACTAATGGTTTTATTAATATATAGATAACCTATCAATCAAAGGAAACATTAACAGCACAAGAAAAATCATCTCCACGCACACATAATACAGAAAACAAATTCCTTTCAGAACAGGTTTCAAGTATAGCCAACAAACCTATATTTCCCAACACTAAGAAACTAAAAACCAGTTATAAAGTTGGTTTCACTTCGTTCTTCCCAATCCCACCTTCATCTATACTTTTCTAAATCCCCCCAAAAGGGGTACTTCAAATTCAGAAAAATAAAAAATTAAAAAATCCTGTCCACTATATATACACAAGTTATATTTTATTTGACATATTATTACCATTATATATATATATATATATCAGAAACTTCAAAACACTCATTTCCAGAGCTTCACAGTCCTGTCATGACTAGCAGAAGCAATCAGGCCCTCCCCTGTCCCCATTGACACCGCCAGCGAAGCAATCAATCCTTCGTGCGCCCCTGACACCGTCATCTTAGCATTCTCAGCCATGTTCCAAACCTCCAGCGACTGTAAATACCTCATTGGTAAGTATTTGTTCTGTCCTAGTGAAAGTGTATGAAAAATTTAAAATGAGATGCTACTTGCCTGGTAGCAGCCAATAATCAGCAATGAAGAATAAGTGGGATGGAAGACACAGGAATGGAATTTGTTTCCGTTGCAGCTGAGCTCATGCAAACACTCCCCTTCACTGCTCCCGGACCTCATTGACCACACTCTCACCGAGTCATCACTGACTGATGCCAAGAGCTCGCCCGAAGGGTCCCAGCATATGGAGTGGACAGTTGATGTGTGACCCTGTAGCAAAAAGGTGGCCATCAAATACGCAGTTGGAAGTTCTATGTGCTTGATGTAAAATTCACCATGGACAGTAAACATCCATATGCACTAATACACAAGTAGTTCATGAAACAAATTTGGAAGTTTTGTTGCAGTTTACATATGATTATACATAAACCATGGAAAAAGAGCTAATCAGATTCAGAAATCAAGAATACTGAAAGATGGGAAAACAGACCTTCAAAGAATGACGACAGGTCTGCGCGTCTGCATCAAGTACTGACACAATGTTATCAGAAGCCGCTGCAAGGTATCTTCCAAGACGGGGTTGGAATCGCACCTGGGTTGTGCCACCCTAATCCAATCAAAAACCAAAAAGACATAAAACCATCAATATCTTTCTCTGATGTCATCAACATAGATCTCAGACACTCTTGGAAACTTATTTCTTTTACCTTGGAAACTCTTGTGCAGCTACCATTGTTAATACTCCAGTAACGTATCTCTCCATTGTCATCACAGGAGCAGATGATATCCTCCTTGGTGGGATGGAAATCCAACGACGTCACACATGCTGAATGTCCGGTGAATGTACGGAGTGAATAATTATGCTGTAATAAATGTATGAATAATCAGAACTTTTAGATAAAAAGTAATTTACATATTAAAGATGCACACAAAGTAGCAATGTTCCATGGACAACTGTTGATTACAGAACTTTTAGCTAGCTATTCAGATTAACATGGTGAATCACAGAACATATTGGGTTTGGGGGGTATCTAGTGATATGCAGAACCAGCAGAAAATTCAGAAAGAAAACACAAAAGTACTGCTAAGTTAACGATTTTCAGTCAAAATAACAAATATAAATGTGAATGAAGGCATGGAGAAAAGATAAGTGCAATGCAACAAAAAAGCTATCAGAAACAACAAAGAAACATGAAAAGGAATCACAATTGCACAGCCAAAAGGTACAGAACAGTGGTTTCTCCAATAATATGACTAATCATTTAAATTATTGTTTCTATGAAACATCAAACATGTCATAATTAAAATGTTATAGAGTTGAAATTATTGGCAAGGATATACTGCAGAATAAAACAAGAATACTGAATAAGATAGAAGTATTATCGACTAACATTATCTGCATCCCAGACTCTGACAGTTTTGTCAAAAGATGATGTGGCAAGGCGTGCCATACTAGGACTGAAACGAACATCTGTAATAAGTGATGCGTGTTCTTCAAGAGTGTACTTTTGCTTTAGAGTGTCAGTGTACCACAAAACAACCTGCATTGCATAAAGAATCATTCTAAGCAAAACTGGAGCTAACGTCCGAATAAGAAACACTGTTACACCCAAGACTAATACAAACCTTCTTGTCATGATCACCAGTTGCAAGTAGCTTTCCATCTGATGAGAAGTGGCAACACACAACTTTATTAGAGCTAGCCCGAACGGAATTCACTTCTGTAAATGAAAACGATCCTGGAAAACAAAGACGTTATATTAATCACACACACACAATTTTATTTTTCAAACCAGAAAAGATTCAAAATTCTTTGAAACCTCAAAGCTAGAAAAATTACTAAAAAACTTAACGTTTAAGAATGATCAAAATGTGATTGCGCGGAAAATATTCTTTTAACAACTACACAGAACTTGTAATAGCCTTGTATGAGGGTTGTTATTAAATGAAATTACCACATATCCTCTACTGGAACCTAAACTAAGGTTGCAATACAAGCATCATGGCATCATTACACGATCCATATGTAAAGAGTGGAAAGGTAAATCAATCCCGTAATTTGAGTAGATTAAAGTGTCCTTATATGGAGTGCAAATTATGGAAATCATAAATGGCACTCAAGAACAGGGAATGAAATTTACTTGCCTTTGCTAGAATCCATACCACGTCCAACATCATCACGGATATCGGCGTCATCATGGGACAAAAATGATTCAACGTTGTCTTCAACATCATCCATTAATTGATCCATATCAGCTGATGCAAACTTTTTATCATCCCACTACCATAAGGTGGTGTTAGTGAAAAATTGTGCCTGGAAAGCATGCTTATAATCACTGAAGAAAAAAGAGAATTATTCTCACCAATTGATTTGATGGTGATTTGAGAGTGCCGCTGCTGTCAGATCCAAATGTCACCAGCGGCTTTGAAGAAGTGGCACCATGCTGCAAAGCGGGCATTGTTACGTCTCCAGCAGTATGAGTTGAGGGTGTTGATGGGGCTGAACTTGGAGATGGACCAGCAGTATTGGGAGTTCCAGAGCTATTAGCTGGGCCAGAAGATGATGCAGCATGCCTTCTCTTTCTTCCATTCTGATTTTTTGAACTCTAAAAAATGTATGAAACCAGAAAGGTAGAACCCTACTTTACCATCATATTTGAAATTCATAAGTGCAAAATCACATTTGACTAAAGTGACAGCATCAAAACCAATACACATGGAGGGATCAAGAAAAATGTTAATGTTTAGATGAAGCAAAGCTAGAAAGGTTAAATCTATATCAAACAAGGCAGGCAAAACACGCATATTCCAATAATATGGAAAATAACAGACCTGTTCATTTCCATGGAAGGAATTTGACATGCTACCATCACCAGTTATGTGGCCTGTACCCATAATTTTATCTTGTAAGAGTATTTGATTTGTACTCTGAGGCTGCTGGCCAGAGAGGACAAGCTGCTGAATCTGCTGTTGTTGTGATTGACTACTGCCTTGCGATTGTTTCTGCTGCTGCAGTTGTGCAAATTTTAACTATACAGCAGGCAAAACAAAGTAGTTCAAATGGATAGGACTTGATTAAATTGCATCGTAGAAGAGTAAAAGTGCCAAATTTCAGTTATAAAACCAGAATCTGAATGGGGATATACCTTCATTAAATACTCTGGATCTGACCGAGATAAAACTGGGCCGCCAGCTTGCAAAGGGGATGTAATATTAGGAACTAGACTGTCAACAGGATTAGGGAGCCCATCTTTCCCCATTGTTAAACTTTGGTTGTTGTAAAGCATTCTGAGTTTTCTGCTCTCAATATCGTTCACAGAAGGGGAAGTCAAACTCTGCTGGGCAAGTATAAGCTGTTGTTGGTGCTGAGATGTTAGCATCTGCAGTTGATGTAAGGCCTGATGACCTGGCATCATTGACTTGGCCTGATGGCCTACTCCTGAGCGGAACTGATCAATACCCTACGAGAAATCAGGAAAGAAATAGGTTAACTGCACATGAAGATATTTGTCCGAGGCATAACCAAGATGCAATCATTAACTAGATTTAACAAAAGCCTCAAGTACAGATATGTATGTAAATCCAGAGCTTTAGCACAACTTCGCTTGGTACAGAAATATACATATGCAGTCACATTACTTAAATATAATTTATACATATTTGCCACAAATGAGAACTGTTCATTTGTTGCAACACATTCTATATGGCTAAATTAATATTTCAATCAAGTAGACAACTTAAAAATGTGTACTCTGAATCTCAGATAGAAGGATTAGATAGGTGGATTGGATTAAAATGGCACTTCAAATATAAAACACTGCGTTCTGCACAAAGACTCACGTGTGCATAATATTTCCATGGTGTATAGCATACTAAAATGCCAGGATATGCAAGGAAATAACAATACTCACAAATGTTGCATAGGAGCCAAATATAATATACAAAGGTTTAAACGGAATACAAAGCCATATAATATTCTTACCATTAATGGCAATCCTTTCAATGTCAAATTGTTCCCAACTTGATTGTGTGCCCCTAAAGCAAGACAAACAGTTTTAAATAAACCATATCACATAAGAAAAACATTTAAAAATCTATTAGCTCCTGGAACAAATAGCATAACTATGTTGAAACTTCGTCCATGAAGTCAGATTAGGAGTGATGTGTCATAAAATAAAATAAAATATAAAATCAATTGCAGCCAAAGAATGGGTATAAACATGTACCGGGTACTCCAATTAGTGATCCTTCCAGGCCCGGCGCTCTGGCATTCATGATAGGATTTATCTCAGGCTTTATGTCCTATCATGATATGAATGTCAAAAAACAGTCACAACATCTACAACCATCAAAATGCAAATAAGAGCAAAAAATAAAAAAATAATAACTACTTACAGGTGTAGAGCCTGGGAATTGGTGGTTCCTTCCTTGAGCATGAGGTGCCATTCCAACTGATGTGGCAGGTGACAACTGCCTGGAAAAGAATTGAAAGTAAAAAAATAAAAAAGGAGAATGTGAATGCACATATATATAGAGGTGTATATCTATCAGTGAGAATTGATGGGAAAAAAAAAATCAATATATTTGACTAGAGAATGATTCCCAAGTCTCAACTGATATAAAATAGAAGAAATTAAGAGAACATACCCAGATGGCTGCCCAGGTGATGGAGATGATTTTAACATTGAAGCATGATTAGGATCCAAAAGAGGGCTTGTATTATTTCCTAACCTTTGCTGCACAGATATGCTAAAACTGTTAATTACATGCTAAAATAACTCAAAGATCCATATCCTTCCATGGTCTTACATGCAATCGGTACCTTCATAACTGAATCTTCCAGAGAATCCCTTTGAAGAGGAAGATTTAACTTTTGATCAGACATCTTCGCTGCAAGAGCATTTGCAACACCATTTTGTTTTGCAAGAGAATCATTTTCACTCATTCCATTAGTTGTACCATTCACAAGGTGCCCAACCCCACTCTGTTGCTGCTGCTGCTGCTGCTGCTGCTGCTGCTGTGCATGTTGGTTTTGTTGCTGTTGCTGTTGAGCCTGCCTCTGCAATAAAAGCTGCATTTGCTGCTGATGCTGTGAATGGTGTGGCTGCTGCAATTGCTGCTGCTGGGATCGCTGCTGCTCTCTAGCCTTCATCATCTGAGTCTTTTCCATTTATACATATACATACTCCCAAAATAAGACAAGTACTCACAATATTCAACATAGGATCACAGACAGAATTTGCTCACAAATTTACATCACAAAATATTGATGAAAGAGCATTTCTATAACAGAAGAAAAGTAGTGTTCTGATAAAATGATTAAAACATCATGAGGATTGTTAAAAAAAAGAAACCATACAGTGTTATCTCTAGGTGTCACTTCAAATCAATGGGAGGTATTTTATTCAAGAATTAAGATGTTTATGGAGAATAAGTCTGCAAAACTTGATGAAAGTTGATGCCAGATTTAAAGAATATTAACTAATTTAACAAATAAGCATAAAAGAAACACAGCATATGCTCTAGCACTAAGAGGAATAGGATTACATGATTGTAATTTGTAACTCAAATAAACAAACCAACAACTGTAAGGATCTAGTAAGGTTCCAATGGGCTAAAAATAATAGTCAGTCACCAAACGGTAAGTGACTCAGCAATCAGCATTAAGCTAATTACTCTTCACAAATCAGGAAACAAACACCTCATTTCATCAAACACAGGCAAACAAAGAATGAAATAAATGCATGTCGGTAAGAGCGGCGTATAGATTTAGCAAACCTCAATGTAAGATGCAGCAGCATCTGAAGCTTTCTCACTTGTCCTGGCAATGAATATATCCCAGAACACTGACCACCATTCAAGGAGAAAACCACCAGGAGCATCTATAGCTGTAACACGCGAGATATGATTTGAAAAAAAAAAAAAAAGTATTAATCAGAAGGAACTGGTAAGATTAAGTCAACTACTTTAAATTCCAGTTTTCTATATCTAACCAACAGGGTCGGAAGAGACTTTTCCCTCAGATTTGAAGGCCTGAGCAGAGGTCTTCAGATTTTTCTTCATGAAATAGTCGTGAATGTAAACATCCAGCCTGAAAACGGAAGTCCAGAACGTCAAGAAATTGAAGTTAAATGTGAAACTAAAAAGTACACTAAATTCACTACCTACAGAGTATGTCTCAAAAGTATACTCAAGGATAATTAATATACAGAAAAGAAATATAATAGCCCAAAATCTGTCAAGATCAGGGAGATGGGTTAACCAAGGTGGCGAGCACTCAAGCTACTATCACAGTTAGATACGGCAAGGATGAATAGATACACACATTCGAACAAAAATCAAACATACCCTATTGAATACCCCCTCACAAAACCAACACAGACAAGGAAACAAAAATTGAACCATAGCAGTAATCACAAAATTTTTCCAAAAAACATAGAATAAAATAAAAAGAAACAGTAATCACTAAAATAATGCAATTAAACATGAAGAGCTTGAAAACACTATAGCACTCAAAGGGGCAGAAGAAATAACTAATGCAAGAAAATAAAAGAAAAGGAAAAAGGGAAAATAGAAAAGGGGCTCACATTTTATCAGCTTCCCACGTAGTCTCAGTCATGCTTTGCAGTAGAATACAAATGTCAGATCCTCCTAAAGACTGTTATTCCTTTAATCCCCACCACTTTAGCGGCTGAAAAATAAAATAAAATAAAATAAATCCACTGTTACGCATCAAACAATGAAACGATAAACCAGAAACCAAAAAATCACACAAACAACTCAAATTAAAACACCAAGCCGATTCAGAAGAGAAATAATAAATCTCAAAAAAGTTCGGCCCCAACGACACAACTAAAAACGAGCCGAGTAAACACTCGAAAACGAACTAGAAAACAAACATACATATAAACCACTACATGCTCTCGCTACGCATACTTACATTCCAGGAACAAGATTATCCAGCGCAACTGCCCAAATCAATTCAAATTGAACGAAAATAAATGAATAACCCAGAGCAAATCCCCCTCAAAAGGGGGAAACATGGAAAAGAGGCATCTAACTACGAGTTCGTCCTCCAGATTAACGGAATTCAATCGGGAAATTTGGGGTCGATCGGCGGTGTATGGCGGAGGAAATTGGATTTGGGAGGAAGGGCTGTATGCACAGATACTGTAATGACTTTGGTGAGGAACAAACTCTAAAGGCAAAAAGGCGAGACGAGGAATTGACGAAAAAGGGTATGGGAATTAAAGAGTCATGTAAAGGGTTGAGGGTATAAATGTCAATTCGATGGTCTCATTTGCTTTTTGAAAGTCCTTTAATCCGTGCCAGGTATTTTGTTTATTTAAAAACAAGTCCTTTAATTTTGTGAGAATCGTGTTTCGTGGCGTTCCTGGTTGGGAAGTAGGAGTATTTGGTTTTGACATAGTTTTTAAGATTTCAATTTTGATTTGAGAATCTTATCATTAGATCATACTATTGTTTTAAAACATCATCTCTATAACATTTTAAAATTAGTAAGATTTGAAAAAATATCGATTATGATAGTAGAATATTACGATTTTTTATATAATTTCTTATGATTTTACGAACACATCCCTTAAATACTTTCTTATGATTTTACGAACACATCCCTTAAATACATAAGATATTTGTAGGATTTTATAATTTAGGGCCAAAGTATAATGTGTAAAAAAACACAATATGCAAGTATGTGCATATTTTTTATATTTAATTATGATATTTTTATACTGTATTATATGTTAATTATCTTGCATGCAAGATTTATAAACACGTGAATTGATGCTTTTATTACTTACTAGTATTCATAATTGATTTCATTAATTTGTGCAATTTCATAAGATATTAGGACTCGATTTAATTATACAATTTTAATATTGCAAAGAGAAAATGATCCTATATAATATCTAGATTGACAACCTTGTTTTTTTTGGCAATGTGTGGACCGTAAAATAAGGGTTCTAGCCTTGGAAGAAATGTCGTGTCAATGCAAATTAAATGGTTTGATTTGAATATTTTGTGTGAGAAATGACCTACAAAATACTCACTCCGTCTTTTCTAAATTGCAATGTTGCACTATTTTACATTATTCACAGTTTAACCTTGACTCAAATTTTTATTATAGTTATAAAAGAAAAAAATATAGTCAAGTGAGATCTTGTTAGATTCAACTAAACTTATAGTTTTAGAATATCAATTTTTTTTATAATTTTTACTTGTATACTTCATCCGTCTCATTATTTTTGTTACGGACCCACCCAATATGTATGCCGATACACATTTTTAACGGTTTATAACTTAAATTGTGTACAACGAAAAAGGTTATAAAAAGTGGATTGTCTAAAACTACAAGATTAGACGAATCTAACAAGATCTCAATTGACTATGTTTTTTCTTACATAGCTATGATAAAAATTTAAATCAAAGTTAAACAGTGAATAGTGTCAAAAAAACTATCCGTAACAAAAATATCGAGACAGAGGTAGTACAATTTAAATTATTAATCGTTGAAAATATGTATCGGTATCCATGCCAAATGCAAATGTTGCACTTTGAAAAGACGGAGGGAATATCTTATTCATTACTACTATAGTATTTCATTTAGTTACCATCGCTAACCCCTTCACACTTTTAAAAAAATAGTTTTAGTTATGTCCAATTTTCGGGATAGAGGGTCGAGTGGGTGAATTGAATCCCAATCTATAGATTAGGAATTGGGGACTTGACCATTAGGTCAAATTCTCATCTTTTATTGTGTGTCCGATTGAAATATAATGTTTTTAAAAAATAGTAGTACTAAAAGGGTAAACTATTTCAAATAAAAAAATTTGGGAGAAAAATAGGGGGAATAACGGATAAAAACAAGTGACACAAAATAAAGTGTACTTGTTGAACTATTGGAGGTTTGTTTAAAGATACTCCAAAGTGGTGCATGCATACACCACTTTATTTGCTTCTGTCCATTTTTTTAAGTTCATTCTTTGGAAGGTGCAAAAATGTTCGAAGAAGCTGGTCTACCTCACCTTTTTTTTTTTTTTTTTCCCATGAATACATATACTTCCATGAATATATATACGGAGGAAGTATATAGCAATAATTAATCTGAGATTACATTTGAATAGAAGAATTTGTTATTATTAATTTTAAATACGATCCCTCTTGAATTCACTATTTTATTTTTTTTTATTGTACGAGCCATTAAAGGTCTGGGAAATGGTTGAATTCACTCATTTAAATGCAACTTGGGTCTATTTTTTTTTAGGTGAATAACAGGGTATTCCCATGTCTCATTGGACCTAAGACTGATCCATCGAGGATTGGATGGCTGGGTGGGTTGACTCACCCAAAGCATAATTCTGAACTTGAATCTATTTTTATACTTATTGTATTTTTTTTTATATGAGATATCACGTACTATATGAAATTCAGGGGATTCAAATTTTCTAGCTAATTCAAAACTTATTGGCAGTTTGGTTTGATATTTTTCAAGTGTTATTGAATAAAAAAAACAAACGTCTTCTTAATAATAATTTTAAATTTATCTACGTACCAAAAAATAAAAGGGGCTTTCCACTTATATAGACGACTCTACTATTTTTTTAAAAATAACTTTATTTAGAAAATAAGTTTTTCTTTATTAAATATCAATAAGAAAAACAGTAAAAGCACACACACACACCACTTAATTGGGAAAACAAGGAATGCTCAATTTTTACCACTTATTGGCAGTTTGGATGGATATTCTTCAAGTGTTACTGAATTAAAAAAACAAGCGTCATTTTAACAATAATTTTAAATTTATCAAAAAAAAAGTGAAACATTCCTACTAAAAAAAAAGAATTTTCACTTATATACATGCATGACTCTACTATTTTTAAGAAATAACTTTATTTTTTGTGAATGACTAATCATCGAGGATCTGAGACAATCAAAGGTAAAAATACAGTAATTTTTTTACATACACTCAAACCAACTACTGTTGGTAAAAAATAACTTTATTTAAAAATAAGGTTTTATTTATTAAATATAAGCACCACTTATGATCAAGTTTTACCACTCCCGTCTTCCAAATCATATATATAAACCGATTATAAAACTTATTGGGGAAAATAAGCAACATTATTCAATTTCGAAATCGGCGAAATTATTATACGAAACCTAAGAAGCAATTCAACACATCATTTGGCAATTTGAAAACAAGTAGTAGTAAAATCACACATCATACCATCATCATCATATGTTCATGATTAAATCGCTCAAGTAAAAAACATGTATAACCAAAAAAAAGAACCCACCAATCATGCATCAAGAAAATCAAACCTCGTTATAAGTCTTGTCCAATTTCTTTAATTATTGATGTACCGGTAGAACTCCGCCGGCGTCCTCGTCAGCTCCGTCATCACCCTCATCCCAAGAAGCTCCTCCGCCGTCGGCCTCGCTTCCGCATCCCACTGCAGGCACCTCGCCACCATCTCATGAAACCCGTCGCTGTAAGCCCTCGCCGTCGCCACCGGCGGCGCCACACTGTCGTCCATACCCACCGACTGCTGCAGCCGCGAAACGAGCTTCGTGAACTTGTCTCTAACCTTGTCCTTAAGGTTGGCCCTGTCCGATACCCACGGAATTCTCCCTTTCCTGCCGATCTTCTTCGCCACGCGCTCCAGGGCTCGCCTGTTCTTCACGCGCAGCCCCCCGCAGGCCAATTCCACCGCCATGATCCCGACCATCCAGATGTCCGATTTGTAGCTGCCTGCAGCTTGCGCCTCATCCCCGCCGTTTTGCTGCTTCTCCGGTGCGGATCCCCACGTGCAGATGTCACGTGCCAGCAAGAAATCGCCGTCGTCGTACATATCTTCATTCTCGTCGTCCGCGGAACTGTAAATCGTGGCGGCGAAGGAAACCCTAATGTGCGGCGGAAACTCGGTGACCAGCACGTTGCCGGCGTGGAGCTGATCGTGGACCAAGTGATTCTGGTGGAGCGTCGCCAGGGCTCTTAGGGTTTCTCTGAGGACGACGAGGATCCAGTATTCAGGCATGCCGTTGTGTTCGAAGTTCATCCGCATAATGTGCCGGATCGAGCCCAGGCTCATGTACTGGAAGGCGACGCAGAGGTGGCCGTCGCAGTTGAACGATGAATGTATCCTCATAATGAGCGCGCGGTCCCCGCCGACGGCTACAGAATTGCTCCGGGCGACGGCGGCCGCCAGCTCCTGGCATTCGGCCGGAAAGTGCTCGGAATTGAGGCGTTTGACGGCGAAATTGTACTCTTCGGTGACCTGTGAGACCTCGCGCGTCATGGTGGCGTGAAAGATGGGGAATTGGCCTTCGTGGAAGGATCCGATGTTGGCGATTACTCGGTACTCGTTGACGAGATTGCCTTCCGGAACGGTCTCCCGGAGGATTAGTTGATGACGGCCGGCCATGGGAGCAGCAGATCGAGAATGAAGGAGGAGGACGTGGATTTCCCGATGATGAACAGAGATTCAAGGGTGAGTGAGTTCTTGGAGTTTGAATTTTTAGGGTTTGCTATTGAAGAGCGCGGGGCAGTTATAAGTGACAGTTGGTATATATGGGTATTGGGTTGTATTATTTTTTGGTGAATTTCAATCAAATTTAATTATTAGGTACTTAGATAAATGCTTTTGAATTTACACGGTGATTTTGGAGAAATGTTTTCATTTCTTTAATAATAGTCATATATACTTACTTTTCCCTAGCTAATATTCAAGTTATTAAAAAAAAAAAAAAAAAACCATATACAACTCCAGATATTAATAGCCAAATACACGTATAATTGCAATTACGGAAAAATGCCAATATAGTCCTTTTTTTTTAACAAAAAAACCAAATCAGTCCTTTTTTTATTTTTTTGCCCAATTGATCCGCTACATATACTAATTACGTCCCAATCGGTCCTCCACCCACTAATTATGCCCTAATTACATATTTTTGGCCAAATCAGTCCTTTTTTTTTCAAAACTCTAAATTGGTCCGTTATTAATTTTTGTCTCCTTTCATACAGTCCAATGCACATTTCAAACCACTAATAACTCAAATTTGATATACGTAAAAATTCTAAAATTTCGATATTTATAAACTACACGACTAGAAAAATCTAACAATATCCTACTTGGCTCAATTTAACTTGTATATCTAGGTCCGTTATTAACACGACGAGACGGACCTAGATATTAAAATGAGCCAAGTAGAATCTTGTTAGATTTGTCTCGTCGTAAATATCGAAATTTTAGAATTTTTACTGATATCGAATTTGAGTTATTAGTGGTTTGAAATGTGCATTGGACTGAATGAAAGGGGACAAAATTTAATAACGGACCAATTTAGATTTTTGAAAAAAATGACTAATTTGGTCTAAAATGTGTAATTAGGACATAATTAGTGGGTGAAGGACCGATTGGGACGTAATTAGTACATGTAGCGGACCAATTAGGCAAAAAATAATAAAAAAAATGATTGATTTGGCTTTTTTGTAAAAAAAAGGACTATATTGGCATTTTTTCCTTGCAATTACTATACACTCAATAGAGTTATTGTACATATTCCATTAAAGATTGTATGCGTAGTGGTGATGGCAAAGAACATTTCTATGATGAATTAATTAATGGAGCAGACACAGTTCATACATAGATTACATGGCTTAATATACGAAATGTGATGGATACATCACTTTTTGTGATCTTGGACATGTTTTATGTAATGTCTAAATGAATGAATTGATTTTGTAATATAACTCCAACCATCGCAAAAATGATTGCGGTCATCATATCATACCATCTGAAGACATTCACCAAAACCCGCGCACGCATGCACATGCAGTTGACTGCACGATGACCACTTCTTCCCTATACAATAATCAATTTTCTCTACACTAATACCAAAAAAAAAAAACCTTGTCTACACTAAAGCATAACCACGGTTTTGTAATCAACTTTGAACCTATATACATATATTACAGCCTAATAGTATTATTATCTATCCAGAACAAGATGATCGCCGTCTCTTATTACCTCCCGGTCTTCAACCAACGCACCATCTTCACTAAAAACCCTCGTAAACTCGACTCCAAACTTTTGCTGCCCCAAATTCAGCAGTTGTTGAAGCGATCCCGGAAGAACCACAACCATCCCTTCATCATAATCGTCCCTCTTCTCTGCACATTTCACAAACACTCGAGCCTGGCTTCGTACCCTACCACATGACGCTGCTGCTGCAAACATACCTTCATTCTGTCCATGGTTAGCCGCAATGATCCCCGCCAACGAATTCTGGAAATTCGTCACCCTCGATCTGTTGTACAACTCACTTTCTCCAGCCGATTTCGGCGTCCTATCTTCCGAATCCACGGCGGGGGGAACCGCGTGCTCGCTCGATTGCTTTTTAAGGCTGCTGCTCGGTTGTCTCGCCAACAGAGTAGCTACCTCAGGTTGGTCCGTGCCGGAGGATTTGTCGGACTTGTGCATCGTTTCAAATACGGCCCTGATGTCTTCACGCCCCTGGTAATTGGCTTCTTCTCGCGGCGTCCGTCCACGGACATCTGCTTTATCTATGTCTGCGCCGTGGTCGATCAGGAACTTAATTACTTCGACGCTTGCTGCAGGGATTGCCAGGTGGATCGCTGTGGCTCCTGAGCTGCTAGGTTTCGTGACGTCCCCGCCATGCTTGACGATTTCTCTGAGGAGGTCGAGGTTGTTTTGCTCGGCGGCGTAACAGGCGAAGTGGCCAATGTCGCCGGAGGTCAATTTTGCCCCGTTTTTAATTAGGGTTTTGGTCACAGACTCGTGGTTCCCCTTTATTGCATTCCACAATGGGACATTGCCTTCAGAATCTGCATAGAATTTGTAATTAATTAATTAGCCTCCATACAAGAGATGATCTTTAAACAAGTGTGGATTGAATTTAAGCACCTCTTGCGTTTGGATTGGCTTGATAATCCAGAAGCATTTGCACGTGTTCTAGGTTTCCTTTTGATGCTGCAATATGCTGTCATTACATAAACCGATAGAGATAAGAGTGTTAGAAAGAAGATGGACCGAGGGCTTCCAAAACCAATTGGTTTGTGATAGGTAGAGTGACCCATATTCATATAAATAGGGATATCCAACATATAAATGATGTGGGACATTATAATACCCTCCCTCCATGAGATGATATTCATCTCGAAAACAATGAGATACCCAAATGAGTATGAATGGCTTTGATACCATGTTAGAAAGAAAATGAATTTAGGCTTCAAACTAAAACCAATTCGTGATAAGTAGAGTGGCCCATGTCCAGTGACGTGGGACATTATAACAAATAGAATGTATGCCAAAATTCATAACACAGAATGTGAAAATAACAGAGTTAAGAACTGGAGGAAACATACCAAGGCTGTGCTTCCATTCCAGTTCACTTCATTTGGGTCCGAGCCCTGCTCGAGCAATTCCTGCAAGAGTTGATCGTCTTCTCTAGCTGCAGCGCCGCATAAGTTGAGGGACAGCTCCATGTTTACGTGGGCCAGCATCTGCTTAGTGTCCCTGTAAAGCTCTTGCATCATGGGATCTTTGTGCTCATTCAAACGCTGAATATACACCAAACTAAAAGTATGTGTTATGTATGCACCAAATAGTCCTCGTGTAATGAACGAGAATTCTCAGATGAGATGTGTTACTCTGAGGAGGTTGCTCATGACTATGGTTGCATCTTCAGAATTAGCCTGAAGAATATTCAAAAATGCAGTTCGATTTATTCGCAGCAGCTGACTCAGGCGTTTTGTACGAATCGTGTAGTGTTGTGGCCTGTAACAAAGTACGCCTATGGCGCCGCAAACATATCCTGCATTACCTTCACCAACAACCTAGTTATGCAGACCATTAGCAAGTTTATTGATGGAAAAACTCGAGTATTTCTTCAGTTTTGGATAAACACTTACTTTCTCACTTGTATTATTTGCCTGTGAAATAATTTCTTCCTGTGACAGAGTTATAAACAACATTATGAAGCCATATGTATGAGCTATTACATAGATTGTGTATATGTTTGATCAAGTACCAATATCTTATTACAGTGAGGAGATAAAATGGGCTTCATTCTGTCATCTAAATAATCCAAATAACCTAAACTTTTTCATGCTCCAAACCTTCTCTGAAAAGTTTTTTCAATAGGAATAATGCAAGCAGAGAAGAGAAGCATTACCACAGCTCCATTAACCAAAATGTACAATTCGGTTGGTGTCTCATTTTGTAAGATGATGTCTTCCTTTGGAGGAAAATACTCAGCTGTCATCTCGGAGACCTGCAAGTTCGATCATAAAGAACAAGTATATGATAATTTGCTCCCGTACAGATTTATGTACTGATATTGTAAGCATATAGAAACCATGAAGGCGTGGTATTAGTTACTTCTTACCAGCTGAAAGAGCAGATCTCTAGACACGCCTTTGAACAAATACACATCGTTAACGTGCTGATAAAACAGGTAATGTGCTATGCTAGAACGAATCGCCTTTGGTAGAAGATCAAGGACTTCTTGCTGCTGCAGCCCTTGTGAGTCAGCTTTAAATTTCAGGCTCAAATGAGATATCATCTGATCCGTCAGCCTGTGAGGCAGATGGTTCTTTTTCGCAAAGCTTGAGGCTGCGCGAATCGTTTCTCTCTGCAAACGCAAACAGATGATGATTGAAAAGTTATTCTTATGTTAAGCCTTTACATTGAACTTGGTAGTAAAATCAGAGGTAAATGAAATATGCTTACAAACTTCTTAGTTTTGAAGGTAGCCTCGACAATGAGGTTGGTCATGTTTCCAATGATGTAGGAATCCATAAAAAAGTTTATGAAAATGTAAACAATGTCGAATAACATTTCCCCTGTGTTCACAGGGTGCAAATCACCGTATCCTGTGGTTGTGGCCGTGACAATGGACCAGTATAGAGCGGTGATGTAACGCTGAAACATCGTCTGAGTACGAAAATCCTCAAACACAGAACCAATCCACGTATTCGCAGGGTCTGGATTCTTATCAGCAAGGTAATAAAAGAAGCAAGCAGCGAAATGAACCACAAAAAACACAGCCTAAGAAGGAAAGCAAACAAGGAAGCTTTTTTAGACAATGTAACATACTTCCATAGTGGCAGATTCGAAAAGGCACTTACAAATATAAGTTTTGAAACTCGAACAAGAACATAGTTATAGCTGGTATTCTTCTCCCATCTGCATTTTTAGGACATTATAAGCACCAAATCATGACATCCTCAAAAAGTACAAATGTCCGAACAATTGAACAAACCTTTTCTCATCAAGGCTGTTAGAAAAATGTACTTAGGGTTCAACCAAATGCAATTGACAAAATTGGCAATAAGCAGAGTGACTCAAGTCCATATAAACACATGAGGGGATATCCCAAGATATTCCAAGATCTAGACGACGTAAGACATTATAAGACATTCATCTCGTGAAAACAACGAGATACCCAAATGAGTACTCATGGCTCTGACACTAGTTAGAAAATAGACCTAAGTTCCAACCCAACCCAAAACTAATAGCAAGAGTAACTCATGTACATATAAGAGGAGTGATATCCTAACATATAAGAATATTTAAGCTTGTCAGAAAGAAGATGGACCGTCCTATCACCCGCCTAGAGATAATATTCATGTCAATATTCATGTCAGAAACAATGAAGACCGTACTCATTCTGATACGATGTTAGAATGTTAGAAAGAAGATGGGATAGGGCATCAACCTACAAATAAACCTAAAACCGTATAACGAAGCTGATGTGAAAGCTAAAACCCTATAACAAAGCTGATATGGGACATTCTAACAAAAGACTCGAAATTGGGGATTCAATTCTACTAGTACCTCTTGAACATTGCGCTGACTCTTCTGAGACGCCAGAGACGGAACATGCTAAAGTAGCCACACGCTTCAGGAGACCCACAAATCTTGAGCGCTAATTGGTAAGGAATTGTGGACACGACATCCAACACCAACCAAGTCCTCGCATACCTCCAAGCAATCTTCTTATGATCATCCACCATAAGAAAAGTCTCTTTATCAACGTACGCGACGAAGAACGTCAGGATGATGTCGACGAAGAAGAACCCATTAAGAACATTGTCGACGACCGACAGCGCCCCGCTCCTCCCCATACTAAACCCAAATTCAAACGGCGACATCCAAGCCGTATAAAACACCAGCACATTCAGGATTGCCTGCCAAGCCCTAGAGAATTATAATTCAGAACCGACAATTATATATGTATGTATCTGCATCGGACATAATTAGTTAGGATTGATTGATTGATTGGAGGAGGAAGAAATTGGAAGCCAGCACGAATGAACCTGTAATGGGTATTTGTTGGGGAGATAATGGAAGGGCGGAGCTTGATCCTGTGGGTGCTGTGGGCGCCGAGGGCGGGGAGAATGGAGGAGGAATGGGCGTGGCAGCTGGCGTCATCCCTGGATACGGCGTCGTTGTGGTAATACTCGCTCTTGAAATCGTCGGCCCCACATAAGGAGTCGTCGCTGATTCCCTTGACGGTCATGTTTGTTTTTTTTTTTTTTTTTGAAGGATCGTCGAATGTGGTAAGAGAGTATTGAGAGGAGTATTAGTAGGAAGGATAATGGGGTTGGAATGAATCGAAGAAATTGTCCATTTCGAGGCATCTCAGACAATGGAGTGCTTGCTTTTCGGCTCCTAAATTGTTGCCACCGTACGCTTTTTTGTTTTCTTCTTTGAGTTGGCGTTGACAGTTGGAGTTGGCGTTTCCTCGTACGCCGGTTTGGTTTTTATTTTATTATTAATTATTATTAATAGTACTAGTATTTTTTGCCCGCGCGATTCGCACGGGCAAAGTATTTTTTTGAATATTTAAATAAGATCAATAATTTGTTTTCTCATTATATAGTGCATAACATTGCTCGTATATTTTTCTTAAAAGACGACTTATCAGGCATTGTGCAAGCTAAAATTTTTTTACTTTTATTGTAGAGATTGTTAAATGAATGCTTAGGAGATGGGTAAAATATAATCCTTGAATACGGGATAATTTTTTGTTACTTTTAGATAGTCTAGTTTCGGAAAATTTTTTGCTTGCAAACTCATTATGGTCTTCATGGGTAAAATCTTAAAATCCTCGATGAAATTTATATACTAAACCTAAGCATGGATTAAGAAAGTAGGGAAAACAATCATGAATCATGAAGACATCCAAAGTAGTATAGTGATAGGAACATTGATGTACAAAAGCCCAAGCCAAGAAGGTCAAGAAATTATTGCACTCAACAGGCTTTTGAAGCAATAGTGACTGAGTACTATCGGCAAACATCCATACATGTGCTATCGGGAAACATCCATATATAAGATCACAATTATTTCCAAATTCAATGTGAGAAACCATTTCTGCAAACATAAAACAACACCAAATATCGCAGACCACCTTTAAGGAGAATTGCCAACATTGCCCAGTGCCCACACAACCTAAATAATAGCAAAGTTAAAGGTATGTATAAAAAGATAAATGCATAGAATAGATATATATTGAAGAACATTTCAAAACTAACCATAGCCAAATACAAACATAACACCGCACAATCCATACCTTTGCATGCACATATTGTGTTGATAATCTTAGGAGCTTATTAGTGTCTCTTCTTATAATTGTAAAAAAGACTTTCTATCTTCACCCAAAAACAAAGCCCGCCCATTCAGTTAAATAATACTTGCAACGTGAAATCAAAAGAGATGCCTATAGAATCAAAAAAATTATAACAACAATCACAAAAATCATCAATAGATTTAAATACCTTCAAGCATATTGTAAATAGATGCCTAAAACTGGAAGAATATGTATACGTACCACATAAGTCAAAGGGCAAAACATGTATATTCAATAATGCGAGGACTGCATATGCAAGCTATTATCAAATGTAAGCACACAAAGAAGCAGGATCAAGCACGACATGAAATATCCCAGCACTACAATTGAACTTCAATCATCTCTTGGTTGCTTGATATTTCCAGTACCGACAAACACAAATCTCAACCCACGAAATCTAAACTATAAATCATAATACCATCATCTAATGATGCAACAATAGTGTCCAACGCAGAAATTAAATCAACAGCAATGTCCAGAGGCGGACAGCATTTGGTAGAGCAGAACAACGGCGCTATTTCGTAATCGATAACGGCAGTGATTGGAAGGCTAATCGAGAAATAGGGTAGTGGCTGCAAGTTATGGTGAAGAATATCTGAGTAATGGACTTAGGAAGAGGTTATCCTCTTCGTGGCAGTATTCTCCAATGGACTGTACATGAATAATGTTTCCAGAGGCTCACATGAAATAAGAAATTTAAGAATCCTAACCTGAAAGACGGCGGCCGTAGCAGTCAGAGCGAGAAAAGCTTGAGGGGCGACACTCGATAGGATGGAGAAAAATCGGAGTGGCCCAGATAGGAATTAGGATTATGCGATCAGAACTTGAATTTCAAATCTTTCCCAAGAACCAATCAAGGGAACGGACGGACAGAGATGAATAGTGACAAATCCGATGGCTAAGGTTTTTTTACATGAAGTGAATTTACATTTTAGACCCTTAGTTAGGGTTTTGTAAGGGTAACTTACATTTATACCCAGAATATAATATATTTTTATAAGGAAAATGAGCAAGAATGGAGAAGGGTATAACAGGTAGTCCAATAAAAAGTTCTTCCAAAATTTATTATAGTATAGATAGATTAATTTTAAAAAATTATTTCAGCCAAAAATTTTAAAAACTATTTATCCTTTATGCCAAGCATACATCACAAAAGGCATGTTTCACATCACAAAATGCATCTCTCCCATCACATTTTTTGACATCATACAATACATCTCTCCTTAGTCCTTTCACATAAAACACACAATTTTATTCATCACACAATATAACTTCCACATCACATACCATTTTAGTTTTTTTTTTTTTTTTTGGGAAAGATATCAACTGGTCTTACGCGATGGTTGTGCGTCACAGCAACTTAAGGTTTAACAAATTAAAGGTTTTACTAGCATAGTCGATCTGCCTGCCGACGTGGCCGAGATGCATTGCCAATTGCAGTTGCTGCTCCTGATTCAGGGTTGGAGCCCGCACATGCCCACCGTCGAGGGAAACAGAAGATGGGGCTGGACGATAGTGCGCCAAGCAAATAGTCTGGCCGTAGCGTGAAACAGGGGGTGTGTTGAGTCGTCACATTTATAATGCTCAAGTTTTATTATAGAGATAAATAATTTTTTAGGCCATCAATAGGCAGATAATTCACTTTTGGGCCACTAAAGATTGAATTATGAAATTAGGCCACCAATAGGCATTCGGGCCTAATTTACGGCCAATTTGACCAATACCACACTAAAACGGGCCGCGTGTAAACCACTCGTCACGCGATGGCTCAAATGTGGAAATTGTCTCCTTTTGGTGGCCTGTTTTACTTTTTTGTAATTTAAATAAATACTACTCCATTCGTTCCATTATTTTTGCCTCACTTTCCATTTTTCTCTGTTCCAGCGTTTTTGTCTCGTTTTCATTATAGTAATAATAAATATTAATCACCAAATCTACCGCATCAAATACTAATATATCCTACATTAAATACTGTCTATGACCACATAAAATACCGTGCTCAAAATACCCCAACACGAAATAAATATTCATTAAAATAAAAATAAAATAAATATATATTGAAAATATAAAAAAAGACAAAATAATAAATAAAATTATTTGTATTAATAATAATAATAACTTCAAGAACTAAATTATAGTATAACATAAAATAAAATTAAATAAATTAAATCTAAAAAATAAATTAATTTGAATGAATTCATTTATATTAAAGGGGATGGAAACTTACCCTAGTGGTCAAGTCCCTCGACTCTCAACTTATAGGTTGGGGGTTCGATTCCCCACCCCGCCCTTATCCCTTCCTTTTTTCTGGCATGGGTTCCCACCACCCTTTATAGGTTGTTCGGCAAAAAAAAAAGGGTTCTCTACCCACCATTTATCATATTTATATTAAATGAAATATAATAAAATAAGTAGTAAAAATTTAATAAAAAATAAATGGAAACAGATAAATAGGTGTTCTCTACCCTTCCAGGAAAGTGAAATAAAATTGAAGATCAGAAGAAATTTGGGTCTCCGATGGAAATGCACATATTGTGTGCCAAAATGAGCAGCTTTATTTTAGTAGTTAGTCTCGAGATCATGGTTGGATAATTGTCCGATAGAGTAATATTTATTTTAATTTTAACAAAAGTAAAAAAAAAATAAAAAAATAAAACAAAATAGACCACTAACAGGAGACAATTTCCGCTTTTAGGCTATCGCGTGATGCACACGCGGCCCATTGTGGCATTGACTTGGTCAATTTGGCCTATAAAACCGGCCCGAATGCCTATTGGTGGCCTAATTTCAAAATTTAATCTTTAGTGGCCCAAAAATGAATTACCTGCCTATTGATGGCCTAAAAAATTCTTTATCTCTTTATTATAATTTATCATTGATTCATTATGTTCTACTGAGGCATTTATTTTTTTGGATGATGTTTTCATGTTTTAATGGTGTGGCCACCCACTTGGTACAATTATTCACGGTATTTTTGGATGTTGGTTAGATAGAATGGAAGCTGGAAATAAATTCACTACCAATTTTGCGTTAGTTCAGGTTTAGTTATTTTAAATTTTTGGAATGGTCATGGACATGCTCAAATTGTTATGCTTATACTTCGTCACAATGTTTTTTCTTTTACCTCCACTTTATATGAGCTTGACTAAATATATACCCGACATGTGCTATATGTCAAGTAATTATGTGTTGATTACAAATTGAACTCGTGATGGTTTTACATCATGCTCAAATTTTAAGGCTTATACTTCTTCATATTATTTTTTACCTCCACTGCATATGACCTCGCCTGAATATATATACCCGATATGTGCTATATATGTAGTAATTGTGTGCTGATTATATGGGTTGATTTTTAGTAGTGAATTGTTACCTCCTAGGACACCACAAATTCATCATTTTAAAATAACAAAACAAAGCATTATAGCCCAACATATAATTATCTTTGTTTATAGTACAAAAGGTAAAACAAGTAGTAATAATTATACCATTTTTTGTTAATAGCACACAACATATAATATTGTATATTATCAATTTTGTAACTATTGAAAAAGACCTCAGTCATTATATAATTTTTAACAATTGCAACAATCATACAATAATTTCCGCCGCTTCAACACATAGAATCTAGGACCTTGGACATGTTTACACACTATACCGTGAGAATCCATAATTGAGATATATTTTAGTTTGTCCTAGCAACAATGATATATATGTCATAGATATATTGGTGTTATATATACATACATTCTGGTTATATATATATTTGTATGTGTGTGTGCTGTTTAGCTTATTCTAGCGTGTTGCTATAGATTATTTGGCGTGCTGGTAATCTGGAACTTCATATGCTCATTTAGAAAACGATACCATTCAATACTTAATACATAATAAATTAAGTTTAATCATTTGCAAATGTCATAGATCACATATAAGGGCATGAAGATGTCATTGTTGTTTGCATCACCCGTAGCCCTCTAACACACAAATTTACACAGTAAATTCCAAACATATATTTAACTCGGTGCCCGCAAAAAGGGAGTGCAAGATTCACCTGTGAAGGATGTCGTCCGGCAGCACACACACACTAGTACATTGCGAACTCAGTCTTCTGGCAGATTATCATCACCTTCTATGGGATCTGTGTTCAAATCGAACATCTTTTGCGATGCTGGTGTCTAATATCACAAGTGCTTGTACGCTGGTATAGACTTATCGGATTAATGGCTGCCGTCGGTGGAATTTGGGGTTTCTATAATTGCATTTACATCAAGATACGTCTTAACAATCATAAAGGGGAATTTCTCACTTTAATTGGAATGATGTTTTCATCCCTTAATTTTAGTGACAATTCTTGGTAAGTGGATTTAATTGTTGTAATACACTTCATCATATATATGGTATATCCATAGCCCACCACTAATTAGCACATACTGGCTGCCCACTTATAAAATTCAGTAGGGGTTGAAAAAGATTCAGCCCCCTAACCTAATCTATCCCTGTTAGAACAGTACACTATTATAAATGAAGTTTTTTGCAAGTATAGAGATTGGGATAGAGTTACTATCCTGACTTCATAAAAATCAGGAAATCCAGAATGTTGTGTACTTGGGAAAAATGCTGTCATCCATAATTAAATTAATAGTTGCCGTTTCTATGTGCTCCAATAAATAGGAATGTAAATATGTCAATCCTACAAATTTAGGCCTTGATTAATTGATTAATTCTGCACTACCAAAAACAGTTAGTGAACCAATTATAATGTGTATGTGCTTTCATTGTATGAGTAACGGCCGCAGGGAGGGTGAGGAAAATTTCATAACAACAAAAACGTCCCACGAAGGACTGCAAACAGAGAAGAAGATGCTAGATCTGAACATACTCCCCGAAGGAGATGACACCACGGAACTACATACCACATCGAGTATGACGTAAAATGAGTGGGGAACTGTTAACCAAGAATTTTTTTGATTGAATACTGTTGAAGATGATTACAAGATTCACTGAAGGGAATGACAAGAATTTAAATAAAGCTGTAAAGAAATGAAAAATTGCAGAATGGAAAAACACGAAAGAAAACTTGCAGAAAGGAAATGGCAGAAAGTAAAGATAATGAAAGTGCGATTCCTCTTGGGGGTGTGTGTGTCTGTCCTTGTCCCAATGTCACCTCTGGCATTTTATAGCGGATAGGTGAGGATGAGTGAGGATGAGTGTTGAGTCTCCAGGCTTCAATATGGTGCGGATTCTCCTCCTCTAATGATGCCTCGCATTGAAGCTGCGCGATCTTCTCTGAGTAACCGTCCTCTTCTTGATCCTTCTCCCCTTGTTTTATCCGGATGAATTTCAAACTGGGCCGGGTCTCTCGAAAATGATTTGGGCTAAGCTTAATGGGCCTCTGGATTGGACCTCTTGAAAATGAATTGGGCTAAATTTAATGGGCCTAAAATATTGGGGTTAACAGATGCCCCCCTCGCGCTATTTGTCTGATTAACATTTTAAGACAAATCTGCGCGTTTTGTATTATAAGCCTGGCCCATTAGGCCCACCGCCGTCTAGACCAGTGTCATTGCCAAGTCCGCCATCTGCTTTGAAGAGAAACGCTGTCGTCGTTCGGAAAGGATCGTCGCGAGTCGCCATCGCCGATCGTCGCCAGCCACCAGCCTCGCTTGCCAACGCAACTCTCCAGCCGCCAGCCCTGCTAGCGCTGCCAACTCACCAGCCGCCAGCATCGGTCGCCGCCAGCTGACCTCGAGCGCCGCCAGCGTCTCACGAGCCGCCAAGTCCGGCCGCTGCCAGGCCATCCGCCGCCAGCCTTGCTGCGCTGCCACCCCGGGGAGCCGCCAGTGTCCTGCAGCCGCCAGCTTCAAGTCTGCCGCCACCGCTCAGCTCCCGCCGCCAGCGTCTCCTCCGCCAGGCTTCGCCTTGGCCGCCAGTCACCTGTGCCGCCAGGCTGGTTGAGCCGCCAGCCTTCTCCACTGGCCGCCAGCCTCTCGAGCCACTAGCCGCCAGGACACGCTCTGCCAAGCGTCTCTTCAGTCGCGAGCTGTATAGCGCCGCCAACCTCTCGTGTGCCGCCAACAGTTTCCGCCGGGGCCGCCACTCGTGTCCATGGATCAGGTTAGTTTGCCTTACCTTGTTTTATTGATGTTGTTGGCCCAGACTTATGAATTGGATAGAGTATGATTCGAGGTTGAAATTGGAGATTGGCAGTAGATGTTACATGAACTTTGAATTGTATGCTGGTCTTGTTGCATCGCTTGATACTTAGAATAGTATGTTGGGCATCATGTTTTCTCGCCACTAGCTAGCCGTGTTATTTTGAACTGTGGAATCGCATGTTGGAGTTGTTTATGTTCTTGCACTGTATCCAATATCCTGAATGTATACATCACTCGCTGTAGATGTTAAGTGAAGTGGAAATATATACTGATCTTGAAATTGCATCCAACAACGCCATGATTGTTTGATGACGCACATGAGCTAATTCACCCAAGTTTGATTCTCTTATTGAGCATGCTTCAATCGCCTTGCATAGGATTTTAGGACATCATGCCATGCTAGCTGCTTGTCTTTTATTTGATGATTGATCGATTGAGTATCTCTCAAACACATTGCATTTCAACATAGAATTTAGCCGACGAGACGCCAGCCGCCAGCCCTAGGCCGCCGCCAGCTGCTCCGGCCGCCAGTGTGCGGGCCGCCAGCTCCAGGCCAATTTCGGCCGCCAGCCCGAGCTCCGGGCCGCCAGCGCCAGCCGTCAGCCCTAGGCCGCCAGCTCCAGGCCAATTTCGGGCGCCAGCTCGAGCTCCGGGCCGCCAGCTGCCGCCAGCTTCTGCCCCTCGGGCCGCCAGCTCCCGGCCGCCACCAGCCTCTTCTCCGGGCCGCCAGCCTTGAAGCAAGGAGCGCCGCCAGCTTTCGCTTGCCGAGGACGCCGCCAGCTCGGAGTTCTCGAGTGCCGCCAGCCTAAACCTGCCGTCGCTAAGCATCGACCCGCCAGCCTCGGACTTTGGCCGCCAACCGTTGCTTGCCGCCAGCATCGCCCGGCCGCCAGCATCACCCTAGCCGCCCGCCATCCAGCTTGCCGCCAGCTCTTGCGCCGCCAAGCATGGGCCGCCAGCATCTCTCTTCGGCCGCCAGCTTTGATCACTTGGCCCGCCAGCATCACCTTGGCCGCCAGCCATCCAGCTTGCCGCCAGCCATCCAGCTTGCCGCCAGCCATCCAGCTTGCCACCAGCTCTTGCGCCGCCTAGCACGGGCCGCCAGCATCTCTCTTCGGCCGCCAGCTTTATCACTTGGGCCGCCAGCATCACCTTGGCCGCCAGCCATCCAGCTTGCCGCCAGCTCTTGCGCCGCCAAGCACGGGCCGCCAGCATCTTGGGCCGCCAGCTTTGATCACTTGGGCCGCCAGCATCACCTTGGCCGCCAGCCATCCAGCTTGCCGCCAGCTCTTGCGCCGCAAAGCACGGGCCGCCAGCTTCTGCCACAGGCCGCCAACTCTAGGCCCAGCCTCATCTCCGGCCGCCAGCTCCGGCTCCAGGCCGTCATCTGTTCGGGACGCCACCCCGGGCCGCCAGCCGCCACGCTCCGAGCTTCGAGTCCTCAGCCGCCAATCACCTTCACTCCGGGTCGTCGCCGCTCATCTCTCAGCCACCAACCCGGAGCAGCCTCCGTTCACCCTCAGTCGTCCGTGCCCTGCCTCGGCCTCCATCATCATGACGCTGCTACTCAGCCATCAACTACTCAGCCTCCAAGGCCGCTGTTGATAGCAACTATCCAGGGTTGTTTCCATACAGGGTTACTGTGTTGGCCATCACCCTTTGTCCGTCTTCCTTTTTACTAGGTTTTAATTCATTGAAAGTAGACCCGTATGTAGGTCGACGCTTCTCATCTTGTTCCTCAAGGAACTTTTCCAAGCGGGCCGCTCTCTCGGCCAACTGGGCAAGATCAGTGCAATCCTGCACAATTAAATGTTCTTTCAATTTTGGTAACATATTCGCTACTGCAATATTGCCGATCTCCCTATCAGGCACCGCAATTGCGCATCGGCCTTTAAGCTGCTGTAATCTATTGATAAATGTGCTCGCCGCTTCATCTGCAAATTGTTTAGCATTAGTTAACTCTGTTAAACTGACACTTGTCAAAGGAGTGTAGAACCTGTCGTGGAAGGCTCTCTCCAAATCAGCCCAACTCTGAATTGAATTAGGCCGCAAAGATACATACCAAGCGAAGGCATGTCCAGTGAGGGATGTACTGAACAACCTCAACTTCAGCCAATCATTGGCCGCCATCTCACCGCATTGTGTTGTGAATCTGCCCACATGCTCTACAGTGGACTTGCCGTCGTCCCCCGAGAACATAGTAAATTCGGGCATCTTGAACCCTCTCGGATAGGGCTGCATCGTATCCACCAAGTCAGGATAGGGCTTTCTGTAAGTAGGCCGCTCTATCGGCCTTAATTGGATCCCGAAATGCTGCTTCATCATATCTGCAAGTTGATCAGGTGACACTTCGGGTGCCTGCATAGGAGGCAAGGCCGCTGGAGGTGTGGCATGAGGCATGGCGGCTGGTATGACAGGTGTCGCCGCCACCCCATATAGCGTCTGCCCCCCTAGCGCTGGCTGCATACAACTAGGATTCGACACGGGAGTTGGTACTGGTATGGCGGCTGTAGGAGACGTAGAAGGTGTCCAAGCCACTCCATGTGGCTGTGGTGTCTGCCCCCCTTGTGTTGGCGGCATCCAACCAAGGTTCAATGGTGCTGCCACCTGAGGTGTGGTTTGAACATTCGGCACATGAGGTGTCGCAGCCTGACGTGGCGCCATGCCAAGTCCACCGGAGGCTGTCGTACAACCTGGTGCATCGTTGGCCGCCATCAAGTATCCTGATGAAGCATACATCGATACGGGAGGTGCCACATAACCAAAGTTCGGCATGCTAGGTGCCGCAGGAGCGAAAGCATGAGTGGCCTGAAATGGGAATGAGATGAGGGCAAACTGGCCAGGCCTCCGGACTCCGGGAGTGGCGGCTGGCCAAAATTGGTTCCCCAAATCCTTTGTTGGCCGCCATACGGCCCTGGACATAGGATGTTTGGTGGCACAATCGTACCATTTGCTGGAGCAGATCTATCTTGCTCAGTACGCAAGGATCCACATATTTTGTCAATTTGGTCGGCCATGGCAGGCCGCAACACATCCATTAGGTGTCTTGTGAGCAAAGGCATGAATTCGGCCATCGATTCTATCATCGATAGCCGCATTTGCTCGGTCAGTGTAGGGATCTGCGTAATCCCCTGTTGTGGTTGAGAAGTGCTCGCCGTTTCAACGGCGTTCTCAGATGTTCTAATCGGTGTGTCTTCGTGTAGTGACATTTCTTCAAATTTTTGAGTTAAGTCCCTTACTATTCGGCCAGATCTAAGTTGCATAAACTGGATCTAAGCGGATATGGTCTCAATCTCGAGTCCCACTGGGCGTGCCAATTTGTTAACCAAGAATTTTTTTGATTGAATACTGTTGAAGATGATTACAAGATTCACTGAAGGGAATGACAAGAATTTAAATAAAGCTGTAAAGAAATGAAAAATTGCAGAATGGAAAAACATGAAAGAAAACTTGCAGAAAGGAAATGGCAGAAAGTAAAGATAATGAAAGTGCGATTCCTCTTGGGGGTGTGTGTGTCTGTCCTTGTCCCAATGTCGCCTCTGGCATTTTATAGCGGATAGGTGAGGATGAGTGAGGATGAGTGTTGAGTCTCCAGGCTTCAATATGGTGCGGATTCTCCTCCTCTAATGATGCCTCGCATTGAAGCTGCGCGATCTTCTCTGAGTAACCGTCCTCTTCTTGATCCTTCTCCCCTTGTTTTATCCGGATGAATTTCAAACTGGGCCGGGTCTCTCGAAAATGATTTGGGCTAAGCTTAATGGGCCTCTGGACTGGACCTCTTGAAAATGAATTGGGCTAAATTTAATGGGCCTAAAATATTGGGGTTAACAGGAACCCATTGATGCTGGTACAGTGGATGGTTGTGCCGTTATACGCCTCGTTGATGATATTTCGTGCGTGGATGATATGTGCAGTGATATGGTCTGTGAAGTGTATGACGAAGAAGATGGATCGCCCCATGGAATTGAATGTCGCATCACTCCTGTGTTAACGGGTTAAGTCATATATAGTTACTGTGTTATTTGGGCGCACGTTAAGGAATATAATGTGATGTCTGAAAATGGTACGGTTGTAGCAAAAAGATAACGACGACTGTGTATGTATTTTATGCTATGTATACGTATTGATATGATGTGTTATTGTACAGTGGGAAATGTGCTTCTATGGTGATTACAATAACAGACACGTGCTTATAATTTATGTGTTTTCATAATTGCTTAATGAAATGCCTCTAGTGGGCCTTATATAATACAACAAACTGTTGTTGGAACGGGTTGGGTTGAGTGGTGGTTTTTTTATAGGATGTATTGTGTTATGATCTATTCCTTTTATGATGAGCCTAGCATGTGGTGAATTTTGAATTCAAAATCAAATATGTATATTTTTGTTTGTGAGTGTCTGCATTAATATTGTCCCACACAAAATAAATAACACGCATCATATTGCATATAGTATATAGCACGAGCAACTAATCCAAATATCATATAACAGTGAAAGAAACAACACAGACAGTACATGTAAAATGCTTATGGTTGATAATAGTAAAACACTGGTACAAGAAAGCATATTCTGTTTAAATATCAAATAGAATTGCCTGGACATGAACGTGAGGCAGCACGGTGCGATATTATTTAAAAAGCATCCGTTTACATTACAAACATCACATGGTAATATGATGAAAAAGTATGCTTTGAGATTGGTGATAGCACTACACCTCTTTGGCCGATAAACAGCACAGGATAATAACATAAAATGCATTCATTGATAGTGGTAATAGCACAACCAGTTGCGGATTCAGAAATTTTTTTAAATGATGTCCCAAAAAATAGTTGAAGTTATATTAGAATTAACGGCATTAGTTATGTCATGTAACATTCATATTTTTTTTGGGTAAGCTAGCTATAACATTCATATTTATCACTTCACTTCTGAACGGATAATAATAAAATTAAATAAATAAATAAAACCAAAGCATTTAGGAATCCCACATTGACAATATTCAAAAGGATTCTGATATCATATTTTTTTTTTTAAATTGACAGAATCTTCTCACAAACTGGACACAATCTTACCCCATCACAATGCATTTGTGCCGCATAAATCAAGGCTAAGACAAATGGATTAATATCCCAATTAAATGAACTATAAAAGGAAAAAAATAAAATTAAAATCCACTCGGAGCTGCCCAAAAAAATCGCAGCATGTGAACTCTGAATTATAGCAAATCTGTATATCCGGAATCAGGACCGGAATTTAACCCTAGAGATTGGTCATATATGTTTTGAGTTTGACACTATATTATTCAATATTCTTTAAGAGACTATAATGTGTAAGAATATATGGCCCGAAAGAATTGGGCTCATAATTAAGTATCCTATTGGGCTAGAGTTTTATTTAATAGTTAAGCAAAATCTAAATCGTATATCTGGTATTTGATGGACATACCAAAATTAAAGCCTACCAACATAAAATAGTCATCTCTCCACCAATTAGGGTATCGTAAGCCAAGGTCAAGGGAGAGAAACTAATTTACTCCAAGAAAGTCTTCTGATCCTCAACATAGTTATGTCGTCTTCCGCACGAAGTAAGTCTCTACATTGTTTATTCAAGATCCGTAATTATGTTTACACAATGGTCATAGAATGTTCTATATGAAAGTATGAATAGGTGGTTATGGGTCATATGTACACAATACAAGAATACAATCACAACCACAGCACCATCCGGGGGAGCATTACGATTACTGGCGGTCAGATATAGGTGATATATGAAGGTTTGTTTTTTTCTTTTCTTTCACTCAGACATTGACAAGTAGAATAAATAAATAAATAATTAATATTTCTAAAGGTCATCTGAAATATTAATTATTTACTTACCCAAGATGGCCCTTTTGTTGTCACTAGGTTTCTATTTGATGGTCCCAGATAATGAATCTTGAACTTAATCCGTCGTCGAGCAGGTGTCTAGATTATGAGTAAACGAATGGTGTGTGCACATAGTGTTTTTTGGAATATAAAGAACACAATTATTTGATGACCCAGTTCGATCCAACAGATCTATGTTTGGGGGATGCGAATCCAGGTGACTTATACTATACTCAAGAAAACCTAGACTTAAAAGACACAAACAGCCAATTCAAACTCTAAAGCAATAACTTCCCTGTTTGCAGACAGGTTGCAGTCGTGACTCCCCTACAACTCAATCTCCGGACGATCCTGTCCAATTTGAATTCGACGGCTGTTCAAACTTCTAGAATCTTGGTATCACGGTATAAGAGTTCTCCTGAATCCTAGTCCTTGGATCTTCAAGTGCTTTCTTCAAAAGCCACTTCAAATTGTTGTCGAAAGAAAGTTTTCTCAACAAGAAAAACTTGTTGAATCGATTGCAGCGCAGACCTTGTGAATGGAATGATCTTCAATTTGTAGAAAGACTCACAAGGAATTTACAAACTCTCAAAGAATGAACTCTAGCAAATCTTGGAGAGTAGAAACCGACTCAAAAGTGAAAAGAATGTGAAAGTGCAAAATTACAACTCAATGATCTAATTACTTAACAACAGATCTAAAACCTGAGATATATACACATCTAAGTATGTAAAAAATGATCTTGAGTCGGCTAAAGTGAGCTGCAATCAAAACCACAATACGTAGTTATCAAACTGGCGGTTACAGAACAGTCACAACTGCTTTAAGACATCTTCATCTGCACAAGAGTCTTGTTAATGTAAATGTAACAACAATTTCCCCCACTCTTGTGGAGATGATAATTCCATCACCAAATGATGTTGAAACTATCTAAGTCCAAAGAGTACAAGAGATACAAGAGATCAAATCAGAGCAAAATAATATACAAACATAATTCACATATAGGATGTTACAGAGTAGTCAAAACATATCAAAAACAACATCCAACAAGCATTCAGATCATATCATCAGTGCAGATGAAACTAAGTACATCCACAGTCATCAGAATTACCTAACAACTATTACAGACCCATAATAGTTCAAATCCAAAAGTAAACCAGTTCAAAAACCATAAGTTATCATCCAGTCAGAACAGTAAAAAACCATCAAACAATACCAAAGTCATGGTTCAAAACAGTCATCCACAAATATTGATCAGAATTAGCCAAAGTTCAGAATATCGTTACCAAAGTGTCCCAACTACTAGAAAATACCAGTCAGATTCCAGCAATCAACACCAAATCTCTCCTATGATGGATTATCACTTTTCATCATCAAGAGCTAGGTTCGCATCCTCAACCTGCATATCAGCTTCATCAAAAGAGAATGGAAGCGTATGAAGAATTTTGAGATTCTCCCTTTTTATAGCCATTGCTTCCTGGCTCCAGGTAGTCAGTCTCTCGTTTTGACGAATGATTCTGAGCCTCAATTGGTGTACAAGTGCACGTCCAGTTAAGGGCGGTCCATTCTTAAAGTCATTGTGCATATCCATCAGGTTCGGAGGTGGTTTGTAATCCCTCAGAGCAACCATATGATTGTCTTTGATTTTCACACCAATGGAGATGAGGAATTCAGCGATGAGCGCCGGATAGGGTAGTTTGCCAGTCTTCTTGATTCTCCCAGAAGTATAGCCTAGCATTTCTTTGAGAAAAAAATAGCCAAAGTTCATTAGACCCATATGCTTATCAACCAAAAGATTAGTTTACCCATATACGAGCTAATTTGAGACTGGTTCTTTGTTGGTAGGACGTTTGCACTACAGAATTCATAGAGACAATAGAACTTTAGTGTAAGCCGAACGACACTGAATTTGTTTCGTCCAAAGTCCTTGACTTTATGATTAGAAATAGCGAGTGCAACAGTTTGGATATCCTCCGGCATTAGATCAAGATAGTCACTCATATCGTCGTTTGGGGGCAGCTTCAACAACTTCAGAATCACAGCAGGGGTCAGTTCATGAAATTTACCACGTATGTAAAACTTAACGAACCAGGCTAAGTTTGGATTGAGGATCTTTGGATGTAAGTTCGCATATAATTCTCAAATATGAGTAGGTGAGTATTGAGTGAGACCCTTAGCCCAGTGGAGTAAATGTCTCTCCTGCAAGTGGTCCGTGAATCCCAAAACATCATAGTGGTTGTGTTTGAAGATTTCTTCTGGCTTAAATTCTCTGCCTTTAATAACTTTCCTAGAAAAAGCTCTCATCATTTCAGTGAAGTACTTTCTGCTGTAGGCATCTTTTGCTTTCAAAACAACAGGGGCCTTCCGTGGTTTCTTTGAAGTCGTGGCTACCGGTGTGGGCTGAGGAGTGGGCTCCTTTCACTTTCTGGTGGATTTCCTCCGTGGTTGAGGTGTGGTTTCAGCAGCAGTAGAACCTCCAGTTTGTTGTGAAGCGGCTATTTCAGCAACCTCTTCGTGACTCATATCATGAAGACCATGGTTTTGATGTGGGGAGAAAGGTGGAGTGTTGTGCTCGGCATTGATTTCGCGAACAACTTCATCAATAAGGGATGGGTCAATGGTGATTTTGGGATTAGGGTTAGGAAGATTTTGGGGTTCAGTTTCAGTAGATGGTTGATCGGCAGCTGGGCTGCGGAGACAGTGAGATAGAGAATAGGGGGTAGAACGGAGAGTGGTCAGGCGTCTATTGGTGATCTAGACGGAGAGCTTGTGGAGGAGGAAGTGGCAGAGTGAGGAGCGTCGGGGTCGGCGGTGTTCACCATTTTTGAAATTCTGCAAAGCTTTACTCGAGAAATGGGTTAGAGAAAAGTGTAATATAAAAGGAAAGGAGGAAGACCTAATATGGAGGAAGTGGCCGGAAAATGAAGAGGCGGACGACAGTTTTGAGAGTGCGACGTGAATGATGATGGGCTGCAACGGTTACAGAGAAGCCGCAGAGCTGCTGTGACGTCACCTCGGCTGCCGCGCGCAATGATGGTGTTCCAGATGAAGTTTCTCCATTTGGGCTTTTTATTTGGGCCTGTAAAAGATTCTAACAAGGTAAAATAGTCAGGCCCAGTCAATAAGGGTTTAATTGTGGTAAGAAAGGCCCAAAGTGCTTCTTAGGCCTTCAAATTTCTCTCCTTCTAAAGCTTTGGTAAGGATGTCCGCTCGTTGCTCCGACGATGCTATATGCTCAATCCTGCAAATGTTATCCTCAACAAGATCTCGAATAAAACGATAACAAATATTAATATGCTTACTCCTACTATGTAAAACATGATTTTTAGAGATATTGATTGTATTAGTATTATCACAGAAAACTAAAAGATTATCCTTATAAATACCATAGTCTTCTAGTAGTTGCTTCATCCAAAGAAGCTATGAGCAGCAACATGTGGCAGCAATGTATTTTGCCTCGGCTGTTGATAGAGCTACAATGTTTTGCTTTCTGGAATACTAGCTTACGAGATTGTTTCCCAAGTAGAAGCAGCCTCCAGTGGTAGATCTCCTGTCGTGGCAACAACCTGCCTAGTCATAATCTATGAATCCAATCAAATCAATTAATAATCTTTTTGAGAACCAGATTCCAATATCCAATGTCCCCTTAATATATCTCATAATCCGCTTTACTGCCTTCATGTGAGATTCCTTAGGATAGATTGAAATCGTGCACATACACCTACACTAAATGAAATATCTGTCTTGATGCAGTGAGGTATAGTAAACTTCCAATCATGCTCCTATATGCCCTTGATCCACTGATTTTCCATTCTTATCCTTGCTTAGTTTCTCCAGTTGTCCCAACGGAGTTCGGATTATCTTGCAATCATCCATCTCAAACTTTTTCAGCATGTTTCTAGCATACTTTTCCTGACTTACCATCATCCTCTTGCTTAATCTGTAATCCCAAAAAGTAGTGTAATTCACCCATCACTGACTTCTCAAACTCTGATTTCATAGCATTGACAAATTTCTTTCTGAGTTTGGCTGAAGTCGATTAAAAAACAATATATGCCAGGGTCATGGAGGACTACCTTGTTACTAGATCCATACTCCCTTTCAGATTGACGCCCACATTTGGAAGAGGTTGAGACTTGGTGGACCAGCTTCTAGTCATGCTATGGCCGACCAGTTGATTATTACATTGGTCGCTTCGGGGGAATAACCGACGATGATGGAACGACTCCTGCAACACCATTATTCGGGCATGCAATGCCCCGGGCTCCCATCATCAGGGCCTCTTCGAGTGGTGGTGAGACCTGCTATCAAAAGAAAGGCTACCCCTACTTCCCCATCGACAGCGCCTGCCATAAAAGGCGGAATCAGATCCTGTTCTCTTTTCAGGTCAGCTTGACTTCACTCTTCTAATTTTGTATATTTTTACTGCAATTGAAACTTGTATTCTTCTGCATCTCGTCACCTCCCATCCAAGAAAATGTCAAGCGCTGGAGTGTTGCCATTCTTCCCTTCCTTACAGGTATCGAATGCTTGCTTTGCTAGCCAATTTCCATCCTTTGCATAACCTAACACTTAAATTTCTTCCAGAGCACTTCGCGCCCCTCAGAGACGCCGAGAGACACTCCTCCCACCACTTCAGCCGAGGTATGCATCATGCTGCTTGCTGATCTTTTTATCATTTTTTTAATTATTATTACTACTTTAATTTTATTTTTCTTTGCTTGTATCAGGTACAAGCTGCGGATACTGTGACCCCTACGGTTGCCTCTCATCCTGCCCTAGATGCTCGTCAGCAAGATCCAAATGGAGAGGCCACAGTGGGTATGGCCTTGTGGTTACCTCTCATCCTGCCCACGAAAATCATCAGCAAGATCCAGACGGAGAGGCCACAGATGATATGGCCATTGCGGTTACCTCTCATCCTGCTAAAGACAATCATCAGCAAGATCCAGACAGAGAGGCCACAGATGATATGGCCCTTGTGGTTACCTCTCATCCTGCTCAAGACAATCATCAGCAAGACCCAAATGATCATGCTACTGAGCAAGCTTCTAGCTCTCAGGCCTATGTCGCGTCATTATTGATTTGCGTTCATATTCTGCCAACATCTGATACCTTTATCCTTCTGATGTCAGGTTTCACAGACGGCTGATGGTGAAGGTGAAACTGATTCACTGTTGGAAGGGGATACTTTGTCATCAGAGTCTTTTACTGAGCTGTCCGAGATGGATATAGGCGATCTCATTGATATGGACTTGGATAGGATAGAGTCCATCATTGTCAAACATTTGACATCTGGTCCTTCATTTGAGGCCCCCGATCCAGAGGCACCGTTACGTCACTTGATACGGTTTAAGATAATCCTGCCCATGGTAAAACGTCAGTATACACAAGGGAAGACGTCCACGACTCCTACCCGCTTAGCCACTTTGAAGGCTCGGGCTGATACCATCTCTACCCAATTTGTGGGTCTTAATGCGGAGTTGGAGGACTTAAGTACCCAGGTCTTCCAGAAAAAGGAAGAATTAGCACATCTGAAGGAAACAATAGGGCATGTGACGCAAAAGTTGGAAAAAAACACAACAGGAGAAGGATGCTGTTGGCAAGCAATTAGAAGTGAGCCGGAAGGAGCATGAGGTGAAAAGTCATGCACAAAAAGATGGTGCTAAGGAAATCATGTATGAGGCCGAGAGTACTTGGGGTGAGATCTTGGTTGACTTGGCCCAACTACTTTGCTAGGCCATCGCCACTAGTTGTGGTTTTGATCCTTATAAGCATTATATTTTGTTGCAGTTTATTTTTGTTGCTTTCACTTCATGGCCATTTTGTTTTGCCATGAACTTTTGATTTTGACAACTCGTTTCAGGGATGTGCATATTTATTTATATATTTTTATATGCTTCATATACTTGACGTCTTCATGAATCGTCTTTACTGGTACCAGATTGAAAAAACAGTGGCACCAAATAAATTATATACTTGGCAAAATGAGCTTAAATTTCAAAATCCAAGCAACAATAACTCGGGTGAACAATATATATTTTTTAGCACCAAATTTTTGAAAAAAAAAGTTGGCACCAATTAAATTATATATTCTGCCAAACGAGCTTAAAATCCAGGCAGAACAACCGAGTCTCTGGTGAACCATATATATATATACACACATTTATTTTATTTTTCAATTTTTGGCAAACCACATGGCCAAATACTTCTCTTATGGTTCCAACCATAAACCCCATATTCGCTAAACAAGTTCTAACGAACTCACTCTCTCCACCCTATATAAGGTCTCAACATAAGTCACGACTTCAAACACTTTCAAGTATCTTTCTGCTCTACCATTTCATCATGTCAAGCAGAATTATAATTGACAACTAAGAAGAAGTTCTGCAGTCCCTTCTAGTGAACCTACATCCTCAAGGTGACGATGCGCGGCGTTTTGAAGTCCTACTCATGGACATTGATGCCACCCTGAGGTTTTCACTGAAGGGAAAGAGGACTCTAGAAATGGCGATCGATTTCTTAACTAGGGTGTGCGGGGATTACACATTCCTCGAAGCGGCATTAGCCCATTACAGAGAGGTCGAGGAAGAGTTGAAGAAATCAGCCGCCGCTATTAATCATTTTGTTCAAATCATAGATTGGAAGGATAATGAACTGGGTCTCAACCTTGACCCTTATGCTACCTTTCTTGCCTCATCTATTGAGAAAGACGTCAAGAAGATCACCACTTCCATAGAAGAGGGCGAAGCGAAAAAGCTTGAATATCAGACTACTTGGGAAAAATTGCTGCGCCGACTGGATGGCTTACTTGAGGAGGAGCCAACAATGAAGATGGACCTAGGCACATCATTAGGCCTTTTTAAGACTTTTTTTCCCCTTTCAGTAGCCGTAATCCGGCTTTTGGCAATAATGCTCCGTATTTACTATTATTTTGTTTTGATTTATGATTTATTATGATGTTCCATTTAAGGAACACGTATGTAGCCGTTTTAGTTTTGCCGAATTCTTCACACAGAAATAAATAAATTTATTAATAAAACAAATCTTGGCTTAACCAGATTTACAATTTCATAAGCCACATACATTTCAACCTGCAAACTAATATTTCGCTTTTTAAGTTCACGCTTGAACATGTTTTAGTCGGCCAGATGGTTAGGGTTTGAAGGAATTTCGGCACCGTCTTGTTATATCTTCCCAATAAAAGGCGACTCATTTCCTCTAGCGGTATCATTCTACTTCAACATCTCCCCCACTCAATACTTCGCCACTACCTTTACGGTCATGTCTACTGTGCCACGAGCGGTTACCCTGATAATTGGTTGGGGCAACTCCAACCATTCCTTGTGGGCAATCACCCTGATGGAGATAACGCAGATGACCTAGAAATTCTTCTTTCTGATATGGTCACCAGTTTGTCATTTTCCATCTGAGGGAAGCGGACTCTGGACCGATGTTTGGACTACTTGGAGCGGCTTCAACTAGACTATACTCGGGCAGTGGAGGACGTCGACAGATGCCATGAAGCTGAGCATCTTCTCTATCGACAGAAACGTTAATTAGAGGACATCATAGGCTACCTTGATGAGCACGAAGATTTGGGCGTTCATCTACGACCTTTCTTGGACTTTCAAAATACCCTCAATGAAGTGCTCGAGGACCTCACACAACAGCGTCATAAATACCAAAGTGAGGTAAAGGAATTCCAGACAAACTGGGAGGACTTGCTTCCACAGCTTCAGGCTCTGACCGACGAGAATCCCACTCCCAGGGTTGTTCGTCGGTTCCGTTGATTGAGTCATTCTATATTCTCTTCCCAATACGATGGGAAGTATTTTTTCAAATAAAGAGCATTTACACTCTCATGCTTTTGCTTTCCATCCTTGTCAATGAGTGTAAATAAACCGTTTCCAATATCCGTTTGAATAATGTAAGGTCCTTCCCAGTTGGGAGACTATTTCCCAAATTCATCATTTTTCTTTTGTAATGGCAAAATAGTTTTCCAAACTAAATCACCAATATGAAATGGATTGGCTATAACCCTCTTATTATAATACCGAGCCCTTCTTTGGGCCTCTCTTTCCATATTATCAATTGCCTTTAATCGGTCTGAGCTAGTTTGTTCCAGTTCCCTCATAAGTATAGTCTCATGAACATCACTTGGAATTGTCCCTACATTCATGGTACGACTACTGGGCACTTTGATTTCCATGGGCAGCACTGCATCTTGAACATAAGTTAGCCTCTACGGAGTGAATCCTGTGGCAGTACTTTTGGTATTTCGACAAGCCCATAACGCCGTGGACAAATTCTCATGCCATTTTCTAGGCTTGTATTCAATTATTTTCTTGATAATATTAATTAAAATTTTATTTGCCGAATCAGCCTGGCCATTTGCTTGATGATAGTAGGGGGATGAGTGGTAAAGCTTGATCTTGAATGAAGCTAAATAATCAGTGAATTGCCCCCCAAGAAACACTGTCCCCCATCTGTGGTGATAGAGTGAGGTATCCCATACCGATGAATAATATGTGAGTCGATGAAATCAATAACATCCTTCTGAGCTATTGATTTCAAAGGTATAGCCTCCACCCACTTAGTAAAATAATATGCCGCTACGATAATAAACTTATGCCCCTTGCTTGAGGGTGGATGGATCATCCCTATGATGTCCATGGCCCAAGATTTAAAGGGCCATGGTTTGATCATATAATTCAAGTCACATATAAGGACGTGTCTAAGGTTGGCATGCCTTTGGCATGCCTCACACCCTTGGGCATATTTAATACAATCCTCGTATATGGTGGGCCAATAGTATCCATACCTATGGATAGTCCATCGCATGTTCAGGCCTGCCCTATGAGCCTCGCAAATGCCCTCGTGGACCTCTGCCATAACTTTCTTGGCTTCTGTTTGCCCTAAACATAACAAGAGAACATCTTCAACTGTTCGCTTATATAGATCTTCCCCAATCAGGATAAACCTTGAAGCCTTGGCCTTAAGTTTCTTATCATCAGTATGGGGATTTTTAAAATAAGCAATGATCTCTGATCTCCAGTCAGATGGCGGCAGTGCCATAGTGTCATTGCTTAGTGGAGGAAGTAGGGTTGCCCCCCGGGTGCCACAGTATCGATATTTAGTGGCGGAAGGAGGGTTGCCCTCCCGGGTGCCATACTACCTGATTCATCAGGTATGAGACTATCTTCCCTTAGGCTTCCCTCTACGCGAGGTGTCTTGATAATGGCCAAAATTGACCATTATTTTCAATCTATTTCCGTGTCTAAACATGGGCATTTGATCGCATTCCGGTCTTATTTAAATAAGAAAGCAGTTGAATTTGACATATTTATGCAAGTTTGTATAAATAATAAGCTGGTATTGAAAAATACAAAAATATTGTTTATTTTATTAAATTTGTGTTAAGAAAACCCAAAAACATGATAAAATATTAAAAATCCTACACTTGATTAATTTTGGTTCGGTGTTGTCTATTCTGTGGAACACAGGTCTATTAGATGGAACACAAACCAAATAATCAAGTGGAACAAAATATGCATATTTATATTATTTTATATTTTGATATATATTTATTTATATTTTCTTTATGTTTATTTTTATCTCCATTTTCTGCCTTAATTAAATTAATTGGTTCAATAATCACTTTTAATTTCAATTAAATGTAGGTGATTTGGCCCAATAAATTTTCAGTCCAGTCCACTACCATCATTGGCCCAATGTGAAGCCCAATTACATTTTCAGTCCAAAACCCCTTAAGCCCATTACACCCATTTCCACCTTTGGCCCATTACACCACTTAAGCCCAAACCTAAGCCCAACCATCCTAACCCTAATCCTAACCCTAACCCTACACCCCTTTCATTTTTCCGGCACCGCTGACCACCGCTCCGGCGACAGCTCCGCCACCCATCTTCCCATTTTCCAATCTCCACCGCAACCTCCCACTCACGACTGCCACCGCCGCTCATTTCCTCCATTTCCGACGACTTTCTCGCCACCAACAGCCCAGCCTCCGACAACCCATCTCCACCTCCGGCGAGCAATTCCGGCCACAACTGAGTCACGGTCGCCGCCCTCTCCAACCCGAGCAGTCCAGCCGCCGACCATCCTCCATCTCCTCCTACAGATCCGGCCTCCGGCCTCCTCCTCAACTTCAGTCATCTCCAGCCATCCCGAGGCGCCCAAATCGAGCATCCCTCAACCGCCGTCTGCCGCCCTCTTTAGCAAGAAATGGAAGATGAACAAAAAAAAAATGAAATGGGTTGGAGAAGAAAGGGTGCGGTTTAAAAAAGAGAAAGCAAAAGAAAATGGAAGAGGAGAAGCAAGAAAAAATGGGGGAAGGAAAGAAAGAGGAAGAAAGAAGAAACCTGTCGAGAATGAAGAGAAATGGAGAAGAAGAAAATAAAAGAGGAAAGAGGAAGAGAAAATAAGGAAAAAGATAGATAAAATTTATCCGGACCTTGGGACCTCGGTGGCGCTAAAGAAATCAGTGTCGCGAGGCCATGTTTAGCGACACGGAGCCTAGGGACAGGAAAATTGCTTAAGGACTGGGGATGTTTAGAGACACAAAATCCTGTCGCGAAACTGTGCCTCGCGACTGGAAAAATGGCATAGGGACAGTGAGAGAGTCTCCGGACAGATGGCTAGAGACAGAGACTCCAGTCGCTAGAGTGTGCCTCGCGACTGGAGCACATTTAGCGCCACGGAGCAGTTCCGCGTCACGGAGAGAGAAAAACAAAAGCAGGGAGGCGCGACAGCGACAGGTCACTTGACCTCCATGCCACTCCCATTCCACAATTTACTCACATGTCAAAACACTTGGGGAGTCCCTGGAGCTGAAGTCCCGCAAGTGTTAGAGTTTTTGTCTTTTCTTCATGGACCTCAAGTCCCGCCCCCTCCTGCGCGTCATCCCGGAGCTAAAAAGTGTGTCCTGAACCAGAATTTGTTTCACAACAGGCATAATTGTTTAGCGACTGGGTGAGCCTTGAGTGGGCCTAGGGCTTATTTTCACTCATCTATAAATAGATCTTCCCACCCCCTTGAACAGTAACCTAGCTACACTTAGTTTTTTTTTTAGTTGTTCTTGGAGGCACCACTGTGCTCTCCAAGATTAGTGTAGGTAGATAGTTTAATTTATTTTCATGCCATGTAGGAGTAGATCTTAGCTTAGTTTAATTTATGCTTTGTAATAAATGAGTGTAGCTAGTGTTCATTTTCTTTCCCAGTTTATATTTTTGTATTTTTAGGTTTCAAACACTTAATTAATAAGTGTATTTTGAACCATGTTTTGTTGATTTAATCAAGAAAATGCTTCCCAAAAATCTGTCATGTGTTTATTCCGTGGAGTATTTATTGTCTTGTTTGTATTTTGGCCACTTGACCATGTTTTTGTGTTGTAGTTAGATTTAATGCTTTCTTTTAAATTAATAAAATGCACAAACACTATATGCTTATCTCTTGATAGATTTAGTGTAGGTTTTATTTTTTAAATTTCAGTTTATTAGCATAGTCTGTTTTAGGATTAGTCTTTGCTCTTTTTTTTATTATTTTTATTTTTATTTTTTTATGTTCTGTTCTTAGGTTTTGTTTAGTTTTAGGTAGTTTATTTATTTTATTTTTAGCTCTAGTACATTAGATCTAACTAGGGATGATATTAAAAGTGTTTGTGCATATTTATTTAAAAATTGCATCTCCTATATTGTATTGCATTACGTTGTAACCCCACGGGTTGCAACGTAATTTTCCCGTTGTGATCCCACGGATCACAACGCACTTCCCTACAATGCAATATAAGGCGTTATGCTGCCAAAATTTTGTAAAATTTTTAAAAATCCCTCTGTCGCGAAACCCCTGTCGCGGACCCACGGTCCGCGACACATTCCTTGATTAGCGACCGAGGACCCAAATACTTGCAATTTATTCTGGAAGGGCTCTGTCGCGAAACCCCTGTCGCGGACCCACTGTCCGCGACACACTCCTTGTTCCGCGACAGGAATTATGCCCTTGTTGGATTTTCAAACCTTGTGTCACTAGACCCCTGTCGCAAGGCCACGCCTAGCGACACGGATTTTTGTCTAGCGACACAACAAACCCTAATTTTCAAAATATCCAATTTCTCTTATTTCCCACCTCTCTGTCGTGATCCCCCTGTCGTGGACCCACGGTTCACGACACAAATTCTGTCTCACGACATGCATGGCACTCTCTTGCCAAATTTCTATTCTCCATCGCATCCCATTAATTGATTGAACCTTTATATTAATATTTTGAGGTTGAAATCCAATGATCTCAACCCATGATTAATTTGATATAAAGAACTTTGTTCAATTTTCCATTAAAAGACTCATCTACAAAAATTCAACTCTAATGATCTAAGTATATAATCCAGACTGTAATTGATTAATTAATTATGGAATGAGTGATTATTTAGACCATGAAGAGTAACTATGGATTAATTTCTATACCCTTGCATGAGAAACCGATGTCTCTCATACAAGATGACCCAAAAATATTTTCTTTTATTTATTTTGTCATTTCCATGTTGTGTGAAACAACTAGTACGAGATATAACAGACTAATGTTGGCGGGTATTCCCACACGGATAAACTAGCTCGTGGTCTGTATATCAATTACTAGATGTTATTTTGCATGGTCCGGATAGTGGTCGGTGGAAACCTTGGCGGTTCGTCCATCCGGGATTATAATAGCTGCTCAGCTGACTCCTATCCGGATACAATTTTATTTTCTTTATTTTAATTTCAATCCCGAATCTGGAGCTGTAGTAATGTTAGATGATATATGCCAATGTCATCTAATAATTATTGCAGTAATAGAACATGTGGGTTTTTATCCAGTTCACAGATAGTGGAGTCTAAGATGACGGCGGAAACTGTCATTTAAGGCATTCCACTGTCTAAAAATCATTCCATCCAAATGAGAGGGAAATTGGACAGCAGATGTTTGCAGTCCACCCAATCGTTTTGCCATCTTTTTAGCAAAATAAATTCTTCTCATCTCCGGCAATTTCATCTCTGTGTATCAACTTCTGTCTAAACCCACCTTATATTTTGGGTTATTTAATTTTACATTTCTTTACAAATTATGCATGATAATATTATGTAACTATTGTGGTCAATATTATTTTGGGATCCTTCCGTTGGACACAGGAGTCTTGATTTTAATCAGATGTCTCACAATAAATTTCCAACAAAAATTCATTTATAAAATCCGAATCTAAGTAAGGGATAAATTCCACAGTTATGACTAATTCATATCCGACTGGGGGTTGATTTTGGGAAATTAGAAGCAGAGTTAGCGATTAGGTCTAGTTTAGACTGAAAGGATCTGTGTTTTAATTGAGAGTCTAGTACCTGTTTAGGGAATGATTTTCAAACATTCATTATTTTCCAAAATCGCTGTGTGTTGGAAATCTTGTATTATACATGGCACTGAATCAGAGACCACTTGGACTCAGATAAGGTGTGATGAATAATGCTAGAGGAACAACATAGGGGCCTTGGTTATTTTCTGAGATAGGGTTGAGTATTCTTTCAACTGTTGTCCTCTTCTGCCAAAGCCTATTTTTGAGTCCTGAGTGAGTGCATCCGGAATGAACTAATTTATTAGTTTGTTTTATTAGTTTGTTTCTCGTAACCACCCGAAGGGAAGTGAACACTGCGAGCGGTTCACCGAGAATAGGGAATTCTTGATCCATACCCGGTCATTCCGACTAGGGGCTTTCTTTTACTACCAGGGCTTTCAAAAACCTCCGAGTGATAGGATTTTAAATGCTTTCTTTACCGCTTTCTTTTAACTGCTTTCCTTAGAGGTCACTCGGTTGTATTGAGAGTTGCGTAACTGCTAATAGGACTGAGAGTTAAGGGATAGTTCATGGCTTGATTAGAATCTTTGGGTGTGACCGGGGGAATGATTGGAGTACTTGGCATTCCAATCTATGGAGTGTCAGGTGTTGCTTGTCCACCACAGATAAATGACACGCTCTGACGGGAGCAGTTGTAAGTCTGTGGTATCTTAGAATTTGTTGTCTTAAGAGCATATAAACTCTTACTGTAAGTACCTGTCTGTTAAAGGGAACATGGTGTAGAGAGCATAAGAGTTAGCTAACTTGTGGATTATCCCAAGCTGCGATTTGTGTATTAAAAATGGAAGTTTAATTATGTCTCGTCTGAATCTTGTCCAGTTTTTATTATTTTCTTCCTGTCCCTTCTGTCTCATTTTAAATATGCTTTCTTAGAATAATTTTAACCGCTTTCTTAGAATAATTTTATTGCTTTCTTAGATTAAATTTAATTCGCTTTCTAGAATAATTTTATCTGCTTTATTTTAATTGCTTTCATAGCTTAGTTTAAAATTCCGTCAAGTAGTTGATAATCAAACACAAACTTGAATCGAGTAACCGAGTGGAAAATCTTAGTAAACGATGTGGGCCCTGCTTCTATCGCACATCCTCCAGTGAACGATCCGGTACTTACTATAAATACTGCAATTTTTGACTCCGTGCGCTTTCGGGGGCACAGTTTCTTAACACGAGTAATAAAAACGTGACAACCTATAAATATATCCCTAATCCCAACTCCATCTTCATAAATTGGTTTCATTAAATAAAATTGAAAACCAGGATTATTATGTTTCAGAAAATACTCATGTGGGAACTTGTCAAAAGTTTCATGGCAAGGATCTTCATGGCAGGAAATTGTCAAAAGTTTCATGCCGGGGAGGTCCATAGCGCCATTGGAATTCCAAGTTTCTCACATGAGTAATAAAAAGAGAAATATATCCTTAAACCCCTTCCCATAAATCATAACTCTTTTCATTTAATAAATTCAATCCTGATATATTTTAGAAATAGCTCGTGTTGACGAAATTTGTCAAAAGTTTCATGGCGCCATTGCCGGGGAGGATGCAGCGTCGTTTATTAAGAGAATTACACTCCTGATTACTCATAGTTAGTTTAGTGTTAGTTTAGTGTATTTATTTCAGAACAGAGAAGTACCCTCAAATCAATTAAACATTTAGAGTACTAAGACTCTAAATGTGAGGATGTTGATTTGAGGGGAAAACCTGACCAATTGGGTATTTTTGCTTGCAGGAATCATGGAGCCACCGAAATTGGTGTAAGGAGTTAAATGTGGAAGTGTAGCATTGGGGCTACACTAATTTGCAATTGTAAATTGCAAAACACGTGAGACTCACGTGTTTGTCATCTCCACCACCTCCGGACCACGAAGCTCCACCACTGCTCCATCGCCCATCCACCTCATTACCATCACTGCTCTGAGGAAACCCTCATCACTGGTGAAACAACAAATGGAGCAGCAGACCTTCGGACTACAGGTTCCCGGTTGGATTAGTTTTGTAATTGACCGAAGATTATATCCGGAATTTGAAGCAATTTAAAATCCGGAATAATTTTCACAAGCACAGAATTAACCCAACCTAAATTTCTGCAAGTCAAAATCATATATATATATATATATATCTCTTGGGCATATTATATTAAATAATTTGGGTTTTAGTCAATTGAATCACATTTAGAGTACTAGGACTCTAAATGTGAGGATGTTGATATTTTTTTGAGAAAATCCAATAAATTATTATGTGTTTACCTTGCAGGAATTTGTGGGACTACCAAAAAGAAAATTAAAACTTCAAAAACAGGTTCCCGGTTGGATTGATACTGTGATTAATTGAAAGTATTCTTGGAATTTAAAGCAATTTAAAATCCGGAATAACTTTTATAAGAACAAAATTAATCCAACCTAATTTATGGAAGTAGATTAAATTTTATATATGTTTAGAAAATCCAAAAATGTGATCGAGCAATTTTGATGAAAATCAGGATTTTTTCTAAGTATTGGGCATCGAACAATCCCCTTGTTTGATGAACCAAACGATCACATATAGCCAAAATCGTCGAACACTTCATAGGTTTGACGAAAAAGGCTATCGGAAGTATGTTCTTAACTTTTATGTAAATATTTTCCCCCTCCCTCCCTCCTCTTTTATTCCATTGTGATTTCAATAATTTGTTTAAGTAGGAATTGATTTACTCACATTTCGAGCAAGGCTCAAAATGTGAGGATGTTGATGCTTCACTTAAAAAAAATAAGGTGTGTTATTCTTATTCTTATTTTTATTTTGTTTATTTTTATTATCATATATATATATTTATATCCAGTAAAAAACATGCATGAATCTATCATGAATTCACATATTTGATTTTGGTTTATGATTAAATTTTCAAACTTTTAAATTGGGATAATATAATTGAAGACATGCATGATATGAATTTTTGAGGTTTTGAGCTATAAAAATTTAATGATATCATCATCTTGTTAGGTAATGAATTTTCATGTTGAGAATTTAATTGAATAAATTGTAAGAACTTTTCAAAGATTTTATTTAAGAATATTGTATGACATGAATGAACCATTCCATGTGAGATTTGAGCCATGAGTCACTTTTACTCATTTCTTTTCTTTGTTGTGTGAAAATCATTTTAATTAAAGGAAACTAGAACTTGCAATTGGGACCGATTCAAGACCATGCCATATTCCGAAAATCGAGCATATGATCGAGGCATTTAGAAAACCCAAATTTTGGCCTTCGTTTGAAATCCAAACCCAAAAATATTTTCCCCTTAGGATTAACCAATTTGAGCCTTAAGCCTAATTTTTCTTTGAAACCCTCTATAATATTCCAAGCCTTCTAAAAAGACCCAAAAAAAAAAAATTCAAACCCAAGTGGGCAAGAATGAATTTATCAAGGCATTACAATTTATGATCATCAATTCATCAAATCGGTATTCAAGAATCCGATCAAAAAAAAAAAAAAAGAGAAGAAGAAGAAGAAGAAGAAAAATGTTGTGTTCCATCCAACAACAATAAATTGCAAATGACAAAGCAAATTAGACATAGTCTAATGTCATGCAATAGAAAAAGAAAAGCAAAAGAAAGGAAAAAAAATATTGATGATCATAAGTTTTAAATAAAAATAATGCCATGTTATGATAATATTAATTCTTGCCACTTCTGAACCCAATAAATTCCCTTCCTACCAAATGTTACAACCGCATGCCCCATTATAACCCTTGAATAAGACCTCATGATCTCGAGTTGAAGAAATGAGCCGGTGGCGAGTTGGTCCAGTTGCAAGCTTATGGGATAATTTAATTAAATTTGATTATGAGTGTTCATCATAAAACCCAATTTTGAGAGTGAGTGAAATTTCCGTTTCTACTATATGTGAGGCCCTGCTTTCAATTATGTTCATGTCATGCTTAAATTCTAGAATTAAATCAATGATTATTTCTAAACATGATATTCATGAAGCATTATCAATAATGACTGATTTGTAGGCCTGATTTAGTGAGAAGTATCATTTTATTAAACACTGCAATCAAGAGAATTTAATACTTGTAGTTTTCGATTATCTTATCCCAATCTAAAAAGAATGATATTTTTGAAGCCACGAAAATAGATTGAATATGCAGCGTCTATGCTCTTAGGAGCACTGACTCTGACTGCTCGGGGACGATCAGTATTAAATGTGAGGATGTTGATAATGGCCAAAATTGACCATTATTTTCAATCTATTTCCGTGTCTAAACATGGGCATTTGATCGCATTCCGGTCTTATTTAAATAAGAAAGCAGTTGAATTTAACAGATTTATGCAAGTTTGTATAAATAATAAGCTGGTATTGAAAAATACAAAATATTGTTTATTTTATTAAATTTGTGTTAAAAAACCCAAAAACATGATAAAATATTAAAAATCCTACACTTGATTAATTTTGGTTCGGTGTTGTCTATTCGGTGGAACACGGGTCTATTAGATGGAACACAAATCAAATAATCAAGTGGAACAAAATATGCATATTTATATTACTTTATATTTTGATATATATTTATTTATATTTTCTTTATGTTTATTTTTATCTCCATTTTCTACCTTAATTAAATTAATTGGTCCACTAATCACTTTTAATTTCAATTAAATGTAGGTGATTTGGCCCAATAAATTTTCAGTCGAGTCCACTACCATCATTGGCCCAATGTGAAGCCTAATCACATTTTCAGTCCAAAACCCCTTAAGCCCATTACACCCATTTCCACCTTTGGCCCATTACACCACTTAAGCCCAAACCTAAGCCCAACCATCCTAACCCTAATCCTAACCCTAACCCTACACCCCTTTCATTTTTCCGGCGCCGCCGACCACCGCTCCGGCGAGACTCCGGCGACAGCTCCGCCACCCATCTTCCCATTTTCCAATCTCCACCGCAACCTCCCACTCACGACTGCCACCGCCGCTCATTTCCTCCATTTCCGACGACTTTCTCGCCATCAACAGCCCAGCCTCCGACAACCCATCTCCACCTCCGGCGAGCAATTCCGGCCACAACTGAGTCACGGTCGCCGCCCTCTCCAACCCGAGCAGTCCAGCCGCCGACCATCCTCCATCTCCTCCTACAGATCCGGCCTCCGGCCTCCTCCTCAACTTCAGTCATCTCCAGCCATCCTGAGGCGCCCAAATCGAGCATCCCTCAACCCCCGCCTCTGTCTCGCTGCTCCGACCCCTCTCACCGCCGTCTGCCGCCCTCTTTAGCAAGAAATGGAAGATGAAAAAAAAAATGAAATGGGTTGGAGAAGAAAGGGTGCGGTTTAAAAAAGAGAAAGCAAAAGAAAATGGAAGAGGAGAAGCAAGAAAAAATGGGGGAAGGAAAGAAAGAGGAAGAAAGAAGAAACCTGTCGAGAATGAAGAGAAATGGAGAAGAAGAAAATAAAAGAGGAAAGAGGAAGAGAAAATAAGGAAAAAGATAGATAAATTTATCTGGACCTTGGGACCTCGGTGGCGCTAAAGAAATCTATGTCGCGAGGCCATGTTTAGCGACACGGAGCCTAGGGACAAGAAAATTGCTTAAGGACTGGGGTTGTTTAGAGACACAAAATCCTGTCGCGAAACTGTGCCTCGCGACTGGAAAAATGGCTTAGAGACAGTGAGAGAGTCTCCGGACAGATGGCTAGAGACAGAGACTCCAGTCGCTAGAGTGTGCCTCGCGACTGGAGCACATTTAGCGCCACGGAGCAGTTCCGCGCCGCGGAGAGAGAAAAACAAAAGCAGGGAGGCGCGACAGCGACAGGTCACGTGACCTCCATGCCACTCCCATTCCACAATTTACTCACATGTCAAAACACTTGGGGAGTCCCTGGAGCTGAAGTCCCGCAAGTGTTAGAGTTTTTGTCTTTTCTTCATGGACCTCAAGTCCCGCCCCCTCCTGCGCGTCATCCTGGAGCTAAAAAGTGTGTCCTGAACCAGAATTTGTTTCGCGACAGGCATAATTGTTTAGCGACTGGGTGGGCCTTGAGTGGGCCTAGGGCTTATTTTCACTCATCTATAAATAGATCATCCCACCCCCTTGAACAGTAACCTAACTACACTTAGTTTTTTTTTAGTTTTTCTTGGAGGCACCACTGTGCTCTCCAAGATTAGTGTAGGTAGATAGTTTAATTTATTTTCATGCCATGTAGGAGTAGATCTTAGCTTAGTTTAATTTATGCTTTGTAATAAATGAGTGTAGCTAGTGTTCATTTTCTTTCCCAGTTTATATTTTTGTATTTTTAGGTTTCAAACACTTAATTAATAAGTGTATTTTAAACCATGTTTTGTTGATTTAATCAAGAAAATGCTTCCAAAAAATCTGTCATGTGTTTATTCCATGGAGTATTTACTGTCTTGTTTGTATTTTGGCCACTTGACCATGTTTTTGTGTTGTAGTTAGATTTAATGCTTTCTTTTAAATTAATAAAATGCACAAACACTATATGCTTATCTCTTGATAGATTTAGTGTAGGTTTTATTTTTTAAATTTCAGTTTATTAGCATAGTCTGTTTTAGGATTAGTCTTTGCTCTTTTTTTTTATTTTTATTTTTTTATGTTATGTTCTTAGGTTTTGTTTAGTTTTAGGTAGTTTATTTATTTTATTTTTAGCTCTAGTACATTAGATCTAACTAGGGATGATATTAAAAGTGTTTGTGCATATTTATTTAAAAATTGCATCTCCTATATTGTATTGCATCACGTTGTAACCCCACGGGTTGCAACGTAATTTTCCCGTTGGATCACAACGCACTTCCCTGCAATGCAATATAAGGCGTTATGCTGCCAAAATTTTGTAAAATTTTTAAAAATCCCTCTGTCGCGAAACCCCTGTCGCGGACCCACGGTCCGCGACACATTCCTTGATTAGCGACCGTGGACCCAAATACTTGCAATTTATTATGGAAGGGCTCTGTCGCGAAACCCCTGTCGCGGACCCACGGTCCGCGACACACTCCTTGTTCCGCGACAGGAATTATGCCCTTGTTGGATTTTCAAACCTTGTGCCGCTAGACCCCTGTCGAAGGCCACGCCTAGCGACACGGATTTTTGTCTAGCGACACAACAAACCCTAATTTTCAAAATATCCAATTTCTCTTATTTCCCACCTCTCTGTCGTGATCCCCCTGTCGTGGACCCACGGTTCACGACACAAATTCTGTCTTACGACATGCATGGCACTCTCTTGCCAAATTTCTATTCTCCATCGCATCCCATTAATTAATTGAACCTTTATATTAATATTTTGAGGTTGAAATCCAATGATCTCAACCCATGATTAATTTGATATAAAGAACTTTGTTCAATTTTCCATTAAAAGACTCTTCTACAAAAATTAAACTCTAATGATCTAAGTATATAATCCGGACTGTAATTGATTAATTAATTATGGAATGAGTGATTATTTAGACCATGAAGAGTAACTATGGATTAATTACCATACCCTTGCATGAGAAACCAATGTCTCTCATACAAGATGACCCAAAAATATTTTCTTTTATTTATTTTGTCTTTTCCGTGTTGTGTGAAACAGCTAGTACGAGATATAACAGACTAATGTTGGCGGGTATTCCCACACGGATAAACTAGCTCGTGGTCTGCATATCAATTACTAGATGTTATTTTGCATGGTCCGGATAGTGGTCGGTGGAAGCCTTGGCGGTTCGTCCATCCGGGATTATAATAGCTGCTCAACTGACTCCTATCCGGATACAGTTTTCTTTTCTTTATTTTAATTTCAAACCCGAATCTGGAGCTGTAGTAATGTTAGATGATATATGCCAATGTCATCTAATAATTATTGCAGTAATAGAACATGTGGGTTTTTATCCAGTTCACAGATAGTGGAGTCTAAGATGACGGCGGCAACTGTCATTTAAGGCATTCCACTGTCTAAAAATCATTCCATCCAAATGAGAGGGAAATTGGACAGCAGATGTTTGCAGTCCACCCAATCGTTTTGCCATCTTTTTATCCAAATAAATTCTTCTCATCTCCGGCTATTTCATATCTGTGTATCAACTTCTTTCTAAACCCACCTTACATTTTGGGTTATTTAATTTTACATTTCTTCACAAATTATGCATGATAATATTATGTAACTATTGTGGTCAATATTATTTTGGGATCCTTCCCTTGGACACAGGAGTCTTGATTTTAATCAGATGTCTCACAATAAATTTCCAATAAAAATTCATTTATAAAATCCGAATCTAAGTAAGGGATAAATTCCACAGTTATGACTAATTCATATCCGACTGGGGGTTGATTTTGGGAAATTAGAAGCAGAGTCAGCGATTAGATCTAGTTTAGACTGAAAGGATCTGTGTTTTAATTGAGAGTCTAGTACCTGTTTAGGGAATGATTTTCAAACATTCATTATTTTCCAAAATCGCTGTGTGTTGGAAATCTTGTATTAAACATGGCACTGAATCAAAGACCACTTGGACTCAGATAAGGTGTGATGAATAATGCTAGAGGAACAACATACGGGCCTTGGTTATTTTCTGAGATAGGGTTGAGTATTCTTTCAACTGCTGTCCTCTTCTGCCAAAGCCTATTTTTGAGTCCTGAGTGAGTGCATCCGGAATGAACTAATTTATTAGTTTGTTCTATTAGTTTGTATCTCATAACCACCCGAAGGGAAGTGAACACTGCGAGCGGTTCACCGAGAATAGGGAATTCTTGATCCACACCCGGTCATTCCGACTGGGGGCTTTCTTTTACTACCAGGGTCAGACTTTCAAAAACCTCCGAGTGATAGGATTTTAAATGCTTTCTTTACCGCTTTCTTTTAACTGCTTTCCTTAGAGGTCACTCGGTTGTATTGAGAGTTGCGTAACTGCTACTAGGACTGAGAGTTAAGGGATAGTTCATGGCTTGATTAGAATCTTTGGGTGTGACCGGGGGAATGATGGGAGTACTTGGCATTCCAATCTATGGAGTGTCAGGTGTTGCTTGTCCACCACAGATAAATGACACGCTCTGACGGGAGCAGTTGTAAGTCTGTGGTATCTTAGAATTTGTTGTCTTAAGAGCATGTAAACTCTTACTGTAACCTGTCTGTTAAAGGGAACATGGTGTAGAGAGCATGAGAGTTAGCTAACTTGAGGATTATCCCAAGCTGCAATTTGTGTATTAAAAATGGAAGTTTAATTATGTCTCGTCTGAATCTTGTCCAATTTTTATTATTTTCTTCCTGTCCCTTCTGTCTCATTTTAAATCTGCTTTCTTAGAATAATTTTAACCGCTTTCTTAGAATAATTTTATTGCTTTCTTAGATTAAATTTAATTCGTTTTCTAGAATAATTTTATTTGCTTTATTTTAATTGCTTTCATAGCTTAGTTTAAAATTTCGTCAAGTAGTTGATAATCAAACACAAACTTGAATCGAGTAACCGAGTGGAAAATCTTAGTAAACGATGTGGGCCCTGCTTCTATCGCACATCCTCCAGTGAACGATCCGGTACTTACTATAAATACTGCAATTTTTGACTCCGTGCGCTTTCGGGGGCACAGTTTCTTAACACGAGTAATAAAAACGTGACAACCTATAAATATATCCCTAATCCCAACTCCATCTTCATAAATTGGTTTCATTAAATAAAATTGAAAACCAGGATTATTATGTTTCAGAAAATACTCATGTGGGAACTTGTCAAAAGTTTCATGGCAAGGATCTTCATGGCAGGAAATTGTCAAAAGTTTCATGCCGGGGAGGTCCATAGCGCCATTTGAATTCCAAGTTTCTCACATGAGTAATAAAAAGAGAAATATATCCTTAAACCCCTTCCCATAAATCATAATTCTTTTCAGTTAATAAATTCAATCCTGATATATTTTAGAAAAAGCTCGTGTTGACGAAATTTATCAAAAGTTTCATGTCTCATTCCCTTCGTGGGGTTTCTCACCACTAGGCATGGGGGTTGTTAGTTCATTGATCTCCCCCTTAGGGCGATACTTTGAGGCGAGCTGGGCCAAGCGATTGGCTTCTTCATTTTCATCATGAGATTTGTTCGAACGTAATGTCTGCTATTTTAGCTAGTAAGTCATGAACCCGGTTTTGATATTCCATCAGGGTGGAATTCTTACAGCCATAAGCCCCGAGCACTTGATTGATAACTAATTGCGAATCCCCCTTAATAATCACGGCTTGGACCTTCCTCATAATCAAAGTTTCCAACCCTAAAATGAGGGCCTCATATTCTGTTGAATTCTTAGTCATTGGTCCCAGTTCTATATAGACTTTAATCTTTTGTGGACTGGGACCATAAATACTAACTCCGGCCCCTGCTCGAGTACTAGTTGCAGAGCCATCGAAGTATAAGAGCCATGGTGCTGTGCCTACACTTTCAATCTCCAAATCCCATTCCTCATTGAAATCGACCGAATGGTCGGCCAAGAATTCTGATACCACTTGTCCCTTTATGGCCGTGATAGGAACGTGATTTAAGGAAAATGGGGTTAATTTCACCGCCCAATCCAACAATCGACCTTTCATTCGAGGTCTCTTAAGTAAAAACTTAATAATGTTGTGCTTGGTCACTATATCAGTGTCCCTAGGCAGGATATAGTGTTCGAGTTTTGTGCAAGCATACACCAAGGAGAAACATAGTTTCTCAACAAAATGATAATTCAACCCGGGCTCTGCTAATGTCTTGCTCAGATAATATATGGCCCTTTCTTTTCCATCATCCCAATCTTGCGCCAATAAACAACCAATGGCTACATCAGATGAAGCCAAATAAAGTTTTAGTCTTTTGTCTGGCCTAGGCGATACAAGAACATGAGGGTTGATGAGTGATGTCTTGATGATTTCTAGGGCTTCATCTTGCTTAGGACCCCATTCAATGTTAGGTCCTGTTTTTCCTTTAAGCAATTTTGTTAGAGATTTCATGTTACCGACAGCATTGACTATGAACCTCCTAAGGTAATTAACATTGCCTAATAAGCTTTTTACCTCTTTGATTGTTCGGGGTGGAGGAATGTTGATGATAGCCTTAGCTTTATTTGCATCGACCTCTATCCCTCGCTGATGAATGAGAAAACCCAAGAAATTTCCAGCCGACACCCCAAAGACACATTTCGTGGGGTTCATTTTAAGGTGATATTTCCTCATTCTGACAAATGCTTCCTCTAGGTCTATTAGATGTTGGCTAAACTCTGATGATTTGACGATTACGTCATCAATATATTGTTCCAAAGTTTTGCCAATTAAATCGTGGAATATGGTGTTCATTGCCCTTTGGTAGGTGGCTCCGGCATTTTTCAAGCCAAAAGGCATTACCACCCACTCATATATTCCTATAGCCCCAGGACATCTGAATGCCGTCTTGGCAGTGTCCTCTTCAGCCAGGTTAATCTTATTATATCCAGCAAAGCCGTCCATTAAGGATAAGATTTTATGGCCAGCTGCTGCATCAATCAACATATCAGCAATGGGCATAGTGTACTCATCATTGGGTGTGGCCAAGTTCAAGTCCCTAAAGTCTATACAAACTCCCATTTTACCATTTTTCTTGGTAACAGGGACGATATTACACAACCACTCGGCATATCTACAAGGTCGGATGAATTTGGCATCCAACAACTTTTTAATTTCTTCAGTAATCTTAGGCATCAATTCAGGGTTAAAATGTCTTTGGGCTTGTTTTACCGATCGATAATTGGGCTTAATAGGGAGATGATGTTATATTATTTTTCTATCCAGCCCTAGCATATCAGTATAATCCCAAGCAAGGCAATCCTGATGTTTTGCCACTAATTGTGCCAACTCATTTTGTTGGTCTCTTGTTAGTAAACCACTGACCATTATTGGTCATCGTTTCTCCTCATTGCCAATGTTAAACACGAGCAACGGGTCCTGCGCATACACTGTTGGCTCAGGTTTTTCTAATAACTCTAGCCATTCATACACATAGTTTTCAGGTTCAGTCTCTTCTTGGCACGAATTTAACAAAATAACTGGCAATGAATCGGAAATAGTAATTTTATTAATTGGAATCGACATACATAATTATTTTTGTAGAAATTAATATTTCTAGCTATCGAGCCACTTATAGATCACACTAACTAATAGAAGACATACCCCTGCCTTGTTAACTTGCAGTTAGGCATGGGGCATGCACTGACGATACCACTCATGCTAATTGGTGGTATGGCAGATTCATAGAGTACATCATCGCTTGTACTGTTGCCGATATATCCCTGGAATGGATTCTGATGAGCATTGACGGTGATCACTTCCGAGCCCTCCCAGAACAAGAGTTTTTTGTGTAGGCTGGAGGGAACGCACTTAGCAGTGTGAATCCAGTCACGACCAAGTAGTGCAGAATACGTGGTGGGGGGTATCTGGGTATCCACCACGAACAGAACAGTTGATACGACCTTGGGCCCGACGCCAATTTGTGTAGTCAGCATGACCAATGGTTTGGTAGTGTGCCCATTGAACCCTACCAACTCTAAATCAGCTTCCACTAGGTCCTCTTTGGTCTTCCCGATCTTCTTGAGCGTGGTAAGTGGTATGATATTGTAAACCGCCCCATTGTCCACTAAGACCCTGTTGAACATTCTCCCGTTGATGTGGGCTTGGACGTACAATGGCTTGAGATGTCGTGGAGTATCTACTGGTAGTGGTTCAAAGATTATGGGAGGAACATCCTCACACATTACATCTGGTTCTTCATCATTGGCATGGATGTAAGCTCACACAGGTTCTTCTAAAGACTTGCCACTGGCATTGTCCTATTCAACTTCCAGTTCTGGCACATTAACCTGTGCCATGTTAATGGTCATGGCCACGACAGTATCGTCTTTAGATGCCTCATTCTCATGCACCACAGCATTTGGTATGGATTCATAGCATTTTTGGTTTTTTGGGCGACTCATGGTGTTCCTGCATGACGGTATTTCCAGTCTGCCCCTCATCGACTATTAAGGCATTTAATTCATCTGGAGTAAAATCCCCAAATTGTGTTTGGGCGAGGCCGTGCTCCAAATCGTATGGGACTTTGTTCACCCTTTGGCAATATGCACACTGGAGACCTTTTGTCACCCACGCACATTCTTTAAGTTCATCCGAAGGATCAGAGGCAGTAGTACCGGCCGTTTGAGGTTCGGCTTGGACACCCACCTTATTAGATTTATCTACCAAAGTAGATTTGCCATCGTTGGCAGCAACTTCCTTTTCGTCTGCATCTCTTTCCTTGCGACATAGGCCATTTAGGCCCCACATTGACAAAGGGGTCTTTGTATAGAGTATATGAGCACTCCTCGTCGAACTACTGCTACCCATGGGTTGCCGCATACTGCCTTTTGGCCCTGCGTATTTGTGTCCGCGTCATTCCTGGGAACCTGGGATCTACATCCACTGGAGGAGGAGGGGCATTGTTTATCCATGTATTATCGTAGGCCATAGGTGGCCTTCGTGTGGGCTTTTTCCAAACCATTGCCCCATTAATAATTTGAACCTCGTAGGTTCCATCAGGTTATGTCCACGTGTGTGCAATTGGTCCACGATGTGGCTGGAGGGTAGGTGGATTCCGGCTTCTGCTACATCTATGTGACGAGCCGTATCTTCACCTGCTTCTTTCATTGGAACACCACGATCATGCCACTTAGATGGCCCATGGTATTGACGAATATTTCGCTCATCACCACTGGGGTTTCTCCCTACCACATTATTTGGTGGTGGAAACCTTCTGCTGTATCCTGAAAGATGTGTATCACTCTCACCCTGTTGTGGACGAGTTTGTTTAGTGCCTGATGGCCCTTGTTCAGGCCTGGAAGCTTCAGATGGTCCTGCTTGCACCATCGCTGCGGTGATTGGCGGAAAAGGTTTTTCGTCCACTCCCATATGAAAAGACTTCAACCAACCAGTACGCAAGGTCTTGTTGATTTCCAGTTTGAAGTGACGACACTGGGATGTCGTGTTGGTAAAGGAATTATGCACTTTGCAATAATTCCGGCCCTTAACTTCTTCGGCGGTGGCCAATTGTTGCCCTTTCGGTAGTCTCAATTGCCCTTCTTTCAAGAGGACATCAAAGATCTCGTCTGCCTTGCTAACATCGAAAAGTGGTTCTTCATCGGCCCCCATTTTTTGGGGCTTTTTACCACTAGTTACAACCCTCCTGGCGGCGTTAGGTTGCAACTTAGGGCAAGGGAACGGTTTTCCTTTCACCAACTCCGCCACCGCCTGCTCGGCAACTTCTCCACCGTTGAGAACCTCCATATATACAACCTCACTATCAATCTCCATATCCGAGTATTCGTACTCGTTCACCTCTACGCTAGTTATAGGACGGTATTTCTTGGGATTACCCACAGATCATTCGTCCTTAAATAGAGTTTCGAGGTGAATGGCTTTGAAAGCCAATGCGGAGAGGTCTGGGATATCGTGGGCAGTTAATTGTGCCCTATACATAGGAGCCATATTTCTGACCACTATCTTGGTCAATTCAGAATCACTCAAGGCGGTTGAGCAATGAGATTTTAACCGCCTCACACGTTCTATGAACGCAATTAAGGACTCCTTTGGAAGTTGTTTGGAGTCCACTATGTCAATAACTGACACTGTTGGTACGGGATTGAAGAAACGTGTGTGGAATGCTTCCTCCATTTCCTCCCACGTCCTAAAGTGTCCCGGAGGGAGGTTAGCAAACCACGAAAAAGTAGTTTTGGTTAAGGATAAGGAAAACAATTGCATTTTATAATATGAATTATGGGCATTTTCCCCGAGCTGGGCAGTAAATCGCCCTATGTGCTTTATAGTGGATGCGTCATCTTCACTAGAAAATGTCGAGAAATCAGGGACTCTGAATCCTCTAGAAAGTGGGTAGTCACGCGTTATAGCCTCTGGGTAAGGCTTTTGATATGCCATTCGACCGGTCGGCCTTACAGTGAAGCCAAATTGATCTCGTAACATATCTGCTAAAATATCAGGATCGATGGCAGGGCCTTGTGGAGGGGCTGGCATATTAGGGTTGGGATTATAGCCATCAACTGGCATCCCTAGGTTTTAGGGGTATGTACCATGGGAGATGCATAATGGTTGTTGGGACCCAACGGATTGGCCGTAGGTGGCCTCCATGGTTCATGATTTCCACCTAGCTCTCCCATTGGCCGGATTGGAGATGTATCCACTGGATAATTTTCCACATTGGTAGGGACAAAAGCAGGTTGTACTCCCAATGGGATATTGTTGGGATACGTCGCCGCCGACCACTTGCCCCTGTTATTACTGGCTTCCGGCCTATCATAATTCTGTGATTGCACCTCTCCCATGCCAAAAGTTGGCATAACTGGGAGTGGAGTGAGCATCTGGCCTTGCCATAAGGGTGGGTCATTTGTTGTTTTGGGTGGGAAGTTGCCCATGTTGTCCGCAGACGGCCCTTGAGCAAAAATCCCTGGGGTGAGGCTTGTGCGGATAACTCATTCCGCATAGCCGCCAAACAATTGTCCAATAGTTCTGTAAATTGATTCATCAGATCTGGTATTAAGTCCATTGGTACAACATTTAAACTGGCAGTATTATGCCCTGTCGTGGGCGACACAAGTGGTGGTGGAATTCTGCCAGTAGTAGTGCTAGTGGATGTTCTTGGCGTGAATGTATTTATCCGGGATATACTCGTGATCTTAACACCAAGTTATCCAAACTTTCCACTGTGGTCGCCAAATTGTTATCGCTGGAATGCGACGAACAATCAATAATAAGCCTTTGCAGGCTAAGACGGCTGAATCTGAATAAATTCTACCGTAAGATTGCGCCTTTCAATAATAAAGAACAATAAACAAGAAATAATTCCTTGCCCACAGCGAGTTACAAGCACTAGCTATTACAACTATGAAAGAAACTACATGAACTACGACTATGGTATGAACTACTTCTACGAACTACTGAAAAGATGAAACTCCTGTGGAGTGTTGAGTTGTGTGTTCATGCCTGTCCTTCTGCAGCACGGATGATATTTATAGAGGCTTTGCATAACTGCTCCGCGTAGCACGACGTAGTGGGAGATAACTACCCATCCACGAGATGACTCACTTCAACTTTCATACCCGTATCGCTTGCCTGGTGTGTTGTCCTTTAGGGCTCTGTTGGTCTTGTATATTCTGTAGCCCAAAACTGAGTGTGACATAACCTTTGGTCGGTTATGGCTCGCCTTGCGTATTGTGCTGTTGCACATCCTTTGGGGCATATCTGAGGGATGGTCAAGTCATCTTCCCTTGGTCAACCACTATACCCCATTGGTCGACCAAGGACCCTTTCATAAGGTCTGGACTTGTGCTTCCCCTGCCCAGACTTCCGGTAGGTTGCATAACTCGTTTCTGGCCATTCTGGGCCCATCCGAAGCACTTAAACACTGAGAATGAGTACCTTTGCCCATGGGACTCCTCTTGTTGACCACCACAGCTCTTTCGTCAACCATGGACCTTCCCAGGGGGTCCGGGCATGTCCCTCCCCCTGTCTAGGCTTCCGGTAGGTCGTATAATCTTTTTCTGGCCATTCCGGGCCCATCCGAAGCACTTAAACACTGAAAAGGAGTACCTTTGCCCATGGGACTCCTCTTGGTCGACCACCACAGCTCTTTGGTCGGCCATGGATCTTCCCAGGGGTCCGGGCATGTTCCTCCCCCTGTCTAGGCTTCCGGTAGGTCGTATAATCCTTTTCTGGCCATTCCGGGCCCATTCGGAGCACTTAAACACTGAAAAGGAGGACCTTTCCCCATGGGAATCCTCTTAGCCGACCACTACAGCCCCTTGGTCGACTATGGAACTTTCCATGGGGTCTGGGCATGCCCCTCCTCCTGTTCAGGCTTCCGGTAGGTCGTATAATCCCTTTCTGGCCATTCCGGGCCCATTCGGAGCACTTAAACACTGAAAAGGAGGACCTTTCCCCATGGAAATCCTCTTGGTCGATCACTAAAGTCCCTTGGTCGACTATTGACCTTTCCATGGGGTCTGGGCATGTTCCTCCCCCTGTTCAGGCTTCCGGTAGGTCGTATAATCCCTTTCTAGCCATTCCAGGCCCATTCGGAGCACTTAAACACTGAAAAGAATGACCTTTCCCCATGGGAATCCTCTTGATCGATAAATACAGACCCTTGATCGACCATGTACCTTTTCATGGGGTCTGAGCATGTTCATCTCCCAGTCCAGACTTCCGGTAGGTCATATAACCCCTCTCTGGCCATTTCAGGCCCATTCGGAGCACTTAAACACTAAAAAGGATGGCCTTTACCCATGGGACTCTTCCTGGTCGACCACTACAGTCCCTTGGTCGACCATGGATCTTTCTATAGGGTTTGGGCATGTTCTTCCCCCATGTCTAGGCTTCCGGTAGGTCGTATAATCATTTTCTGGCCATTTGGGGCCCATCCGGAGCACTTAAACATTGAAAAAGAAGGACCTTTCCCCATGGGAATCCTCTAGGTCGACCACTACAGCCCCTTGGTCGACTATAGACCTTTCTATGGGGTATGGGCATGCTCCTCTCCCTGTTCAAGCTTCCGGTAGGTCATATAATCCCATTCTGGCCATTCCGGGCCCATTCGGAGCACTTAAACACTAAAACGGATAGCCTTTACCCATAGGACTCGTCTTGGTCGACCACTGCAGCCCTTTGTTCGACCATGGGCCATTCCATGGGGTCTGGGTATGTTCCTCCCCCTGTCCAGGCTTCCGACAGGTCGTATAACCCTTTCTGGCCCCATTCAGAGCACTTAAACAATGAAGAGCAGTTCCCATGTCCATGGCATATCCCATGGTCGACCAAGACATCCTTCTTGGTCGACCAGAGACTCTCCATGGGGTCATGGTATGTAGCTTATCCCATTCTATACCTCCGGGTGTCCGGGGACCGTTTCTGTGAATCCCGGTCTGATTGTAGAATGTGGTATTGGCTCTCCCATGTAATCTATTATTATTATTATTATTATTATTATTATTATTATTATTATTATTATTATTATTATTATTATTATTATTATTTCTTAGCCATAAATATTGCTATTAAATATTTTTATTCAATTAATCAAGTAATTTAATTTTTCAGGCCAACTAAATTGCCCATATTAAATTACTTAAATCCCAATTTTTTTCGGGCATTGTATTTTTGGTGATAACAATTGTGTATATTTTATACTCATTGTGAATCTTCTGTGATTGCGTAGTTATAGCAATATTATCTCTTTCCATTTCTGTAATTGTATCAAGTGTATATATTACAGTAATCTCTCATCATCACACAATTGGTGATGATCCAATCTTACTCTCATGTGTTACCAGAGCAAAATCGGTAACCCTAGTTCTAATATTCTTCTTTCTCGTTTCTGCCTTCTTCCCCCTCTTCAATTTTCTTCTTCATCCTCCATGGCTGTCGCGGCTGTCAACACTCCCTCCTCTCAAACGACAGCAATGATTAACCTAGTCCAGATAAAGTTTTCCTCTTCTACCTATCTCATGTGGCGTCGTCAGTTTATTTCTATGGCAGCTACCTATGATTTCTTGGACTTCCTTGATGAATCCACTCCTGTTCTGTCCAAGACTATCACCACGGATGCAGGTGTTCAGTCGCCCAACCCCGCCTATCCGGCGTGGTTTATGCACGATCAGAAGCTGCTTGGCGTCCTCTCTGCGACGCTCGTTCCCGAGGCAATGGCAGAAGTACTTGATTGCACCTCCTTCATCTTGGCTGGGAAGGCCTTGGAAGCGGCCTTTGCCAACGTGTCTTCGTCGCGAGCCCATCAACTCCGGGAAGAATTATTATCCATTCGGCGTGATGATCAGTCGGTAGCCGAGTATGGTCGCCGTTTCAAATCTGTCTGTGATCAGTTGTCTGCTATTCATCGGCCTGTTGATGAGAGTGCAAGAGCCACTGGTTCCTCAGAGGCCTCGGACACTCGTTTGCCAATTTTGCGGATACCCATATGGCAATGACATTGGTGCCGCCTTTCCGTGATATGTTGCATCAGGCCATTCAGTTTGAGCTTCTCAGTCGCTCCATGGATCGTGCCTTGTCTCCAGCACCTACTGCCTTTGTTGCTGGTACAGGCAGTGCCCACGATCGTTCAACTCAGTCCAGTTCTCGCAGGCGCGGTGGTTATTCGCAAAGTTTCCGGGGTGGACGTGGTGGTCATGGTGGTCGGTCTTTCACTTCTCATTGCCAATTGCGCCGTGGGGAACACTAGGCCGACAAGTGCCCTCGCTACTTGCAGCGACAAAGTGATGTAGGCCACGCCAGGAACCGATCATCTTCGTCCAGTGATACGGGTGAACTCGCCAGGGCATTTCACGCAGCATGTAATGTTTCTCCGTCCGGTGCATCAACACACATGACCCCTCATCAAAATCAGTTGGACTTCTCTGAGCCATATTCCGATAATAATTTGGTTACTGTTGGTAATGGGAACTCAATTTCTATTTCTCATGTTGGTTCATGTAATATTTCCCCTAATCTTAATTTGCTGGATGTCTTTGTGGTACCGGATCTAACAAAAAAATTTATTGTCCATTAGCAAATTGACATCGGACTGTCCTTTTGATGTCTTATTCTCTAACAAGTCTTTCACTATTCAGAATCGGGTGACAAGGGCAACTCTGGCTCAGGGAAGGTTGAGAATGGTTTTTATATTCTGGATAAAGCTAACTTAGCTTTGGTGGCTGCTCTTCATTAGAAGGATTTGAAAGCTAGTTTTAGTTTATTGCATTTATGCCTAGGGCATGTTGCTGCTAGTGTTATTTCTTTTTTAAATAAATCTGGAGATTTATCTGTTACCTCTTTATTGCCAAATCCTACTGTTTGCTCCTCTTGTCAGTTGGCTAAAAGTAAACGGTTATCATTTGATTTAAATGAAAAACGTGCATCATTCATACTTGATCTAGTGCACTGTGATTTATGGGTCCTTCTCCTGTTACTTCTTCTTATGGATATCGACATTATGCTGTGTTTGTTGATGATTTCTCACGGTTTTCGTGGCTATACCCCTTACATGCTAAATGTGAATTTTTGGAGGTGTTGGTGCGTTTTCACAAATTTGTGTGTCGCAGTTTTCTAGACCCATTAAAGTGTTTCAATCTGATGGTGGAACTGAATTTGTGAACAAAAGAGTTTATGATTTTATGGTTAATTATGGTATATTACATCGGCTTTCCTGTCCTTATACACCTGCACAAAATGGGAGAGCAGAGAGGAAACACCGCCACATTACAGAAACAGGTCTTTCCATGCTATTTCATGCGTCTGCTCCAGCATCTATGTGGTTTGATGCGTTTGCCACGACAGTTTTTGTGATCAATCGCCTGCCATCTTCGGTCCTAAATAACAGATCATCATATGAATTGTTATTCAACAGCTCCGCACACTATCATGTCTTAAAACTGTTTGGCTGCCGAGTATTTCATTTTCTTCGGGATTATGCTTCCAATAAGCTGTCCCCTCGAAGATGTCTTTGTATTTTTCTGGGCTACAGTAGCACTCACAAGGGTTATCAGTGTTTCGATCCCTCTTCTGCGCGCATATATATCACTCGTCATGCTATATTTGATGAGCATCTTTTTCCATTCTCGGGCAGCACCAGCGAATCCATTTCGAACTTCCCCGTCTCCTCCTTCATCGACCCTGTCGATTCGGATATTGTAGATGTCTCTCCATCTCAGCCTCACTTGGTTCCTGATGTGGATGATGATGGTAGTTCAAACTTAGTTGCAAACCCTCCTGCTCCTCAAGTAGAGAATGGTGTGGTTTATGATGGTGGTTCGAACTCAGCTGCAAACACCCCTGCTCCTCCAGTAACTGATAATGTGGTCCATGATGGTAGTTCGAACTCAGTTGCAAACACTCCAGCTCCTCAAGAAGATGAGCCACATGTTCAAGTACCGCAGTCCCCGCCAGCACCGCCACCTGTTCAGCCCACTCACAGTATGGTTACACGGGCGAAAAATGGCATTTTCAAGGCCAAATATCCAGTTGATTTGGCTTATACGGCCTTGCTCACATCTCTTGCTGCTAATTCTGAGCCACGTGGATTTAAGTCGGCCTCCAAATTTCCTCATTGGGTGGCCACGATACAAGAGAAAATTGATGCACTACACCGTAATCAGACTTGGGATTTAGTTGCACCACCACCTAAGACCAACATAGTTGGTTCTAAGTGGGTTTTCCGAACTAAGTATCGTTCTGATGGCTCCATTTAACGTCACAAAGCTAGACTTGTTGCTCAGGGGTTCACTCAGGTTCCTGGTTCAGATTTCCATCACACTTTCAGTCCAGTTGTTCAAGCAAAAACTGTACTCACAGTTCTTGCTCTTGCTGTACCGCATAGATGGTCGCTTCATCAATTGGATGTGAAGAATGCTTTTCAATGGAGTTTTGACAAAACCGGTGTACATGGCTCAACCGCCTGGTTTTGTAGATCCGCGTGCTCCTACTCATGTCTGTCGCTTAAAGAAAGCTTTGTATGGGCTCCACCAAGCTCATTTGGCTTGGTTTCAACATTTCAGTTCATATCTGTTGAAGTTAGGATTCCACCAAACTCGGTCTAAATCTTCACTATTCTGCTTTCAGAAGGGTCCCTCTCTTTTGTATTTACTTCTGTATGTGGATGATATTATCCTTACAGGAAATGATGATTCTTTGATCTAGCGGTTCATCACACGCACACATGTGGAATTTGATATTAAAGATTTGGGGCGCCTAAATTATTTTTTGGGCCTTGAAGTCTCCTACACTTCTAATGGACTCTTCATTGGGCAAGCCAAGTATGCGCATGATATCTTAGAACGGGCTGCAATGTTGGATTGCAAACCCATTTCCACTCCACTCGCTGTGGGCACTTCATTGCGTGATGCTGGAACTTTTTTTGGTGATCCTACTCTTTATCGCTCTTTGGTAGGTGCCTTGCAGTATTTGACTATCACCTGGATGGATCTCTCCTTCGCAGTCAATACAGTGAGCCAGTTTCTAAACTTTCCAACCGAGGAGCATTTCTTCATGTAAAACGTATCCTTCGATATGTGAAGGGAACTTTTCATCACGGTCTTTGCTTTAGTTGTCTTCCAGATAAGTCTGTTATTGGATATTCCGATGCCGATTGGGCCAGATGTCTTGACACTAGACGATCCGCCTATGGGTATTGTATCTTTCTGGGAGGCAACCTTGTTTCTTGGAGTGCCAAGAGGCAACCCACTGTTGCACGTTCTAGTTTTGAATCAGAATACCGAGCTTTGGCTAATGCAAGTTCTGAGATCATTTGGTTGCTTAATTTGTTGAAAGAGATGCATCTGCCATCTCCTTTGCCGGCAACACTATTCTGTGACAATAAGAGTGCTGTCTTTCTTAGCCAAAATCCTGTAGCCCACAAGCGCGCCAAACACATTGACATTGATTGTCATTTTATTCGTGACCATGTCTCTTCGGGAAGACTATACACTCAATTTATTCCTTCTGAGCTTCAATCGCTGATATCTTCACCAAGGTTTGCCACATCCAGCTTTCGAGCGATTTCGTTCCAAGCTATGCGTTTGTCTACACCCCACGCAACGCTTTGCGTGGGTATTAGGAAAGAAAAATAAAATATGTTGTGTATATTTTATATTCATTGTGAATCTTCTGTGATTGCGTAGTTATAGCGATATTATCTCTTTCCATCCTGTAATTGTAATCAAGTGTTTATATTACAGTAATCTCTAATCATCACACAATTGGTGATGATCCAATCTTACTCTCATAGTTATGGTGCTTCTAAATATTTGAAAGTTTGCTCAAGACAACAATTTCATCCATTGAATTAAATATAACCTGCTATAAATTTAAAAGGGTAAAATTGTCAAACTAATGTGTAATGGTTTCTTCATTTACCAAAATCGCTGAATATGCTATATTATATCGCTGATATATGCATAACATTTCGCTGAGATATGCATAATATGTCGCTCAAATATACTATATCAAGTCGCTGAAATACACATTGCAGGTCGCTGAATTGTAGCCTTGTCGCTGAATTGCATAGGCAATGTCGCTGAATTATGTAGGCTCTGTCGTTGAGATGCGTCTAAAATGTATAGAACTATGTCGCTAAAATGTGTAAAATTGTGTTGCTGAAATGAATACAATAATGTCGCTGAATTGCATAGGCCGCATTGTTGAACTGGATTGGCTCCGTCGCTGAGCTGTGTATGCCATGTCACTGAATTGTATATCTTATATTGTGAATACAACAAATTAAATACCTAAAAAGTAAAACTACAAAACTAATCCTATAAATGATCTCAACCGTTGGATGAACCGTTGGATGAAGAAATTGATTAACGACTGAAGAGTGATGTCCACACGTCGGCACCATAACAAGTGTGTTTCTTTCTTTCTTTTTTTTTTTTTTTGATAACAAGGGACGCTGCAAAAATGTCGGTAAAGAGAAAAAACCAAAAAAGCTACCGAATAGGAGGTTCAAGTGTGTTTCTTTAATGTGGTGCGAAAATTTTGTTAATTAATTAATCTAGCTTTTTTCCCATTATTATTTTTGTGGGCTTTAGTAACTGGTGATTTTATTTTGCGCAGGATGTTTCAAGATTTGTTAGCTGAAATCGTATTTGGTCGTTTTACTACATTATAATTAAAGTACTGTTGATAAACCTATCTATTCAATCAAGATAGGATACAGACCCCTTTATTGGTCTGTACTTGCAGGCTTCATCTCAAATGATGCGAAGTAATAGAGACTCATTTTTTTTAAAAAATATAAATAACAATGAAAACTCCAAATCACAGATACCACTAATCTTCCTCCAACCCAAAACTGTTATCTTCCCCCTCAATCCAAAACCAAACTGTCATTTTCCACATCCAAAACCGTCATCTTCCCAACTCAAAAATTTCAAAAATCCACTACTCTCTGGCTGTACTCCGGCAATTCTTTGATGCTAGAAATTATAAATTTAAACATATACCCGCCGGAGAACCCATTCGAGGTTCCGTGGGTGAAAAACCTACGGGCGAAATACCATGGATGGGGTTCGTGATTCAACCAGTCCACAGGTATGTGTGATGCGTAGTCCTATCTATGTGATGCATATGTATTTTCTTAGTGATGTAAAATCTTATTTTTGTGATGCCTGTGTTGGTGGGATCAACTTGTAAAATTACATGTCAAAAAATATAACAACCTTGCAAGTGTTGCCTCCAATGGTGTAATTCGCACTACCCAAATTTGTGAATCCACAAATGCAACCTTCAAGAGGTAATATATATACAACTATTCGATCACATTAAATGACGTGTACATCACATGGAATACCTACAGACATCACATGCCACCAGTGCAGCCAACACTACATTTGTAGTGCTGTTATATTTTGACATGGGATGTTTGTAGTACAAACATCATCATTTTAAACACACACATCACATATGAGGAGTATGTACCTCAAGTTACCTGTATCATAACACCTTCCAATAATTTCTATTGGTGTTCAAATAATCAAAATCACCTAAAATTCACCGAAGCATTCTTTCCACTTAATATAACTCTTTTAAATCCTATATACCTATATAATAAATCTATTTATATTTATATAATAAAGTTCTATTTATTATATAATATCCAAACTAAAACATATTTTAACATTTTTTAAGAATATAAACATTGGAAGCAAATTATAATATTATATTTAATATTTGTAAACAAGTAGTAAAATTATATAATATAAATTATTTAATACATCACCAATACTTTTTAGTTTGTACTACCTATATTATTTACAACAAGAGTGTTTTGGCATGGAGATATCTGGTATAGGCATAAAAAATATATTTCATTATTTTAGATTATGTATATAAACATATTTATACTTTGTATTAATATTCATCATTTTTTCCATATGTTTGGGTGTTTTACTATATTTATTTATTTTAATTTTAATAAATATTAAACTATTCATAATTTTGACATTAAAAATCAATTCGTTTCTCTCCCACTCCCTCATTCTGCATCAACAACAATAGATTTTACATTTTCTAAATAAGACATGTCTAAAAGTGTATTAAAATAATACCATCGATTCTAGGAGTGTTTAATTTGAAATGGCATCGGCGACTAGGGTTCCGAAGTCTCCCTCCTCGGCGACTCCTCCTGAACCAGGGGGAAAGACTCCTTTCGCTCAAATTCTTGCGCAGGAACAGACTACTTCGGAGGAAAAGATGGAGATGGATGCTACCGTGCCTGTGCAAAGGGACCTTCTCGCGGAAAAACTTATCCGCAAGAGTTTTGTGGGGGGCAACCCCTCGTTGCCAGACTTTGTCATCGACGAGGAACTGGATATCGAGGCGAGCAAGGCGTGGACAGATGCGTTGGTTGTAAAACTGTTAGGCGGCCATGTTGGTTATTTGACGTTAAAGGAGAGGCTTGAGCGGATGTGGAAGCCGCAAGGCGACATGGCAATTATTGACGTGGGCTTCGGTCGCTTTATTGTTAAATTTTCTATGTTGGCCGATCGAGAAAAGGTAGTTAATGGAGGCCCTTGGCTACTGTTGGATCACTATCTCGCACTCATATCGTGGACCCGAGAGTTCGATCCTAGTACCACGCAGGTAAACAAGACACTCGTCTGGGCTTGTTTAAACGGTCTTCCTATGCATCGCTCTCGAGAAGATATTCTTTAGGCTTTCGCTTGTGGTATTGGCGAGGTGATCAAGTTCGATAATAGTACTATGTTGACGTCGAAGGGACGGTTTGCGCGAGTTTGCGTAGAACTTGACCTTGAGAAGCCAGTCACATGGAAACTTAGGGTAAACGGTAAACGGATTCCAATGGCCTACGAGGGATTGCACTTGATTTGCTCCAAGTGTGGGCACTATGGGCACTTTGAACGTGATTGCATTTTGGCGGATAACCCTCAAGATGAGACAGTGGCCGAGGCACCTGAGGTGGGACGAACGCCTAGTGACCCTGAAGCTTCCGGGGATAATCAAATGCATAGGCAGGAGGTGAGTGATGTCCCACCTAGTGTTGGTGCTAATGATATTATAGGGGAGCCAATTTTCGGGGATTGGATGGTGGTTGCTCGGTGTCGTGGGCGGCCACAAAGAAATTCTAGATGGAAAGCTGGCGCTTCAGGAGTTGAAAAGGATGGGGCTCCAAAAGACAATGTTCAGGCCCCTGTCGAAACGAATAGTTAGGTGCATGGGGACATTGCAAATGTAGACAAAAGGAAGATAAAGTGGACGAGGCAGGGGGAGCAAACGGAGAAGGTGTCCACCCGGATTAGTCAAAGGGAAGGGTAAAGAGGTAGCTAAAGGGAGTTCACATTCTCTTGATCTAGCTCTTGTGCCTGTCTCACGAACTGGTGTTAAGAAATTCTCTCGATACCAGGCCTCAAAACGGGCTAGGGTGGACGATCAAGGCAGCAGTAGTGCCGCCTCTTCGGATGCAGAAATGGAGGAGCGGCCAGGTATAATGAGCAGGGGTAGATTTGGTCCCTTGATGGAGGATGCCGATTCTAGGGAAGATGAAAATTGAACGGATTCCGATGATGTTAGCATTCAATAGCTATTGGGTACGGGATCTCTTTAACTCTATTATTATGGAATTTAAAGATTTTTCAATTATTGCATGGAACGTTCAGGGTTTAATGAGTCGCAATGCGCAACGTTGGGTGAGTGATCTTTTGCGAGATCATAAGCCTCACCTTTTCTGTGTGCTCGAGCCTCATGGCCAATTCTCACGGGTTTGAAGTTTCTTTAGCTGGTTGGGTTATTTGCCTGAAGAAATTCAAGAGGCTATCGGTATGGGAGGTGGTCTTTGGATTTTGAGGGCTCGCACGACTGTATGTAATATTAATATTTTGGATTCCTCTGCTCGTATGATTACTATGGAACTCCGGAAGGGGGCATGTTGTTGGGTTGTCACGACGTTATATGCCGACCCCAATTATCAATAAAAAGGGATAACTGATGACAGCCTTTTATGACTGTCATTTGCGTCCAATTTAGTGTCTTAATGATGATCTTTTGTTCTTAATTCCATTGATTTTTTATGAATAATCATGGAGGATCAGAAAAGATGGAAGAAGAATTAAGATTGCGAAGAAGTTGGAATTACACTGAAAATGGCTTGAAATTCTAAGTTTTCTTTGTAAGTCTCGCACGCTGTGTTTTTATTGAACTGATCCACGCTTTGTCATTTATTAGGAAGTTAAGCTGGAAAGCAGCAGGAAGTGGAAAAAGACATAGCGAGGAAAGAAAAGGAATGGTGCGAGGGCTTGTGTTCGAAATCAGGAAAAGATTTAAGGAAAATGTTCAGATGCTGAAGTCCACGCGATGATTGTTTGACATTGCGAGGGAAGGAAATCTGTGCAAGACAGAAAGTTTTAGATATCATGGCGAGAAGCAAACTCTTTGGAGAAACTGTAAGACCTCGCCTTGTTGAGAAAGATGATTATATTTCTGAACTCTCGCTTTGAAGGAACTGGACAAAGCGAGAGGAGAGTTATTCTGATGCGAGCGGTTATCATCCAAGGCTAAAGCAGTTATAACGCCCATCTATAAATGGGACCCTTGGGGGAATCAGCTCATCAGGCGGGAGATTGAAGAGAATAGCTCGATTTTATTCTCCAGTCCATTTTTAGAATTTTGGTAGGTTAGGATTTAATTTTCACTGCAATTTACTTTTAGTTCTTCAGATTTGTAATTCAATTTCGCAGTAGATTTCTTTAAAATAGTTGTTAGATTAGCTTGAGGATACCCTGGAAGGAGAGTTGCTTTTGGAATGCTTGTTCATCCATCACGACGATCATCATCTAAACTTCCGACTCCTTCGCTCACCTTTGCATTATTCTGATTGCAATCAGATTTCCAGGTGTATTCATTTTTAATTCTTTGTTATTCGAGATACATGAAGAATGATCAGTTATCAAATTGTGAATTTCGTATCTTTCTGGTTTCCATTTCTATTTCTTAATTCAGTTTCAGAAGAGTATAAACCTCAAACTTCGATACTCAATTTTGGAATTTGCATCACATCTCTAATTCGATTCTCGAAAATCATAATACTTCCATATCTTTAATTCGTAAATTATTCGTTCTAATTACGCAAGAAGTTTGGATATTGTAACCGAGTTAGGTATGAACTGGCAGAATTATGAATTCATTTGATTTTCTGTTGATATTACGTCGTGATCACAAAATAGGAAGAGAATCATAGTGTTTAATGTTCAGAACTTGAAAAAGTTCCTTAAGACCCATGTTGTGTTAATCATCGCATGATAATCTTTAAGAATTAATAATTCTAAGTTCATGAATTTGGATGTGAAAGGTTCTGTATTCATGATTTTCTAAACGAAAATCCCAGAAGGTAGTTATGACAGTTATAAACCCTGATCATTTACTTCACATAAGGATAAACCCACGCTTCATCCTAAAAGATGATGCGAGGAAATATCCAGATAACTTTGCTGTGACAAAGGCTATTCTAATACTCTCGCGATGTCAATCTGACAAAGCGAGAGAACCAATCTATAATAGCAACAGAGTTGATATCCATTTCTCAGGGTATCAACTATTCACTTTTTACTTCTTATACATATATAACTCCTATCTTATAAGTAGGAATTGAATACCTCGCCGCATTCTTACAGAAATTACTGCGAGGCATTCAATTCTTTGTATAAACAAAATCTGAGGAACATTCTTTGAATATTAACTCCCTCCACGCTGTACAGACATAGCATGCGGAAAATTGGAATGTTCATAGTTTGAAACCCAAAGTAGTTACTGCGAGTTACTTTGGACATTTATTTTGCAGAATTATTTCTCAAATCCTTTTTCTTGGGAAAGTTATTTCCTAATTATGTCTAGTTTCCGATGTATATTTTGGAAACACCCTAGCATTTTGATTAAGAGGACTCAGAACCCTCAACGTTTCTTTATACATATAATATTTCATATATATATATAATATTTTGGGATATTTCCCAGTCTATGATGAGTAATCTTACTTCATAATTACAGACTCATAATTCATATCTGCAATTCGTATTACTATGTTCACTAGTACAAAGAGAAAAGATGATGATATAAGTTTTCTCAATCATTACTTACTCAGGGTTAATGAAGAACAAACTTGTTCTTTAGTTGGACATTTAGTACCTGTCGTTTAAAAGGGAAAGATGTTTCAAAAACCATCTTTTGTCCTAATAATTAGTAGAGTATTAGGAAGATTAATTTTCAGGGTTCATAGTTTTATAGTTATCACTATATGCTATGGGTAGGAGATTAAATATTTCTCTTACATTCTACTAATCCTGAGTCAAACCATGGAATTTAGAAGTGTTTACAGAGATTTCTCGAGCTAAATCATTTATACAAGTCTGAGTAGTCTGGATAAAGTCAAGGAATCTGAATAGCAATTTCATCTTGACATACTTACAGGACTATTATTTCTTACAAATACTTGCAGGAATTACTCTGAGGAAACAAGTCTTATGAAAACATTGGATAATAGATTTAAATACTTGCTTTTTTCACTTTTTGTAGAGGACATCCAACACAGGGTCATAAGATCAGTTTGACCAGATTAATGAAAAGAATAACTTCAAGTTCAGATGAATATAGGATGATTTAGAAGTGACCTCGAGTTGTCAAAGGCTTAATCTGAGTCTGAAAGAAATAGATTAAGTGACAGTTCTAAAAAGCTTTTATCACAGAACGAGTCTGACCGATCATTCTGTGATGATAGTATTCCATGATTTCAGAGCTTAGAATGTCATGACACTGAATCACAAGTACCTGTCTTGGGAAGTGATTTAAGACATGAAGATTTGATTAAGTTGTATAAAGGATTTTTCTATCTCAATGGACTTTCATTATGTTTTAACCATTGAAGTATGATACTCTCATCATATTCTTATTTCTTTCTTTGATTTGGTCTGTGATATCTTAAACACATGAACATAATCACAATATTCAACATCATTTTAGTTGTTTTCTTTACTATTGTTTACAGCTTTAAGCATTTACATTTCAGCATTAAATCTTTAGTAATCATCATTACAACATCCTTAAACCAAGAGTAGAGACAGATTCTAGAGCTAATAATTCTATTAAAACACTTCTATCGTGTAATTCTCTATTGAACGATCCAGACAATAAAAATAAATATTGCAGCTTGATACCGTGCGCTTTCGGTGGGAAAAACTAGGCAAGCTTTTTAACAGCCCTATAGGATTATAGTGTAAAGGCTGTCGGGGGGCATTGCAGCGGGGTTTTACCTCAAAGCTTCAATAACTGGGACTCTCTTGTCGCGGTGTCAGGTATCATAGAGGTGCCTTGGGTTGTTTTGGGAGATTGGAATGAAATTGCTTGCTCAGATGAAGTTCAAGATAGCATTTTCCTTGCAGAACGAGCCGCTGAATTAAAGGATACATTTAATAGATGTCACTTTCTTGGGATGAATACAATTGGCCCTGAGTTTACATGGACTCGAGTGGCAGGGGAGGGAAGACGTATCTGCAAACGTCTAGACCGAGGCATGGCGACTGTTGGTTGGGAGAATTTATTTGGAGACGGTAGGATCTTGCATCTCCCCCGTATTGGCTTGGATCACTGCCCCTTGAAACTTTTGTGTGGCGACCACCACTTTGAACGTATGGAGAGGACTTTTAGATGGGATAATATGTGGAAAAAACACGTGCATTATAAGGATTTTATCCTGGCCGGGCAACAGGCTGGCGGTAGTGATTTAATGCGTGTTCTAAAGAAAGTTAAAGATCGATCTGAGATTTTTAACAAAGAGGTATTTGGCCATATCAGGGAGCGCAAGCGCAAGCTAAAAAATCGTATCATGGGCATTGAAAAACTGCTCGCCTGGGTTGATTCAGCTTGTTGTGGAGGCTTCAGGGGGAACTTCTTAATGAATTAAATGAGGTTCTTATGCAATAAGAACTTCTATGGCATCAAAAGTTTAGAGACAGTTGGGTTAAAACAGGAGATCGCAATACTAAATACTTTCATGCGCGCACTAAAACTCAAAGGAAGAAGAATAAGATCTATGGGCTCCAAATTGATGACGGGCAGTGGGTGACCGATCAAGATATTCTTAAAGTACATGCTATTGATTATTTTTCTAACATGTTCGCGGCTTCAGAGGGGGTCTCGGTTGGGGACGAACTACCGAGATTAATGCCGCTCAAGGTCAAAAACATCTCTTGTCGGCCTAAATTATAAGTCAGGATGTCGAAAGAGCTTTATGATCGACGCGGTCGGTAGCTGCCCCTGGCCCGGATGGGTTCCCGGCTGCTTTCTTTTCTGAATACTGGGATGTTCTCAAGGAGCCTGTCTCAAATCTTGTTCTGAACTCTATTCAGGAGAACCGCCTTCCAGAGGGTTTGACGCATGCTTTTCTTTGTCTATTACCTAAGGTGGAGATTCCGTGCACTCTTAAGCAATACCGGGCGCTGACTTTATGTAATTTTGCGTTTAAGCTCATTACAAAAATATTGGTAACCCGTCTGCGCCACATTTTATGTGATGTTATTAGTCCGTACCAATCGGCATTCCTCCGGGTCGAGGGACGGTGATAATGGTATTCTGTTACAAGAAATAGTTTTTTCACTTGAAAGACCGCGTTCGGGACCTAAAGGAGTGGTAATTAAAATTGATCTTGCATTTGATATGGTCAACTGGCATTTCCTAGAGGACTATCTGTGTGACTTGGATCATCCAGGGAGTTTTCGTGATCTTATTATGACTTGTGTAACTTCCTCGAGCTTCTCTATATTATGGAATGGTTCTCCTATCGGTAATATCAAGGTTGAACGTGGACTACGACAAGGTGATCCCTTATCGACTTACCTTTTTGTGATCGTAATGGCGAAGCTCTCTCGGACAGTCCTTGAAGCTGTTAAATCGGGTGCTTGGAAGCATTTGAAGTTGAGTCCGGGTGGTATTGGTATCTCGCATCTTATGTTCGCTGATGATCTAATATTCTGCGCTGAATTGGATGAAGCTAGTATTGGATCTATGTCGGTTGTCCTCAACAGGTTTGGTGGCCGTTCAGGTTTGCACATGAATGCGGCGAAGTCAAGTGCCTTTTGTTCACCAAATGCTATGGTGGCTGAAAAGGCTTGGCTGGAATAATATTTGGGGGTGGCAGCGGCTACCAACCTCGGATATTACTTGGGTTTCCTGTCATACATGGTCGGCTCTGAATTTCTCATTTTGATTATTTAATCAAGCGAATCCAAGATAGATTGAATTCCTGGTCTTCTCCTTTGTTGAATAAAGCGGGAAGAATTACTCTTGCTCGCGCAGTTTTATGTTCTCTCCCTGTCTATGTGATGCAAGTGCACATGCTCCCAGTAGGGGTTTGTTCTCAGATTGATAAAATTATTCGTCGTTGGATTTGGAAAGGGACCGATGATCATGGGCTTCATTTGATCAACTGGGAGAATGTCACTCGGCCCCGGTCTTGTGGCGGTTTGGGGATAAGGAAAAGTCACCAGATCAACCTTGCATTATTTGGCAAGAAGCTGTGGGAGCTTGTTACTTGTTCGGACAAAGTATGGGCTGTTGCTATAAGGGATAAATATGGGGCTGATTTGAGAGTGATGCCCAATGATCACTGTCGAGGTACGAAGGTCTGGAAGTCCTTGGTGAAGGCATCGAATTTATTCCATGATGCACATGGAGTCCGAATGGGAACTGGAACCAGTGGATGCGTGTTTGCCTTTTCAGGCCGATTCATAAAAAATAAAAAAATAATAATACCATCTATCATCCCCAAATTAATTAAATTATTATTAGCAAATTTTCACCCATACATATAGCAATGGCGAAAAATGTGGTTGTAATTAAACTAGGCTATAGAGCAAGGTCGAAAATTGCGGTCGTAATTAAACTATAGGCTATAAAGCAAGGACGAAAAATGCGTGGTTGTAATTAAACTAGTTTATGTTGCAGGAATACTTCCATTATTATTATAATAACAAGAATCGAAAACTAGTAATTAATCATAATAAAACAAAATATACTTCCACTAATTAGTGACTACTATTTGACTGGAAATAAAAAATAGAAACCTAGTGAGAAATGGAAAGTAAGCTTCTTAGGCAATTTGAAGGGCTACTATAATTAAACTTGGTCATGCATCAAAGTACTTGTGAATTATTAGCCCCTCCATCTCATAGATCGGATTAGTTTACACCTTAACTTGAATTTTGATAAATCATTTCAGCACCACAATCAATTCTCAGGTGATACATCAGCTAAAACTGTAATTAAGGGTGTGTTTTAGAACTTGTTCATGATATAGATTTTTTTTATTTTTAATTTTTAAATATTTCGTAAAGCAAGGATGATGAAATAGCAATTGAAACGATTGATGCCAACGTTTCACGGACAAGTAGCCAAAGTCCAAGGCAGCATGCAATGTGGCCATGGAGACCACCATATTGTATAAATCTTCCCAATCTATCTTTATCCGTGGCCTGTTGATGATATTAATGTATTAAGTTGTTTATGTTATTGAATCAACTCTGTTAAAAGCTTAATCTATTAGGGAGAATAATTTAATAGTACATATCAGTCCTTAACACATCCTCTCATGTAGAAGATGGACTAAACTCATGCGTGAACAATTCGGACAAAGCTAGCCAAACAAATACCAAAGACAACGCACACAAATATAAATGGGGTAGTAGGACTCGAACATGACACTTGGCTCAAGTTGTTCTCAATTTGTTAGAGAAGAGAATTCAATAGCATAGCCATAGACACTAATGAATTTGGAATATTCTACTGCACATAGCTTTTAGATTATTGGAAGATTCAGAGTACATACTTCTAATTTCATAATTCAAGTACTTTGATGCACGACAAATTTTAATTATAGTAGCCCTTCAAATTGCCTAATAAGCTTACTTTCAATTACCTTAATTATATATCTCCACAAACACCAACACTACTTCCATATAGATCTAGAGAATTTATTTGGAATTTTAATACCGAAAATTATCTATTACTACTTGGTATTTGTTGGATATAAATAAGGAGGATATAAAGATAAAAAAAAAAAATTTGTAACTTTGTTATTTTAACAATTTAGTCTATAATATATTTGAATAATTCTAGTTAATCCTGTAAATATATAAGTTTGACCAAAATGATCATGCGATTCATATTCACTGTTTTTTTTGGCGTAGCCGAAGCCAGATAAAAAGGGAAAACTTCTTGACTCATATTCACATTTCAACCCAAAAACTTTAATTTTTTTACCTAATTTATTTTATTCTATTTTTATTTTATTTTCTACAGTAAATGTATTAAATTAAATGATAAATTTACGTTAATTATATTGGTAAAGCAAAGTATAATTTGGTTGTGTTTCATGAATACATCCGTTATTATTATAAAAAAAATAGAAAACTAGTATTAATTTGAATTAAAAAATACTTCCACACTAATTAGTGACTATTTGACTTAGAAATATATATATATATACTAGGATTTTTTGCCCGCTACGCACGGGCGGTTCGTCCATAACTTTTTAAGTAAACAAAATCAAGAATTTTTGTGGCATTGTTATAGTTAAAAATGTTTAGGTACACAAACACTTATAGTGGGTGGGGTTTACCGAACAATGGGGAAGGATGGTAGGCATATCAAAACGTGGACGATAATTCACAATACCTTCATGTAAATTACTTCCTCCGTTTTCTTTTAAGTGGTCCATTTGCATAGTATCAACTATTTATTAAGTCATTTTAATCAAAAGTTTAACATAGTTATGTAACAGAAAATATAGTCAAGCGAGATGTTGTTAGATTTGTCTAATCACGTAGGTTTATAATATTAATTTTTTTACAATTTTTACTTATATACAATTTGAGTTGTTAATATTTAAAAATGTGTCTTGGATTGCATGAAACGCAGAAAGAGTGCATTTAAAAGAGAACAGATGAAGTATAAGCTAATCAACAGGGGAAGATGGTCAAAACTGAGATACTGAGATAAATTTAGTTGATTTCTCAAAAGGATCGAGATAAAAATTGAAAAAGAAAGAACAAAACTTAAAAAAAAAAACATAACTGAAATTGAGGTATTTTTTCGAACACATTGAATAATGTCTAATTTCCTATATATAATCCATACATTAAGAAACTCAAATGTAGAAATATATCAAATTCATTGTCATTAGCATCGGGAATTTCAGAATCTAACAAATCAAAATAAATTTGGAACGAAAATCAAATTGCTTAAAGCTCATTCAAGAATCCTTGTATCTTATGAAGACTATGTTATCAAAAGAAATAGTGTCAACATAAATTCATTGTGGTTTTTCTGAAGTGAAAAAAAAAAGGTCATAAACTTAAAATTCAAAGTTATGAAGACTATTAAGTACTATTTAATAATTTAGTGGCAGAATTGACTATCTAACCCAATATTTTAAATTTGAGAAAACATGTTTAGTACTACTATTCAAATTAAAGTCAGGGGAGAACGGATTATCATTCATCATTGATGGAAGAATTAATAGAATAATAACTGAAAAAAGAATAAAGATTCATTCTTATTTAACTGATCAATTGAACACTGTAAAAATAATTTGGTGAAACTGATGTAGATAATGTAAAAATTACACTAACATTATGTGATTTAAAGAATACAAAATCACTATTATGTTCATAAGTATTTGTATTTAAGACATACGAGGAATGAAGACAGTATATATATATATATATATATATATATATGTTCATAATAGTACTACTATCATGTTCATATGAAAGATGGAAGAAATTATCTAGAACAACTGTTACCAAAATTTTAAAAGCCAAACTAAATTAAAAATTAGTCATATGTGAATGCAATTCACCCAATTTAACTGTCAATCCTTGAGCATGAGGAATATGTTAATTGTTAATATCAAAATTATAATTATATTTATACTTATAATTTTAAAAAAAATCAATAATTATTTTTATTTATATTATGTAGTTTATTAAAACTATTTTATGTTAATAATTAGATTTAAAAATTAAACCTGATACTAAAAGTTAAAATTAAAATATGATTATATTTTTATAATGGATTTTAATTTCTTATTAATTATATATAGTTTGATAAATTAACGGAATAATAGTTATTATTAATTAATTTTTTAATTTATTATATTGATGGAGGTTAATATTTCAGGCTCAAATTTTTATATAATTAATATAATATATTTAAAAATATAACATATTCAATTAAAATAATATATATCGAGCAAAAATTAAAGAATATATATTGGTTTAACTAAATATATCATAATATCAAATATATTATAATTTATTTCCAATTTATATCCTTTTCAAATATATAAAAGATTTTTTCAAGATTTTTTTATACTAATAAATAGATTTATTACCTAAATATAAGATTTAAAAGATTGATTGACTTGACAAGTAGGATGATTAAGCGCTGATGTGTAATTAATTTGAATGATTGTACGTTTCTGGATGATTAATCAGTGTTTACGTGGAAACCCAAGGCGTAATTACAATATAACCCTTAAAATTAAAAAAGGATGGAATATATTTAATAAGCGCAATACAGTCTGCACATGCCAAAAAGTATTCAACATTTATTATATATATATATATATATAAAATAGTTTTGTTACATTTACATTAACAAGACTCTTGTAAAATGATTAGGATGGCTACGGTTTCGAAAGGGGCTCCGGAGACAAAAGGCGGCCATGCAGCGCCAACGAGTGAGGTACGTGGTGAGGGGACTCGTCCACCGGAGGGAGAGGAGGAGGGGTCTCGGCCGCCGAGGGAAGGGGCGGAGGGCGTTTGTCTGTCATTCGTTCGCCCGTCAGATATTAGGCAGGGTATGTCGTTTAGGGATGCGCTGGGGAAGGAGTCGGAGGAACCGCCGCAGGTTGACGTTACCAGGGATCTCCTTGCGAAAAACTTGGTGAAGAGGTTGAAGGTCATCCGGAGCTGTTTCGCTTCACCATTGATGAGGCGCTCTTCGAGGAGGCTTGTCGACCGTGGGAAGGGGCGCTGGTGATTAAAGTCTTGGGGACATCGGTTGGCTACCAAGTGCTAAAAGATAGGCTGGGGTGCTTATTGAAATTGACAAACTCATTTGACTTGATTGGAGTAGGATACAGATGTTTTGTTGTCCGATTTCAGTTGGAGTCGGATAGAGACAAGGTGATGACAGGTGGGCCGTGGATGTTGTTCGACCACTATGTTGTTGTGGTGACTTGGTCTAAGGAATTTGAACCGGCCACTACTCAGGTTAATAAAACCCTAGTCTGGGTTCGTTTGTAGATTGACAATGCCATATTTTCGAAAGGATATTTTAACTGCATTGGCTTCGGGACTTGGTAAAGTGGTGAAGTTGGATAGTGCTACACTGAGGACTGATAGAGCGGAATTTGTTAGGGTTTGTGTGGAGTTGGATTTGGAGAAACCGGTGGTGGGAAAGTTCTTAGCGCGTGATAGGTGTGTGCGGGTTGCATATGAGGGGCTACATCTTATTAGTTCTAGCTGTGACCGCTATGGAAATTTTCAACGTGATTGTGGGGGAACTAAGGTGGATGATAATAACCAATGTGAAGAGAGTGGGGGGGGGGGAGGTTGGGGGATCAGCAACCATTCCGGTGGCAGGAGAGAAACAGAAGGACGATGGTATGGCGGTGGATGAACCGAACTCACAGGAGGATAATGGGTATGGCGAAGTGTATGGTGATTGGTGACAGTGGTCAGACATAGAAATAAAAATTCTAAGGGACGTGAGAAGAAGAAGGATTTTCAAGCTCCACAGAGGGGGTAGTTGGGGATACTTCTAGGAAGGTTGAGAAGGAAGCTGCTACCGGAAAGGATAGGGGCAAGCAAAAGGTGCTGGAGGAGGATGAAGGCAGGGGCGTGGTACATGGGGATCCAAGCTCTTCGTCTTATGCAGCAGGTAATGGTGGAGGGGCTTTGGTTCTTGCCACGAGGAGTGAAGGAGGGAATCGAGTGGGGGCGGAGAGAGCCCACATTAATTCACCGACTGGAACTTCTTCACAGCGGGGTAATGATAGGGGGTGGCTTCCCACTGCTTCTAACAGCGGTGGGAGATGAGGTGGGATCGGAGGTGAGTGATTATGAGAACTGGGCGGATGCGGAAGGTGGAGGCATGTAGTTGCAGGAGATCATCCGCGTCACTATTATAATATTGGTTATTTATGGAGTTCATAGATTTTAACCTTATTTCGTGGAATGTGCGTGGATTAATGAGTAGGACTTTGCAGAGGTGGTTGGAGGCTATGTTGATTGAACATAAACCTGATGTGATCTGCCTAATGGAGCCACAAGGTTCCTTTGAGCAAATAAGGTATTTTTTTGCTAGAAAGGGTTATGTGGCATTGCATATTCAAGAAGCTGTTGGTCGAGCAGGGAGTCTCTGGGTTCATCAGGATCAAGGGACGCTGTATAGGTGTAGGTTGGTGGATGTCCGTCCTCGCATAATCACTTTTGAAATTGCGAGGGGCAGCAGGCATTGGACGGCGTCGACAATATATGCTGATCCGAATTATCAAAGGCGAGTTCATGATTGGACTAGCTTGTGAGAAGTTGCGGAATTAAGGGGTGAAGCTTGGTGTGTGATTGGTGACTGGAATGAGGTGGCTTCCAGGGAGGAAGTCGATGGTGCAATCTATATGGAAAGTAGGGTGGAGGAGTTTAGGCTGGTGCTAGAGGATTGTAATTTGATGTCGGTCCATACTGTGGGGCCATCCTTTACTTGGACGAGAACAGTGGAGGGGCGACGTTTAGCCAAACGGTTGGACAGATGTGCAGCTAATCTTGAGTGGTTGGTGATATTCCTAGAGGGGAGGATTGGTGTTCTACCAAGGCTTGGATCGGATCATGCACCTCTAAAAATTTCATGTGGAAACCTTAGAGGTTACGTGGGAACCAAGCCATTTCGGTGGGAGGCTGCATGGGCAACACACACACAGTATGAAGAGATGCTTAGGAGTGGCATGCAAGAGGGTGGGGATTTGGCTAGTGCTCTAAGTAGCGTTCAGGCAAAGTCCATCGAATTCAATACAACTACATTTGGTCATATTGGGGCGAGAATTCGTATTCTTAAAGGGCGTATTATGGAAGTTGAGCGAGTTTTGGAGAGGGTGGATTCGGCTTGTCTGCGTAGGCTGGAAAGTGACCTTAAAGATGAACTTGAGGTGACGTTATACCAGGAAGAATTGCTTTGGTATTAAAAAGCAAGAGATCGTTGGGTTAAGTGGGGAGACCGAAACACCAAGTACTTCCATGCTCAAACTAAAGTGAGAATGAAGCGTAACAGGATTTATGGGTTGGAGATGGATGGGGGACGCTGGGCGACAGATCAGCAGGAGTTACAATTACATGCAGTGCATTATTATGCCAACTTATTTGAGAATAGGCCGGCGGTAGGGGAGGGTGATGAGATCCCTGCGCTGGCGCCTATTCAGGTGGAAGAAGCTGCTGACCTTGCTCGTCCACACACTCTGGATGAGGTGGATTTGGCGCTTAAACAAATGAGAGACTATGCAGTTCCTGGGCCGGATGGCTTTCCGGCATGTTTTTATAAGAGGTATTGGGGGCTCACAAGGGATGTTGTTTTTGGTATGCTTTGCCAGGTGGCAGCGACTTATGCGATCCCGGAGGAAGTGTCGCATGCTTACATGTGTCTCCTCCCGAAAGTTGATGTGCCGAGGAATCTGGGTCAGTTTATGTCGTTGACATTATGCAATGTCTCTTATAAATTTATTACAAAAGTTTTGGTAAATCGGCTTAGGCCGATACTTTCTAATCACATTGGCCCGGCTCAGTCTGCCTTTCTGCCGGGGAGGGGCACGGGTGATAATGGGATGTTACTTCAGGAGATTGTTTCTACTATGGAAAATAGGCTGGCAAGATGTAAGGGAGTGGTGGTTAAAATAGATTTTGCAAAAGCATATGACTCGGTGAATTGGGATTTTCTGGAAGCGTGTTTGGGAGAGCTGAACTTACCTAGGGGATGCAGGCAGCTTATTATGGCTTGTGTGCAATCCACATCTTTTTCACTTATATGGAATGGAGGAGTTCTGGAGAAGGTTAAATCGGGTAGGGGGTTACGCCAAGGAGATCCATTTTCGCCCTATTTATTGTTATCATTATAGAGAAACTTTCTACATTGGTATATGAGCAGGTTGGGCGACGACACTGGATGCCGCTGACCTTGAGGCGGGGGCGTGGGTATGTCGTATATGATCTTTGCGGACGATTTGATCCTGTGCTCTTATGCTAATGAAGAAAGTATTCAGTGTATGGCAGAAGTGGTGCGTAGGTTCACTTCTTGGGCTGGTATGAATGTAAATGCTTCTAAATCTTGTGCATTTATATCGCCTTGGATGGAGGAGGTTTCGGTATGGGTGGAGTAGTATATGGGCATCAGGGCTACAAGTGAGCTAGGAAAATATTTGGGATTTCCTATCATCCATGGGCGGATGAAGAAGGAAGATTTTGAGTATATTCTTCGAAAGCTGGAGGCTCATATCTCTATTTGGTCGGCCAAATTCCTTAATAAAGTTGTCCGGTTGACGAAGGCGAAAGCTGTTCTAGCAGCAGTGCCTTCATATATTATGCAAATACATTGGCTTCCGGAAGGGATGTGTAAAGCCATCGATGTGTGCATTAGTAGGTGGATTTGGAAGGGTGTAGTGGGCCGTGGATTGCATCTCATGAGTTGGAGGAAGATGGCGAGACCGAGGACGTGTGGCGGTCTAGGATTGAGGTTAGCAAGACAATCAAACATGGCCTTACTTGGCAAGCCGGTTTGGCATCTTGTCATGTCATCGAATAAGCTTTGGGTGAACGTCATGAGGGATAAATATGGTGTTCAGGGCCAGTCATTTCCTGTACATCACAGATTTGGGACGAAGGTTTGGAAGGCTTTCATTCGTGTATCTGAACTGATCAGGGAGGGGTTCCGTGTGCGGGTGGGGAATGGGGCATCATCGTTGTGGTTTTCGCCGTGGTGGAATGACAATTGCTTTGGGCCTTTGATGCTATTTGTGGATATACATGATGTAAATTGAGTATCAAGGATATAGTCGATGTTTCATGTTGGAAATTGGATATGTTGTATACATGGGTGCCTGCTAGCGTCCGTGAGAGTTTGCAGGCTACTCCACTCCCGGTGCTTAATGATGAGACACCAGATTTATTGCATTGGAGGCTGGAGAAAGATGGGAAATATTTTGTGGCATCGGTGTATGCGTTTCTAGATAAGACTGTAGGGGGTGGCTCGGAGTCTTGGGCGTGGATGTGGAAGCTTCAAATACCAGAGAATATAGGAATGCTATTTTGGCTCATTGGTCATGACGCGGTTGTGACTAACTCCTTGAGATATCAGAGGGGCATTGCGGCCTCACCTTTGTGCACTGTGTGTGGGCAGGATGAGGAAACCTGGAAGCATGCAATTTTCTTATGTGCGTGGGCGAAGGATTTATGGAGATATTGTGGGCATGGAGGACACTAGGGAGGTGATTGATGTGGAGAGGGGTGATTACACACATTGGCTTGAATATTGGTATAGGAAGCATAGATCATGGTTCTTGGACGTGGTGTGGACTTGTTGGTTGAAATGTAATGCTCGGGTCTTTAAGGGCAAAGGGCACCCGAGAATGCAACTATGGTGGGCAGCTCGTAGGTTGGCGATGATGATGGATGTAACGTCGGAAGTGGGGGTGGCGCGCGATCCCCAGCCTAGACTGGTGGGGTGGAATGACAAAGGTGGTACAGGTATTGTGGTGCATGTGGATGGGTGTGTTATGAGAGATATCTATCGTTCGGGGTATGGGGTTGTGTGTAAAAGAGGAGATGGTAGTTGGATTAAAGGGGTGGGTGGACGGCACAATGGTTGGCCTATTTTGGATGTGGAAGTTTATGGGACATGGAAGGGTTTGTGCTTGGCTAAAGAGTGTGGGGGTGGCAATGTAATGCTATACTGTGATTCTTTGGAGGCGGTGAAGCTAGTGACGAAGAAGGTGGATCAATTTCATCACTTATGGCCGTTGCTTGAGGAGATTGAAAGGGTGAAGGCGCGGCTCGAAAGGTGTGAAGTATTGCATGTGTTAAGGGAGGGGAATCAAGTGGCGGATTTCTTGGCAAAGAGGGCGACGCTCTCAGAACAATTCGTTATTACCTGGGCTTATCATCTGGATGATTTGGTGGCGATACTTGAGCGGGATATTGATGGTAGGAGATACCTCAGGCGCTGATCTGACTGGTGCTGATTGTTTTCCTTCTCTGGTTCTTTTCTTTTTTATGTTTCTTTAGCTAGCCTCATGGCTCTGTAACCAAAGAAAAACAAGACTCTTGTGCAGATGAAGATGTCCTAAAGCAGTTGTGATTGTTTTGTAACCGCCAGTTTGATAACTACCTATTGCGGTTTTGATTACAGCTCACTTTAGCCGACTCAAGATCATTGTTTACATATTTAGATGTGTATATATCTCTGGTTTTAGATCTGTTGTTAAGTAATTAGATCATTGATTTGTGATTTTGCATTTTCACATTCTTTTCACTTTTGAGTCGGTTTCTACTCTCCAAGATTTGCTAGATTTCGTTCTTTGAGAGTTTGTAAATTCCTTGTGAGTCTTTCTATATCCATTCAACAAGTTTTTTTCTTGTTGAGAAAACTTTCTTTCGACAACAATTTGAAGTGGCTTTTGAAGAAATCACTTGAAGACCCAAGGAGAAAGATTCAGGAGAACTCCTATACCGTGAAACCAAGATTCTGGAAGCCTGAACAGCCGTGGAATTCAAATTGGATAGGATTGTCCGGAGATTGAGTTGTGGGGGAGTCATGACTGCAATCTGTTTTCAAACAGGGAAGTTGTTGCTTTAGAGTTTGAATTGGTTGTTTGTGTCTTTTAAGTCTAGATTTTTTTTAGTATAGTATAAGTCACCTGGATTGGCATTCCCAGACGTAGATCTGTTGGATCGAACTGGGTCATCAAATAATTGTGTTCTTTACATTCCGCAAAACACTCTGTGCCCACATCACTCGTTTACTCGTAGTCTAGACACCTGCTTGACCATGGATTAAGTTCAAGATTCATTATATGGGACCATCAATTGGTATCAGAGCGACAGACTCTGACACATTAGAGGCGATCTGAAGAAATCTTGAAAAATGAGCAGAGAAGGCGTATCACTTTCAAGACCTCCTTTGTTCGATGGCACTAACTATAGATATTGGAGAACACGCATGCAGATTCATCTAATGGATCTTGGAGATGAAGTATGGATGCAGTCGAAACACCCTGGAAACCACCAACCCGAGCACGAACTGCACCATAAGGATCCACTACACTACCTGGTAGTCGGCCAGCAACCAAGGCTGAGTATACACAAACTGAGAAAGATTCCAAGAAAGGAAACTACACTGCCCTCAATGCAATTTTCAGTGCCATGGATGAGACACAGTTTCAACTGATCACCAACTATACTTTAGCTTATGATGCATGGAAAGCGCTAGAAGTCATGTATGAAGGTTCTGAGGACGTTCAAGCTACCAAACTACAACGGGTCGAGACCATATTCGAAAATCTGAAGATGAAAAAAGATGAGTCCATCTCAGTCTACTATGGGAGATTCAAAGATGTTGTGAATCAAGCTTATTCATTGGGCTTGGTTTATCACAATCAAAAGCTCATTCGAATGATGTTGAGGACACTCACGAAGAAATATGCCACCAAGTTTGCTACATTGGAAGAATTAGATAAATTGAATACTATTACTTTGGATGGTCTAGTTGGAATTCTTCAAACCTATGAGATGAACCATCTTGAAGAAGAATCATCAAAGAATATTGCTCTCAATGTGGAAGAAGATTCTGGAAACTCATCTGAAGATGAAGTATCATATATTTCCAGAAAAGTGGCAAAGATGTTGCAAGACAGACGTGTTAAGCAGTTCAACAAACAACAAGGTCGCAGTTCCAATGTCGTTCAGACGATGGATCGACAACCTTGCAGGGATTTCAAAAGAAATGATAGCGGCAAAGCTAATTGGTACAACAACAAGAATAAGGACTATGACAAGCCAGACAAGTTTGCCTCGGTGATTTGCTATGAATACGGATGGAGAGGACACGTTCGATCGAAATGTGCCACAGCCAAAAGAAAGGAATGACAAAAAAGAAGACGATGAAAGCTACTTTCAGTGATTGTGACGATGAAGAAACCACTGAAGAACAAATCCTAGACACTGATGAAGTCGTTCCATTCACCTTAAGAGATGCAAGCCCTACTATAGAAGGTATTGTCAAGTCAATATGTTTTTCACCTAATAATGATGTTTCTGATTCAGCTGAAAGCAATGATGAATATGATCAACTACTTGCTGACTACAATGAGCTCAAAGAGGATTTCGAGGTTGCTGTTCAGGAAAATAAGAAGTTGTTAGGACAACTGGCAGACGTCGGGATTGCTTATGACCTTGAAGTTGAGAAAAATGAAGACATACAAAAGGAGAACAACACTCTTAAAGGCAGAATCCATGACATGGAGAAAGAGCTTGATGATCTCAAATTGAAGAACAATAAACTTTAAAAGGTATTTAAAGGTAAAAACCAACTTGATGTAGTTCTTTCTATGGGAAAACGTGTCGATCATCAAACAGGTTTAGGCTATAAAAAGCAAAGCACCCTCAGCAAAACAAGGTTTACCAGCGAAGGCTTTCTGACTTCAACTACTGATGTACCACCTGAGGAGATAGTCGAATCATCGTCCAGACGACAGAAGGACTGTCTGTACTGCAATTTACCTGGACACACTGCTGAAACATGCATGCGCATCCGAAAGACATCTCATGATTGAAACACCAGTCATGTGGCCTGACCAGGAACTTCAAAAGAAATTCAAAATGCAGAAGGTATGGATACCTAAAAATAAAAATGAAGATTCTGCATGTCTTGTAGTTCTTTCGTTGCAGGAATTTCATCAAAACGACCGATGGTATTTTGATTCGGGATGTTCAAGGAATATGACTGGAAGGAAAGATATCTTAGTGGACTTGGTTGAGAAAGACTGTGGTAATGTCATATATGGTGACGGTATTCGTAGCAAGATTATGGGTTATGGTAAAATCAAGGATGGAATCCTCTCTAAACTCTCTAGAATTTATTATGTAAATGGTCTTACTACTAATCTTATCTCAATTAGTCATCTTTGTGATGAGAATCTATTAGTTGAGTTTACAAAAGACAGGTGCAAAGTGTTTGATAAACAAGAGGATTGCATTATGATGGGAAGCCGAAGCAAGAATAATTGCTACATTTTGAAGGATCACTCCTCTAAAATATTGCTGACCAAAGATGATCAGATTACTCTATGGCACAAGATACTCGGACACCTTAATTTTCAGACACTGCATAAGTTGAGTAACTCGAATGTTGTTCACGGGTTGCCTCAACTACAGAAGAACGACCAAACCATCTGCAGAGATTGCGCCAAAGGGAAGCAGACCAGATCGAGACATCAGAATACTTATGAGATCAAAACAAAAGAATGCATCGACCTGATACACATGGATCTTATGGGTCCAACTGAAGTGAAGAGCTTAAATGGTAAAAAGTATATTATAGTATGTGTTGATGATTTCTCTAGATATTGTTGGGTTTTCTTTATTAGGTCAAAATATGAGACTTTTTGAGTACTTTGAGGCTCTGGGTAAGAGACTCATGAATGAGAAGCAAAGAAGCATTTCACGAAACTGAACCGATCATGGCAAGGAATTTGAGAACCGGTCGTTTAACAAATATTGCAACGACAATGGAATTACCCATGATTACTCAGTTCCCAAGATACCACAGTAAAATGGTGTTGCCAAAAGAAAGAATCGAACTTTACAAGAGATGGCAAGATCGATGCTTCACACCAGTTCCATGAGCAAAACTTTTTGGGCGAAAGCTATTAACACTGCCTGTCACATCATCAACAGAGTGTTGTTGAGACCACACTCCAACTGCAATCCTTACCATCTTTGGAAAGGTAAAACTCCCACGGTAAAATATTTCCATATTTTTTCTTGCAACTATTATGTTTCGAAAGATAGAAATCAATTGCATAAATTTGATTATAAATCAGCGGATGGATATTTCATTGGTTATTCTAACAATTCTAAGGCATATTGTGTCTATCTTACTTGTGATAAAAAGGTTATAGAATCCACTAATGTTCTCTTTGAAGATCTTGATCTTTTAGATAACAGGTTAGATGATGATGAGTTACCTCCTAATCATAATCATGAGAACACTAATGATGTAGAGCAGATTGTTAATGAGGAAGAACAAATCATATCTGATGTACCAGATAAGGAAGCTGATACAGACACTATAGCTGAGACTACGACAGAACCACCCACTGAAGTTCAAAACAAGAGAAAAGGATCTAGAGTGCATAAACACTACTCAACTTAGGATATTATTGGGGATCCACATGTACAGAGATAGACCAGACATAAAGAGATCAATTTCAAAGATATAGCTAGTTTCAATTGCTTTGTGTCGATGATTGAACCGAAGAACACTTCTGAGGCACTTAAAGATGAGTATTGGATTGCTGCTATGCAAGATGAGCTACTGCAATTTGAAAGGAACGCAGTCTGGGAGTTGACAGGACCACCCCAGAACACCAACATTATTGGAACCAAATGGGTCTACAGGAATAAGACGGGTAGAAAGGGAACGTGGTAAGGAATAAGTTACGACTCGTAGCCAAGGATACACACAGATTGAAGGTTTGGACTCTATGGTAGTCAATCCCGTTGCGTTCTTCTTAGGAAATAAAGAGGGCGATTTAAAATGGCGGGGGATGCCCAGAAAACAACCCAGCTGTTGGGCAAAGCAATTTGGCATGTAGAGCTCCGCCTTCACCCATATTTTGCCCTTAATCTCGAAAGGCTAGAAAGCAAGTATATGGGGCGAGTAATGGAATCCCAAAAGGCAGTATCGGCCCGAGCAGAGCTTTCGAAAGGTGCTGGAAGACCCGGATCTGACCACATAGGAAAGCCGTCATATGCATGTGGCAAGTATAAGGAAATAAAAATTCGGAAGTCTGGGGTCTCAGTAAAACCTGGCGCACCTATTCTGCCAGAGGTAAAGAATGGCAAGTAGAATTTAATATCTTTTCAATCGGAAGAGGACCGGATCCTACATGAAACTTCACACCTGAATCCACCCCTATAGTAAAGTAGAGGCGAAACCATGCCTCCAAAAACCATATTGGACCACTCAGGCTGGTAGATGATGCATCTGATCTAGAGGTCCTCTCCACAAACCTGTTCAGACCCATATATAGATCAGCTAGGAAGAGAGTTCCCAAAGCCATTCTCTTTCCAGAGGCCAAATGTTTGGCAAGATCAATATTGTTGAACACTAAACACTTGCTAGCTGAGCAGAAAATATAACGATTCAACCAGCACAGAAGGAATGCAGCATGCTCGCTTTGGGTAACGGGAGAACCTTCTGCACCTTGGTTCTTAGCAATGAACATGCCATAAGAAATACTTGAAATATCAATTTGGCACTCTGGAGGATCCTCCGTACAAGCATTATCAGTCCAAGTGACGGGCAATCTGGCAATCCAATAGAGTCGGGCTCATTATACCCTCAGGAAATAGGAAAGCATTTAGACTGGAGTCCCAGAAGCATGCCATGACCCTGAGAAAAGTATCACGGGACTCATAGTTTTGAACAGAAGTCTGAATAACCTGATGGATCCCCAAGCGGCGCCATGCATCCCCCATAACCGTAGATACCCTATGGTGCCATTTGACATACTCCTTCACAAAGGGTGGTAGAGTGCAGCCTTTGACCCGGAAGCACTCTTGATTAATGTTATCTTGATGTGCCAAAATACTTGTCGCACTACATAGTAATTGATTAGGCCCGCCACCGGCCTCATTCAGGCGGACGAAGCACGGGCGCAGGATCTAAATAGTGTGATAGCTCGATTCGAGTGGAGGGACAACAGGGATGTCACTAGATATTGGTAGCCCAGGCTCCGACTCCTGGGGGCGTGCTGGGCGTCGTCGAGTACTACGCTCTCTGTCCATCCAACGATGGCGGATAACCCTGCAGTGGTGCAAAAGGGTTGAGAACCAATGGAAAAGTCAACATGTCCCAGCATAGGCAGGTTTTTTGACCAAACAAGAAAGTATAATAAATAAGTAACATGGGACTACTTGTGACTGATGGATCCATGAATCCTCCAAAGTGATGTGTCGGCCAGCAAGCAAATAATTCGAAAGCCTACAACCAATATGACACTTGTTAGCTAGATGCATTTGCACTCATGTATAGTGCCCAAAACTTAGAATATGAGTATGGCGCCAGGGAGCAAAAATATAAATATATATGTATATTTATTTATTTATTTATTTTTTAAAAAATAAATACATAAATAATAAAATATATATATACATATGTATATTTTTCCTAGAAACGGCATTATGTTATATAGATGCCAAAAAATTGTTTGTCACCAGGCCTACCAATTACATCTAAGCAAAATATAAACTCAAAATTTAAAGAACAATAAATTGTTCTTCATCAGGCCTACTACCAATGGCATTTAAACAAAATACCATGCCAAAAAAATTAAAGAACAACAAATTGTCAGGCCTACCAATGGCAATTAAACAAAATATACATGCCACAAAAAAAAAGAAAAAAAAAAAAGAAAATGGAGAAAGGGGCCATGAAAGTCACAACCGACCAAAATTCTTGGCATGGCCATTTCAATTGTGCTTCTTAATATTTCCAGTCAATACATTTGAGGCCAGATTGTGTAGTCCCTATACACATATTAAAATACCATAGCACTATTCCGTCCCAGATTGAGTTACTTTGGGAAAATTAAATGAAGAGTATGATATGCATTGTTCCGAACAAAGATGACAGTGGCCTTTTAATTCCGAACAAAGATGACAGTGGCCTTTTAATTCCGAACAAAGATGCATTACTCTAGTTCCAGTGACATCGTAAAGATCAATAATTATTTTATAAACTCCTGCATTCTTGGTTATGAATTATCAACATACTCGTCATTAGAAAATTCCCTACCAATCAATAGATATAAAGGAAAATAAAAGGGTAGCCGAATAGAAGGATTTCAAGGAATTGTATACCGTGTTGAAGTGAAGATGCAAGAGTTTGAATGCAGGGATCCTATGTGATTGCACTTGCTAAGCAAAATAATTCTCTTGGGCGCCTGATGAGAAGAAGGGGGCAACCAACAAAAAAAAAATATGCAGAAAGCTGGCCAAAGCGAAAAACTGGGGATTTTATAGAACAATAAGGTTTCATGGGCCAGAGGCCGTTTGGGCTTAAATATTTTTATTCAATATTGAGATATGTCTGAATATTTGATTCAAACATTTAAAATCAAGATTTTAAATGCTTGAATCTGGGGGCAAATTGTTATCATCAAAAATATTATGCTACATACTTAGTTGGGATTTAAGTAATTTAATATGGGCAATTTATTTGGCCTGAAAAATTAAATTACTTGATTAATTGAATAAAAATATTTAATAGCAATATTTATGGCTAAGAAAAAAAATGAGAATAATAATAATAATAATAAACTACATGCGAGAGCCAATACCACCATCCTACAATCATCCCGGGATTCACAGAAACGGTCCCCTGGGCACCCGGAGGTATAGAATGGGATAAGCTACATACCATGACCCCATGGGGAGTTTCTGGTTGACCAAGAAGGATGTCTTGGTCGACCATGGGATATGCCATGGACATGGGAATTGTTCTTCATTGTTTAAGTGCTCCGAATAGGCCCGGAATGGCCAGAAATGGTTATACGACCTACCGGAACCCTGGACATGGGGAGTAACATACCCAGACCCCATGGAAGGGTCCATGGTCGACCAAGGGGCTACATTGGTCGACCAAGAGGAATCCTATGGGTAAAGGCTATCTGTTTTAGTGTTTAAGTGCTCCGAATAGGCCCAGAATGGCCAGGAAGGGATTATACGACCTACCGGAAGCCTGAACAGGGGGAGGAGCATGCACAGACCGATGGAAAGGTCCACAGTCGACCAAGGGGCTGTAGTGGTCGACCAAGAGGATTTCCATGGGAAAAGGTTCTCCTTTTCAGTGTTTAAGTGCTCCGAATGGGCCCGAAATGGCCAACAAAGGTTATACGGCCTACCGGAAGCCTAGATGGGGGAGGAATATGCCCAGACCCCATGGAAAGGTCCATGGTCGACCAAAAGGCTGTATTGGTCGACTAGGAAGAGTCCCATGGGTAAAGGCCATCCTTTTTAGTGTTTAAGTGCTCCGAATGGGCCCGGGATGGTCAGAAAATGGTTATACGACCTACCGAAGCCTGGACAGGGAGAGGAACATGCCCAGACCCCATGGAAAGGTCCATGGTCTACCAAAGGATTGTAGTGTCGACCAAGAGGATTTCCATGGGGAAAGGTCCTCCTTTTCAGTGTTTAAGTGCTCTGAATGGGCCCGGAATGGCCAGAAAGAGATTATACGACCTACCGGAAGCCTGAACAGGGGGAGGAGCATGCCCAGACCCCATGGAAAGGTCCATAGTCAACCAAGGGGCTGTAGTGGTCGCCAATAGGATTCTCAAGGGGAAAGGTCCTCCTTTTCAGTGTTTAAGTACTCCGAATGGGCCCGAAATGGCCGAAAATGATTATACAACCTACCGGAAGCCTAGACAGGGTGAGGAACATGCCCGGACCCCTGGGAACGCCCATGGTCGACCAAAGAGTTGTGGTGGTCGACCAAGAGGAGTCTCATGGGCAAAGGTACTCCTTTTCAGTGTTTAAGTGCTTCGAATGGACCCGGAATGGCCAAAATAGGATTATACGACCTACCGGAAACCTAGACAGGGGAATGAACATGCCCAGACCCCCTGGGAAGGTCCATGGTCAACCAAAGAGCTAGGGTGGTCGACCAAGAGAATTCCCATGGGCAAAGGTACTCCTTTTCAGTGTTTAAGTGCTTCGGATGGGCCCGGAATGGCCAGAAACGAGTTATGCAACCTACCGGAAGCCTGGGCAGGGGAAGCACAAGTCCAGACTTCATGAAAGGGTCCTTGGTCGACCAAGGAGGTATAGTGGTTGACCAAGGGAAGATGACTTGAGCATATATGCTCCAAAGGATGTGCAACCGCACAATATGCAAGACGAGCCATAACCGACCAAAGGCTATATCACACTCAGTTTTGGGCTACAAAATATACAAGACCAACAGAGCCCCAAAGGACAACACACCAGGCAAGCGGTACGGGTATGGAAGTTGTAGCGAGTCATCTCGTGGACGGGTAGTTATCTCCCACTACGTCGTGCTATGCGGAGCGGTTATGCAAAGCCTCTATAAATATCATCTGTGCTGCAGAAGGACAGGTATGAACACACAACTCAGCACTCCACAGGAGTTTTATCTTTTCAGTAGTTCGTAGAAGTAGTTCGTAGCTTAGTCGTAGTTTCTGTAGTTTCTTTCATAGTTGTAAAAGCTAGTGCTTGTAACTTACAGTGGGCAAGGAATTATTTCTTGTTCATTGTTCTTTATTGTTGAAAGACGCAATCTTACGATAGAATTTATTTAGATTCAGCCGTCTTAGCCTGCAAACATTGGCGGATCCATTCATGGTCAAGGTGGGTCAATTGACCCACCAAAAAAAAAATCAAAAATAATATATTAGTACTAATATTTTGGTATAATTAGGAATTATGTGGTAATTGTAGGATAAGATTGATTAATTTGAGTAGAAGTTTAATACTAGCATGTTTGTTATTTTTAAATAAAGAGTCTATACCATTTTTTTAGCCTCTTAAAATTTGAGTGTTTTCAATCTAAATTTTAAAATGTATTTAAAATTCTAATTAAGGTATTCAATCTAGGTTTTAAAAAATCTTGAAGTATGTAATACAAATTTCAAAAAGTCTTAAAAATCTTTAGGTATTTAACATTGTAATGACTTAATTAGACTCCATCAGTTTTAATTGATTCTCTTCGAAAAATATAATCATACAACTTTGTTTTTTCAATAAAGATTTCTACAGACTGTGTACAATAAAAAGTCAACATAAAATCAACCAACTCTACGTGAAGTCTATGAACTTTCTAAGCATACCGATTTTTAAAAGTTCAGAAAACGTAACAAAATTTTAATTGAACACATCTTCCAAAAGTTAACTGCTTACATATCTGACCTACCAAATAAAAAATGCTGGATCCGCCACTGCCTGCAAATGCTTACTATTGATTGTTCGTCGCATTCCAGCGATAACAACAATATATTTTATCTTTCTTTCCTAATAATAACCATTCCCTTAAAGAAATATCGAATTCAATGGCGACGAGTACATCTATATATATAAATATACCATGGTACTTTTCAAGGAAGTACTAATGAATGATTGAATGATGATTATTTCTGTGAATAATCACCCCATCAACAAGTGCAATGTTTGTGCTCATGCATACCGAGTACGGATCTGTAACATTTTGCAAATTCGTTCATGTATATCTTACCAGTTTGCCACTCGTATTTCACCGTGAATATGGATTGCAATAAGTCAACCCACAATAAAGAAAAACCCTAAACCCTAACCCCCTTTTTTTTGTCAGCTCTTTTGTGCATTAATTAATGTGTAAACTGTACTATGAATTAGCTAGTTCGAAAATTTGCAGATTAATCAACATCCTACTTTCTTCCCATTCACTATATAAACACACACCCCCTTGCATTCATTTTATTTATGGGAAGCAAATAGTAACAACACATATTAGCTCATGTTGTTTTCATCTTTGAGGGTATATATGTCAGACTTTATTGTGTTTGATTTGTAGTTTAATTGTACTCTACTCATTTATCTTGGCTTCGATCAATAATCTTGCTGTTTGATCAAATCTCAGTCACTTTAAAACATACTCCTATATAGAAGAAAACAACGACAGGTTGAAATTGTGATCTGCTAGCAACGATGATAATTGGATGGGGAGATGTGTACAAAGTGGTGGTCTCCATGGCACCATCGTATGTGGCATTGGGCTTAGGCTACTTATCCGTTAAACGTTGGAAGATGTTCAAACCCGACCAATGCGATGCCATCAATCGTTTCAGTTGCTACTTCATCATCCCCTTCTTCAACTTCGATTTCATTGCATCCATCGATCCCTACAGCATGAACTATAGGTTCTTGGCCGCGGACGTTATTGCGAAAGCAATCACGGGCGTGGCCTGGGTTTTATGGGCGAAGTTGGGGAGGAAAGGGAACTTTCTATGGGCTATAACTTCTTTCGGCTTGTCGTGCTTCAACAACACGTTGGTAGTCGGGGTGCCCTTGTTGGAAGCCATGTACGGTCCATTGGGAAAGGATCTAGTGATCCAATCATCCGTTCTCCAAGCACTCATATGGTTCCCCGTTCTTCTGTTCTTGCTCGAATTCAGGCGTACCTGCAGGGAGTACAATCTTGGACAGCAAGAGGGCGGCACGGTGATGATTACGCCACAAGTTTGTGTTGAGATTGTTGTTGAGGCGGAAGGTGGAGTTGATGATAAAATGACGACCGGTAGGAACACGAATGCTATTGGGAATGAAAATGGCACCGTGAAGATGGAAGAAGAAACTACGACGACGACGACCACATTGGCATCGTCGTCGTATAGTTTGAGTTTGGGATCAACGTTGAAGAAAGTTGGGGTAGAGCTTGCGAGGAATCCAAATTGCTATGCTTGTGTCGGAGGCCTCATTTGGGCTCTTTTGGCAAAAAGGTGATTAATTCCTTACATATATCATTATTGTATAGATATAGATATTTCATATCTAATATATACGTACACTATTAATTGAATTCAAAATGATTTTAAGAACATGCGTATTAGTATTATCTAACATATGCAAAATACGAAAAAGGTGGAATCTTGAAATGCCAAAAATAGTTGAAGGTTCGATCACGATAATGGCTAAGGCTGGAAGTGGAGCTGCAATGTTCACCATGGGTATATATATATATATACATATATATATGTCCATTTATCTTCATCCTTCAATAATTCCCATTTTCAATGTTCTTCAATGCAAAAGATATATATATATATATATATATATTTATATTTATCGAATCGAAAAGGATCGATAATAAACACTTTTAACAACCTCCTTATTTATAATAATTATGATTATAGGATTTACTATTAATTACTAATACTAATATGTGTATGTGTGTAGGGCTAATCATGGCGCAACAAAAGGATATAATTATAGGTTGTGGTGTGCGACTAACCATATTTATTTTACTTTTGAGATTTGTGATTGGACCATTCGGCACCACTGTTGGTGCTCTTGCCTTGGGCTTGAGATCAGATATCCTCCGAATCGTCATCGTGCAGGTTCTCTAAATTCATGCAAAAAACTAATTAATTATCAATTTGGAGTCGGGGATTTGACCATGTACTATTATAAATTAATTTCAAGAAACTCTAATACTATTTCAAGAAACTCTAATACTAATAAATTATACTGTATATTGGTGGGTCGTTATTGTCATGCAGGCAGCTTTACCACAATCAATTGCCGCCTTTGTCTTAGCTCAAGAATACGGCCTCCATGCCAACGTGCTCGGTACCATGTAAGTTGTCGATTTCCATATATAAGTATCTCTTAATTTAATTTTATTTAATGAAACTTGCCATATTCAAATTTACGTACATACATACCCAATAATACGGTGTGAAGTCTTGTAAATAGTACTACTCCCTCTGTCCCATTTAACTTGTCTTGTTTGACTTCTGCACACAATCCAATGCACTTTTTCAATCGTTAATATCTCAAAATATATACAATGAAAATTTATGTAAAATATATATTCAAAAACTACATGATCATATGATTCTAACAAGATCCAACTCGACTATCTTTTTCCAAATATATACTTGCAAGAAAAATGAGTCAAAGCTGAACAATGAACAGTGTCAAAAAGTCAAACCAGTCACATTAACTGGGACGGAGGGAGTATATTATATGCCGAACTAATCATAAAATTGCGGAATAAGTTCCTATGCTGATCAGTATTTTAGTAAATACTGAATTATTACTTATTATAAGTGCTGAATAAATATTTTTTTTTATGAGTCATTGAAGGCCTGGGAAATGGGTGGTGGGAGCCCATGCCACACAATTACAAATGGGAATAAAAGGGAGGGATAGGAGCCGGTGGGAATCGAACCTCCACTAACGTCAAAAATACAGATTCAACACTTTTTTAGTGATAATTCACCGCTTCAAAAAATATAGAATTTCTTGTGTTGAACAAAGTGGATCCATAAATTTGCGATCGAATCTACTTGCCTTTGTACAAAAAGTAGGAATTATTGCAGAGAATAATGACCCTGTCCACTACATGCACGACTTAAAAGAAATAAAAAAATAGAAAAAAAAATTCCCACGTCCCATTCTTGTTGCATTTTTCCGACATTCATTTTTGTCTTGAAATGTGATGAATATTGTCTTTTAACATTGACCTTCTCACAAGTAAAGAATATTTTATTTGATGAGTCATCCCTATATATAGAACGAGTCGAGATGGATCGGAACAAATTACTCTCCATAAAATCAATCTTCATTCTAATTTTTGTTCATAATAATAATAATAATAATAATAATAATAATAATAATAATAATAATAATAATAATAATAAATATGAATTTCACACTTGATGCTATATAAAGATGAAAGTGATTGGTTCAAAGTGTGAAGATTAACTAATTACTGAATTAAATGTGTTTATTTCAGGGTTATTTTCGGCACAATAATATCCCTTCCTCTGTTGATTGGCTACTATGTGGCTTTAGGCTCCGTGCATTAATTTGCAACTAATTGCCAATTTGCCATAGAGCTGCAGAATTATACGTCAGATTATTATAATCAGTGTACTGTACTAGTAGTATTAATTATGTACGCATTCAACCATCAAATAATCACTCATCCAAACTCAAAAAAGAAGCAGATCGAAAACACCTCTGAATTATCTCTCTACGTATGGAGCTCTCGAGGAGCTCCCTCCACCCAACCATCGCCTGACATTCCTGCGACGCCTCCTCTGGTGCCTATCACCAACCACTCTCCCTCGGGTAAGTTTACTTTCTCCAGTGGAACTATTGTGTCTTTTCGAGACAAGGTTTTGGAAGGGAAAACGGCAGCGCTAAGTCACTGCTGGGTGATCCTGACAATGCAAAGTTGGTAACCCTTGAGGGCTCGTTTGGAACATTGTACTGTATTATAGTGTATTGTATTATTTAATGTGGGTGTATTGTATTATGGTGTATTGTATTAAATTAATGTTATACAGTGTTTGGTGCCACAATGTACAACTATTATACATTGGTTGGAGTATTGTTTTTTGAATTGTTAAAGAAAAAATTAGTGTCCTTGTAAATGAAATAGTTAAAAATTATATATTAAAATTTTAATAATATTTTTAGATGATATTAATAATAATAATAATAATTTAATAATATGTTTTAATAATATATATTAAAAATCAGTTTCCTAAATAATATACTAATAATTTTTAAAATAATATATTAAATATAATATTATTTTAATATTACAAAAAAAAAAATTGAGGGACAAAGGGGACAGCCAGAGATGGGAGAGATCGCTGGAGGAATATGCAGAATGAGAGGATGTGGAGCTGTTGGAATTGGAAGACAGAGAGAAAAATGTTAGTGCGGCTCTAACCCACCTCCTACGCGGGTTTAATTTAATACAACATTACCCTCATTAAATTTATACTTATACATTCTTAAAATGGGCCAAACATGGGCCTGTATTATTTTTGTGCAAAAAATAGTGCTATGAGCCATAATACAGCCTAACAAACGTGCCCTGAGTTCATTAATGGAGATAGGTTGAAGCCATGTATCTCTGTAGATCCTCGGCTCAAAGCTCAAATATGTAAACCCTTTGAAGATGGGCTCATTATCTCAGTGCTTGGCAAGAAAGTGGGATATGTAGCTCTGAAAGAAAGAATCTCAAGAATGTAGAAGATTGACAGCCGGTTCGAAATGATCGACATGGATGGTGGCTATTTCTTGGTGAAGTTTGACCGCATAGCTGATCGGACTAGAGTTCTACACGACGGGCCGTGGATGATCTTCGATAGCTACCTAACGGTTTGCCCATGGAAGCCGAACTTTATTGCGGATGAAGAAACTCCCAAAAAAACCATAGTTTGGGCAAGGTTCCCCCCGTTGTGTTTGGAGTACTTTGATGAGCTGCTCTTAACAAAAATGGCTAACGCCTTGGGTAAATGTATTCGGGTTGATGCAATAACCAAGGATGTCAATCGAGGTAAGTACGCCCGGGTGTGTGTTGAGATCGATTTGAACCTACCAGTGGTATCAAGCATTCTAATCGGAGATCAATGGCAAAAAGTGGCTTATGAAGGCCTACATCTTCTATGCTCTACCTGCCGGAGGTATGGCCATGCTAGCCAAAAATGTCAAAATGGACCGGTAGTCTTTTATGCTCCGCTGCCGGAGGTTACCAGAATGGTGGAGGGGATTGTGCCTCCACAAGAAGTAACTGACAAAATAGCCTCTGAGAGAAAGGCTCTGAACCTTGCTGTTTCGGAGAAAGTTGACAGTGGAGGGGCTTCAGTAATGGAGACAGAACAGGCAGACGCATCTAGCAAGAAAGAGGAAACAAATGAAAAGGCTACCAAGTTGTATGAAAAGGACAAGCAAGATAGAGGTCTGGAGAATGTCCCTCAATTGTACACCACTAAGTTGACTTACCCCAAAGCTGAGGACAATTGCCAAGGTGTGCCGTGTCAACTTGATTCAGGCGAATGGATCAAGGTTGAGAAAAGGAAGCCCAATAAGGCCAAGTTGCAGCTGGTCCATGGTGGCATGCCTTTAAAGAAAAATATTGGCTTTAAAGAGGGTTCTCAAAACCCAAGCTCCTTAAGAGGGCACAAGCTAGGCTCGACCAAAACTCCAAATTCTAAGGAATCCAAAGGCAAGTACCAACTCAAAATGCCAATGGCCCAATCTGGAGATGCCTCCCCTCGAATGAAACGAGCCAAAGCAAATGTGGAAAGCGGTAGCAGACTGGAACCGCCAATGGAAAATCAGGGACAAGCGATTGAGGACGCCGCTTATTCCAAGGGTAAAGTGAAGGAGTATAAAATGCCACAGGAGACCAACATCCCGCCACAAAAGGGTGAGGAACCTCCTGATGGAGACGTTGAGATGCATCATTGAGAGAGGGTTTTTACACCCTAACCAGTAAGTTTAATTTCTTAATGTTTATGGAGTTTAAGAACTTTAAACTGCTGTTGTGGAATGTTGGAGGTGTTGTGGGTAAGAGGACGAGGAGAAGTCTTAAGGAATTTATTGGGAGAACTGATCCCGACATTCTTTGTTTGTTGGAACCTCGGTTGAATTTTGCAAATTCTCAGCTTTTCCTCTCCAATTTTAATTATGAACCGGAGGTCGTGGGAAAATTGGGAGTACTTTGGGCTCTCAAGGAAAATAGGTTGAACTTCCAAATCCAAGAGGTGGATCACATAGATACACTTATCACTTTACTTTTGGAATCAGAAAAGCAAAAAAAGACTAATCTGCAGTACTCGGCTAGAACACCCCAATCGGAAGGGAATAGGGTGAAGGATCGTCTTGCTAAGTATGGCGATTCGGAGAGGTTCTATAACACTTGGGCATGTCCACCGGATTTCGTTTGGGTGCGGAGGCCTTGGGTGGTTTGTTTAGCCTAGCTTCTAGTTTATGTTGTTGTCTTCCTTTCATGTCTTTTTCTCTTTTTGTCTCTTCCTCTGTGTTGTTTTTTTTAGCTTCCTTCTTTTATATTTTTGTATGATGTGTATATTTCTCCGGCCATTGATTTAGCTTACCAGGAAAAAAAAAAAAAATTTATGTACACATTGAGTGAAATGCAAGTAGCCTCTGAATTTTCACACTCATTTCATGGATTTTCTTACATTTACAGACCAATTTATGCTGAAAAGTGCAGCATTAGTATTTTATTAGAGACCAAGCAATAGTATTTTATTACGGACTGTTTGGCCTCCGTTGGCCAAGGACCTTTTTCTCCTCAAGGGAGGCTATCGGAAAAGGATTAAATCGATTATGGGTCCGAGATTATGATAATTCGCCCAAACTTGACTGATTTTTCACTAATTTGAAATGGCAAAGTTGAATACTCCCTCCGTTTTTGAATAAATGTAACATTTATATAGTTGTCACTATTCATTGAGTAACTTTGTTTCAATGTTTAACACAGTTGTATAAAATAGAACATAGTCAAGTGAGATCTTGTTGAATTCGTCTAATCGCGTAGTATTAGAATATCAAGTTTTTATAATTTTTAATTTTACACAATTTGAGATATTAAGCGTTAAAAATGTATATTGGATTAAGTGAAATGAAGGAATGTTACAACTTTTTAAAAACGCAGGGAGTACAATGGAAAATCTACTAGTTGTTGAGAAACAACGGCTGATTAACCGGAAAAATGCTACCAAACTACCAGTTGTTAAGGAACAACGGCTGATTTGGAAAAGTAACCGCTAACAACTAAGCTAGAATATAGGAAAGCTCGTGAAAGAAAGCTGTAAAGAAAGCAGTAAAAGATACAAAGAATTGAAATTGCAGAAAGGAATTCTGAGGTGGATTGGTCTCTCATGACTCTGAGCTTGGCATCTCCTATTTATAGCCGGAGCTCAATAACCGCTCCCCCGCTGATCCAATGAGTCGATCTGGCTGTTTCATTTCGGCTATTCCTGGCCGATTGTTTCCTCTTTCGGCCCTGAATCTCGAGCTTTTCTAGATGTTTCCTTTCTTCTTGCTCGCCCATCATTCCCTTTTGGCCCAACTATCCGGCCCAATCTTTCTCTTCAGGCCCAATGCCTTGATGGTCACAACAGATGCCCTTCTTACTTGGGCATGTTTCTGGCCGGAAAAGGCCCAAGTAAATTGAGTTTTCCCGCTGACGGTTAGCACTCTTCCCACAAAATCTGGTCATCATTACTCTCGTTCGCGTCGCTTTTACTTACCTATCTCAGAGAAAACCGTCTCTCTTCTTCCTCTCCCAGTGGTCTTCTACTTCCTTAACTATCTTTTCGCCATGGACCCGCGTTCTATCCCTGTTCCCTCATCTCAAATTGTGAAGATCGAGAGTTCATCTGCCCCTCATACCGCGGTTCGTCATCTCCCTGAAGGTTTTTATTCCTTGGCCCATTAAGGATCCCTGAAGAAATTGATGAATGTATTGCTCGTATCTTTGAAAAACGTTCTATACCCCTTTATGCTCCTTGGTTTTTCTCCCAACTTTTTACTCCCTCACTTGCTACCTGGCAGTCAGATTCCGCCGATTATTTAGCCTGGTATTGTCATCTCGAACCCCACTGTCGCAGCTCTTGATCTGATGCCAGCCTTCTTCGTTTAATCCTCCTTAGCATTGAGCCTTTTCCTACTGATCTTCGCCCCCATTCAGGCCCTCTTATGTTTTTGGAATCCTACTATAAATTGCTTCTGTTTCCCTTGGGGCCTAATGACCCCCACGATTCAGGACGTTAAACTCCTCTTGAATCTTCCGGCTCATGGGGACAATCTCGGTGTTGCATCTTATCCACAACCCGAAGAAAAAACCACCGGCTTTCCCTCCAACAATACTTTCCACAGCTGGATTGTTACTCACCAGAGTGATCCTTCCTCGCCTAATCCCCATACTCAAGAACCACTTGCTTTCATGATGTATTTCTTAACACGATTCTTCTAGTGCACTCTTTCTAAAGGGGTTCTTCTTAAAACTTATCCTTTGGCTTTCGAAATTCTTAAATAGACTACTCTGCCCCTAGCCGACTCTTTCCTTACTCGCTTGTACGCCGGTATGTCGGCTTATGTTTCAGGTTGGGAGAATGGTTTCCCTGACAAAGCTCGTGGTCCTCTGTGGTTCCTTCATTTATGGTTGGTTTGGCATTTTCGGGATATATCGGCATTTCCTTCTTATGATATTCGCCCAGATCATTTCGTTGGCTCTAGTCTTCTGAAAACGTTACTCCCTTCTATGTCGATTCCTTATTGGATCGGCTATTATCTGGGCCAGACTGCTGATCAGGCTTTCTCCCATTATTATTATCGTAAAACCGATTTCTCATGGATCAAGGACGTTGCTACTGCCCCTTTCGGAACTTCTCTTCCTCGTCCCTCCGCTCAGCTTTGGAACTGATGTATTCTTCCTCGTCCCATCTTCTATGGTTCCACCGCTCTTCTCAATACTACTATCCCTGCCGAAATTTATAATCCCCACTTGGTCAGTCGTCAATTCGGTTTCGGCCAGGATTTGGTAGTAGCTTATCGGTTTGACAAACAACTTTCTCCTTCTTCTAGCTGACGACAATACGCCACCTGGCATCAGCGTCTAATAGATTTTGACATCCCGAAATTTCATGTTCGTGCTGGGCTTTTTACGTCTCATTTTCAATACTGGTGGGACGGCGTTGCTCGTACTTTCTTCAGTGCAGATCTTAACCCTCTCTTGCGGCGGGGTAGTTTCTCTCCTATTCTGTCGCTCCCTTCTTTCCCTCTTCCTTCACCTGACTACTCCTCTAGGCGAGTTTGTACATCGTCCCCTTTGCGTCAAGGTATGTTACTTCACAAGTACTTTTTTTTTATGTTGTATCTCCCTCTATCACTTGTCTGTCCAAAACTCTAAATACATATATTTCTTATCCTACTATTTCAGATCCTGGCCGTAAGAGACTTGTTCGTCCTTCGGCTCACCTTGCTGGTTCTCTTCAAACTACCAAGACCCGAAAACGGTCCTCCCGTTCACCCCTTGGCAGAATTACTGTTGTCCATGATATGGTACGTTGGATTTTCTGTTACTTTCTCCTCTCATGGTAAGTCATCACTCTTTTTCCTTCATATCAGGTTTCTCCTGATCCTCGGACGTCCATCGTTCTCCCCACTTCGACCTCACCCACTGGCTCAACCAAGGTCGAGCCTTGAAAAGAGTGTGATCATGACCTGATTACCTAACCAATCCTTCTCTAGCCGTACTTCAACAGTTGAATAAGGATCATGTTGTTCCTTCGTCTGTTACCATTACAGACTCTCCTGGCCTAGTTTCTCTCGAGGCGACTGATATCCCTGGTGATACTTTTACCCCTCAAGCTCCATCGTCCCCGTTTCCCGACCAACAGGTTCTAGATGATTTCTTATCTCCCGTTCTTCCATCCTCACTCCTGTCAGATCCTTCGGCCCACCTAGAGGATTGTCTGGGCAAATTATGCAATATGATAGCCACACAGTCCGACGTGGAGTTTGTACGCCCAAAACCGATCCTCCTTCTTCTGTCTCACCTTGATCAGTACTTCCATGAGGAGATAGTTTCTTTGAACTTGGATGCTACCCTTCAATTGATTACTAAGTCTGTCCTTTCCCTGGACCAAGAGCTCATGGCACACTTAGTAATGCAGAACCAACTTTTAGCCGAACGGGAGGCTATAGCTTCTTCCTAGGCTAAGTTTGATAACTATTCGGCTGAATATCGGGTTCGTATGGGTACTCTCTCCGAAGAAAGTTCACGCGAGCTTAAGTATGCAGAGGAACTCTCTTCAACCCGCTTAGCAATAGCCAGACTTCAACGGAAAGAACAAGAATTGAAGTCGGCCTTGGACGAAGCAAGACGGGAATCAGCCAATTTAAAGCAATCAATAAAGCATCTTCGTCAATGGGCCGAAATTCCCAAGGCTACACTCTTAGATTCACGGCAGAACGCTTCTTATTTCGCCATGAGGTCCAGCTTTAACGATCACATCCTTGGCGTTTTCCAAGAGAAGTGGGATGTGACTCAATCCCTAGTTGCTCACCTAGATTCAGCTATTGAAAGCCTTGGTGCGAGACGTATCGCTTGTGTCATTCCTCAGCCAGATGTATTTCCTCTGGACCCATCGGAGATTGAGGCTTCTCCATCTCATGATGTCCCTTCTTCTTCGAAAGCTCCTGCAGGTATTCTCTCATTCTCCATCGTATTATTATTATATATAGTTGTTCCTTATACCCACGGCTTCACCTCTGTTCTTCTTACTTCAGGGAAATCCGATGCTCCCCTTCATACATCTGATCCTCTGCCACCTCCTGGTCCTACTGACGCCGGCCTAGTATCCGTTCGTCCCTAAACTTGCCGTGTGTCACAAACTTCTTCTTCCGTGGACTCAATTCCAAGATTGGACCCTTCGCCTTCCACTGATCCTCAGATTGGTGCTCTGCAAGGCCTGGATGAAGATGTGCAGTTTGACGATAGCGAGGATCACTAGCTGACTTTTTCCCTTTCTCTTTTTTTTTTTGTAGGATGATATTTTGTAAACATTGATATTGAATCATCCTTCTGGGTGCCAATTTATTAGCCCTTTTTCGGCTACTTGTACTGGCTTCGGTCGGCCAATTTTTGAACTTATTTCGGCCGATGTATATACCTTTGGATCCATACCTTCACTGTGATTTTCCAAATCTGATTCGAATCTTTTATTCTGTCATGAGATATGTATCTTACCAGAAACCCCATGATTTTTGGTCTTCTTTATGGTTATTTTCTGAGTGGTACCAGCTTTATCGGGACTCAGCTGTAACGTCTTCCCATAAATAGTTTCTAATATTGACCGTTTTTTTCGCTGGGTATTTATTTTCCTCCTATAAATACCCAGCTCCTTTGGGTTCTTTCTTTCATCACTTTTTCATCACTTCTTAATCCATACCGATATGGGTTTTCCTTTTCTCCCAATTAATCCCTTATCTCCGGTGCCCACATGGTATTCCATTGATGCCTTTATGCAAGGATTTCCAGACGTGGTACGAAAATCCCTCGCCCATGCGGTACGAGCTCAGCTAATATCCTTGTCACCATATTCGTATGGAAGAGGATCTTTGACTATTTTTCCAAATGAAGGTCTCGACGGTTATGCGAACAGAGCATTTTTCTACTTTGTGGTTGCATATCCGGTTGGTCTTCGTTTAATGGAGAATCCACTTCTCTTAGTGGTTCCTCCATTTTCACTTTTTCCCACCGCCTTGGCTATTTGCCTCGGTTGTACCCTTCCTCATCTTATCTAAGATCGTGCGGAGGCTGTACCTGAGTTCGATTTCTACCTCTGGGATGTTGTACTATTCGTTCAAGCGTCCCCAGAGATTGAGGCTCGGTGGTTGGGTCAATCGGCGCTGCTATTCTTTTGTAAGCGGTCTCGCTACTGCTTTTGGTTCCGCCGATGTATCTAGGTGACATTATACAAGGCTGGGTTATTTAACATAATCCTGCAGTTTCTTTTCTTAGGACATTTCCCTTGTATATGCCTGCATAGATTAGGACGTTTCCCTTATATATTGTAATTTCGGACTATCGACGCCGCTTTCGGCCGAAGTAGCTCCCTTTTTGTATTGTTCGTCCTTGGAATAAAAATGTTTATTTTTCTTGTTTAATCCCAAACTGAAGCATAATATTTCTTCATATATCTTGCATTACCTGGACTTGTCATTTGCTCTCCATTTTCGTCCACTAATATGTATGCTCCATTTGGCCACTTCGTCAGAACAATTAACGGCCCCTCCCAATTGGGGCTCCACTTTCCTAATTGGCCATCCTTCTGTTTGGGTGGCCATATGACTTTCCAAACTAAATTGCCAACTTCAAATCGGTTAACACGGATTCTCTTATTGTACCAATCGGCCACAACATCTTTGTTCTTCTGTAAATTCTCGAATGCTTGTACCCGATCGGAATTAACATCTAATAATTCATCCTTCATTGACTGATCATACTGTTCGGCCGATAACAAGTCCGCTTGGCTTGTCCTCAAAGTCGGCACTGTTATTTCGGCTAGGAGAACTGCATTCATCCCGTACGTCAGCCGCATTCAATGTACTCTACGGATAGAGGAATACATAGAGTTGAACCCATTGGCTGAACTCTTGGCGTTCCGATAGGCCCATAATGCTTCAGAAAACTTTTCATGCCACTTCCTTGGTTGATCCTCGATCATTTTCTTTATGATCCCTATCAATTGCTTATTTGTAGCCTCTGCTTGCCCATTTCCCTGCGGATAATATGGTCCCTACACTCCTAGCGGCCGATAGGCCTGTTGTTGGTAATTATGAGGATTTTGAACCACATGCTGTGGATTTTGCGTTGCCTGTGCATTCTGTGCTCCAATCGGATACATATTCCTCGCCAATCGGCTCTGAACATCGCCGGCATTGCTGACAGTATATTTCCTTCTATTTCCTACCTTAGGATGTAGAACGGTTTGAGTAAATAATTTAATTTTAATTTTATCAAATAAATTTATATATAAAATAAAAAATGACTGATTTGGATTTTTGGAAAAGAAAATGAGTGTATTTAAACTTTTTTCCGATTATAATAACAAGAAGGGGTGTTGGTGAGGATTTGTGATGGATATTGTTGAAAATAAGGGGAAGGGAGGTAAAGGGAAAACAAACTATTTTATGTTTATATAAGATGAATGACTATAATATAATATGTATACTATCTATATAATCCGTATTTATCCTTAGCTTTATGATGCATTATGTATTTTTCTTTCTATTCTGTTATTAAAAAAATAATAAAAATAACATAAAATCAAATTAATAAAAAAATTATCCTTAGCTTAATGACACACTCTGCATTTTTTTTTACCAAAGCAGTTTTTTGCATATACAAGGCGCAAACCCTAGACCTTGCTTAAGCGACTAGAGCCTCATCCACTCAAGCCAACTGCTGGTACCATTTTTGTGGATTTGAGATATTTATTAAATTTTTACATATTAGGAGTAATATTTACATGTCCTTAGTCCCTATTGTGCATTATCTATAATATTATGATATGTAGTATAAAATTTCAATGTATGTGATTGTATTATATTCACCCATCATCTATAATATTATGACATATTGTGGGTATTCAGTTGCTGCGCGTTTTACTTCATACACTTTCTCCCTCCGTGGAGTTCGAACGAGTGCATGATCTCCTTGGGGTCCTCTATCAAGGTGAAAAAAAAAAACTTGATCATTTGTACGAAAAGTAGTTCGGTAGTTCAATTAATATTTAATACACCAAAGGAACTGACATATTGCCATGTCAATTTCTTTGAAAGAATAAGAATTGTTGAACTCGTAACACTTGTTGGATCGGAAATACTTCAAGATCCATGTAACTGCAACTTGTACAACATTACATCAAATCATAAAATGACAAAAAACACTAATAAAAACAATCACCTTCTTCCATTGTTCTATTCCTAATTTCGGTCATAAACATTCCTAATTAAGTGACTATACATTTAGTAGCCAATTCCTTTTAATTGGTTGAAAAAATTATTGAGATTTGATCAATATAAAGATGAATTTTCTTTCTGAATTTATTTCTCTATTTCAACTATTCACTAGTATAACCCCCGCCCATTGGGCGGGAGTAAAGTAGGCATGGAAAAAAATTTGCTCAGAAGGAACTGTTTTTTTTTTTAATTATTTTTTCTCTTCTTTGTAAATCAAAAGAAAAGACAAATTTTTTAATATGAAACCGAAGGGTGGACAGAAACAATAATAGGCAAGCAAGACAATAATAGACTATATAGGTATGATTAAACAGCAGACTAAACAAAGACACCACAAAAAATAAAGAACCGGAGCTGAAATAGAGCAATGGAAGCCTCAACAACGGCTGATATTCGAATGATAGTAATGCCCACAAAATTATAGAACCATCCAAAGAGTACTACGTGCCCCTGTGTTTATATCCTTAACTCCCGGATCAAGTATATATGTGTCCTGTGTTTACAAAAGAAATTATGCAGCCATCCTATTCAATGTATCATTACTCCAGTATCAAGTCCTAAACATCCATCTAAAAATTAGTCCATAAGCTGGTAAACTTTCAGTAGTTAAGACATTGTGCAGAAATACACTTATTGATTAAGTGAAATTGGGCAAATAAATATTTATTGGACCAAAAGAACACCACCTAACTAAAGGCTAAAAAATATGTACTGAAGCCACTGCAAAATTATCCTAATATATATATGTAGAAGAAAGCTGAAGGCCTGGCCAACTAATGGCAGCATCATAGATATTTTGATTGATCTTTCCATATTGAGATAGGCCTTGGGGATGATATGTGCAGTGGATTAATTATAATTTGCGAGGACAAAATGAGCCAGCAGAAGTTGATAAAGATGCATTAACATTAATAAAGATGACACTTGTTTATCGTCCACAATTATATCGCCATCAAACTATACAAACAAGAACCGCATTCCCTCACATGTTCCTTTTGACTTGTGGAAACCTCAAGCCTCAATTGTTCCTGACAAAACACCGCAATGAAAATTAGATAATTCACCAAATTCAAGAACTAAAAATCAGGCCACAAATTTAGAAACCCCAAAAATATCAACATCAGTTATACTCTCGGCAAATCTCTCTTCACTGGAAATATCATCATCATCTAAATCTTGAACAACAGCACCAAGGCAAATAGATAAGGAAAAAAAAAAAGTGCTACAGCCTGGTCAATTAAGTAGTAAAAATTAATGATAAAAATGCAGGATCACACCAGATATTGGATAGATAATTTGGATTCATACTATCTACGAATGAACTGAACCATGCGGGTAGACAATGAAATATCTGTAAGAGTACAATTTCTGCTTTAACAATAGGAAGGGCTCTACTTGGATAATTTGGGGAATAACTAAACTTCCTGCATCGTTCAGATTGTGGGAGAAAACATGGGCTCAACACTCAAGCTTGCCAAATATCACTAAAATAAAAATGAGCATTAATCAAAATGATAGATCAATATCAGAAGCTCACATGAATATTAGGGAGTAAATTAATTTTAGACATTTATGTATGAAAGCAAGTGAGATATACATACAAAAACAGACCAACATTTATGAATATATGCACATACCTGTTGAAAAAAATCGGACATCTTAATCCATACACATTGGGAGGATGGAAAGAAAAGTCTTACACACAAAAAGTTCATAGAAGTTATGAGGAAAGAGCACATACATATCAGCTCATTCCTCAAACTATATAAAGTGCTTCAATAGTCCCAAGCTTCAACATCTAATTAGCAAAGAAATAACACATAATTCCATGGAATAAGTGAGCCTGGAAAGTCAGCAATAAATTGCAAAGTGGTGGTCAAACTGAAAATGTTAGCAGCAGTCGGTGTTGCAAGAATCCCGGAAGCGGTGGCTCATTAAATCCTTAGAAAAATACAGAGGATACCACAACAAATAAAATAGTGTCCACCCCTCTATTGGGGTTCCTTTTACAAACCAAATGGTAGCAATTATTGGATATATATGAAAATAATTATTATTGTCAGCAACACAATTAATGTGCTATAATAGAAATACCTTAGTTGCATAATCTGAAAAGAGAAATACTATAAGAGAAAATTACAGTACCAATAACATAGTCGAATCATTGTATCAACCCCTCATTTCAATGCCGTATAAACATATTTTAATAACAAACATTCATAACTTTGATACACGCAATAGAATTCAATCCCAAAAAAGCATGCGCATCGAAACTCCACTTCGGAATTAATATTCCGGTAACTGAAATCCATAGAATCAAATCAGTAAAATTAAACCTAAAATATATCATCTAATTCATCTCATTCACCTAATTCATTCATAGAACAACTCCCAAGCTCAAATATATATGCACACAATTTCTTATATATCAATATAACCTAGAATACAAACCCACTCAAGAACAGGGAAACAAAATTAATATCGCACACCAATTTTATTTTCAATAATAACAGAAACAACACAAAGAAAATGTACGCAATTTTACCAAAAAAAAATCCGCGAAGGCGATCCCAAAAAATTTCGGATTACTCGGAGACCCACACATAAGATTGGCGATCCTAATCAGATACTTGATGCTTCTAATCAGTGTAGAGACTTCATAGAAATGGGTTCTACGAAGGCGCTATTCAAGGGCTTCAAGATGAAAAGATTTACCTATAAAGGGCTTCAAGATAATTTACCTTCGGATCTCAAAGAAAATCTTCATCGAGAATCAGCGTCATCAAGATAATTATTCTTAGGATTAGCGACTGATTCATAAGGGAAGAAGGGGATTTGGAGCGAGAAGTGATGCTGTTACTGATGAAGAGGCGAGGGTGGTATTTTGTGAAAGTGGTATTTTGTGCCGTTCAAATTTTGAAAATGAGGAAGAAAAATATGTTTAGATAGAACTATAGAAGAGGAAGATTTGAGAGTGGCTGGAGGCTCAACGGCGATAGGAGTGGCGTACGGAGGCAGGAGGCACGCATACGACGAAGGAGGAGGTGTGCCGGTTGCTGCAATTGGATAGTTGGATATCAGAACAAAGGGGATATGAAGCGAGTGGTGACTGGTGAGGGGGTAGAGGGCGTGATTTGGGTGCATAAACCCTAATTATTCGGCTGATTATTGAGGCTAATTATTGAGATTGCTGTTTTATGCTATAAAAGGAAAATTTAAAAACACTGTTCATAGGATCAACAGGTTTATTATAATATAGATTAATTTTTTTTGCGTAAAATTTTGGATATTAATTTTTCATTTAGAGATTTGGATCACTACAAGGATGTCGCACTCAGAAAAGAGCCAAATGGGTCGCGTGGTGTTCAAATAGCCTCCTTATGGTCCAAAAGTGGAAATCCCCTCCTTCTGATAACGTATTATTTATTTTAATTATATTAAAAAACTTAAATAGGTAATCAGAAGAATGCGATTTTCACTTGCAGTTTAAACAACCCGAGGCCCGCTTTGGTCTTTTTTCTGTGTCTGACATCCTTTAGTGGCCCAAAATTTTAAAAGAAAAATAATTGCCTAAATTTCGAAATGACTCATTCTGATTGCCTAAAAAAAATTATTATCTCTATCAAAAAATTAATAATTTAAGTATACTTAGTAAAATTATTACTATTCAAAACATTCCAAATATGATAACGTAACATTATTTCTAAACACCCTAAAAAGGAACTTGTAAGACTTAAAAAAAAAAAGAAAAAAAAAAGAAAAGAAAAACAGAGGAAGTAATTCATTAACCTATATTTTAACATATTTTTACAATTGACAAAAAAAGAAATATAAATCTAGCTTTATTAGAAATTGAAACACTAATTGCTGCAACTTTTATAAGTTTGAATTTTTTTTTGGAATGCCGGTATTAAATAAAGTTTTAACGTCTTAAATAGATAATCTATTGATACTAGAAGAAACATATTAACAATGAATAAATGAAGGCGGATCATAAAAAGCTATTACCTTTGTTGATTGATGAGCAGAAGAATATTTATAATAAAATAATATCTGTAGTTGATAGTGATGAGGGTTTATTATCTTTTCTCTACGTGGTGGAACTGAAAAGGCATTTATCGATAATTTATCTAGAAAATATTATGTTTAGCCCTTCGTGAGATTTGTGATATTGTGCTGCATATAATATCCAGTGAAATAGCACCCTACTTCTTCCAAGGGGTAGAACTGCACATTCTGGATTTAGTATTCCACTAGATTGTGACGAGAATTCTACATAGGGAAAAAAAATGGGATGAAAATTCTAGATTGGTAAAATGATTATGAGTCCGTCTGAATTAACCAAATTCCTCATTCGATTTTAGGTGAAAAAATTCCCACTCACAATTTATTTTACCATGACTATTGAAAAAGTTAATGTTAATCTTTAAAGAAGGTTGGACTCTATTTTAAAAATTAGTTTTTACACATGTCAGTGATATGTTATAATATCTCGTGTTTCATATGACTTACTTTATAGGGTAAACATCGACTTGGTCACTTTTCCTAGGTCTTCTATGTTCTATTTTATGTCGCTCAACAGCCAGAGAGCCCTCCTAAGACAGATCGAAATCCTAATATAGCTCATTCTTCCTATGCCTTAAGAGAGTGAATGAAGGTATTCATTTCTTTAGTAAGAGCACCAATAGTATAGATATCTTCGATGTTTATATGCTCCACTTTTCTAACTAGGCGCCTGGCTTGGCATTGCTTGCTTGAAAAAGGGGACTCGGAGTATTAATATATAATTAGAATGAATTAACTCAAGATACTACAAGAAATGTTATTTATAATGAAAATTATATATGGTCGAAATTTGTCCAATGAATACTTCATGTAGGTGATGGTAATTGATAAAGCTGGTGTTGATTTTGGAAATATACAATTAGATGTGATATTTCCAGATGATAATTTTATAAACTCTACGGGAGATTCTATAGCGACAATTATTGAAAGTACTTATACAAATATAAACTGCACCTCTTCAAATCCAAATAGTTTTTAAAGATAGTGTTATACTAACTCCTACCAATAAGATTATTGATACGATCAATCTTTACATCATGAAACGTATGTCTACAAATGAAAATGTACATGTATATTTGTTACAACAATTTTTGTCACGAGAATGAAAGTATAGATAATGCCAATGACTTACTTTTACTGGACTATCTAAATACGATCAATTATTCTGGATTACCGAATCATGAAATATAGTTGAACGAGAGTTGCATAATCATGATTCTTAGGAATATAGATCCATCAAATAATTTATGCAATGAAAGTAGGTTGATAGTAACCAAGTTGCGGAACCATATAATTGAGGTTAAACTAAATTTCGGAAAACCATGCAAGTAGAAAATTATTGAATGATAGAATGATTATGCGCCTATCTGATTTAACCAAATTCCCATTTGATTTCAGATGAGAAAATTTTCACTCGCAATTTGTTTTGCTATGATTATAAACAAAAGTCAATATCAATCTTTAAAGAATTCTAGAATTTATATTCCAAAACCAATTTTTATTCATGAACAGTTATTTTGCAATATTTCGTGTCACTAGCAAGATGTAGCTCAAATTATTAATATGCATTAAAAATGATTAACTCAAGATGCCAAAAGAAATGTTGTTTACAATAAAATTTATATATGACATAAAATTTGCAAAATGGATACTTGATGTAGGTGATGGTAAAGACGGGAATGATTTTGGAGATATACGATCAGATGTGACATTTCGGAATGATATTCTTATATAAACTCTACGGGTGATCCTACAGCGGCAATGTTTTAGAGTACATATACAAATATAAACTGCACCATTTCAAATTCAGACATTTTTAATATAGTGCTATACTAGCCCCTCCCCACCAATGAGATTTTCATCAATGAAATTTTCAGCAAATTGTGAAAGAATTTTTCATATTATGCTTAATACTTATATTTTATTTTATTTTATTTTATTTTAAATTTCAAATTAAATAAAAATATTATTTTAATAATTATTTTATTGATCTGTTAGGTTTGTATCGGACAAGCCACAGAAGTTAAAGAAGACGGTATGATATGATTTCTTTGTTAGTTTTAAAATTAATTAAATTATATTATCATATACAATATCTCTTTCGAATATATATAAAATCATTACACAATTTTCATTATTCAAAATATAATTTACTATTATTTTATATAATATAAGTATATACCGTCGAGTCTCGACGGGTTACTTACTAGTTTTTAAATTAAAAAATGGTGGGCGGTTGCATTCAATGGATCGACCATTTCATATTTGAGACCAAGTGATCTCTTTACATTTGGCTAATGGGATAGTGATACTTGTCACCATCCCATTCGTTAAGTGCTTTTTTAAATTTATCTAATAAAATAATTATATTTGTGCAAAATAGTAAAAGTAAGTATTTTTAATGGGATTTGACAACAATTAAGATTCTAATCAAACTTAGTATTAATTTAATTTTTCTAAAAATGGAAAGGGATCAAACTTCGTGGGACATCCCAAAAAGGAATTGGGGTCAAACTTCGTAGGACGGAGGGAGTACGATATATAAATTTGATAGATAAAAATTAAATGAATAGTAAAATGAATTAAAATATAATATTGTTAAATAGAGAAAAATTGAGTTAATTGTTGGAGATGGAAAGTGAAAAATTATAGAGTGAACTGGAGTACATTGTACGAGTGCAATTAGGGCTTCGATGATTCCGACAGCCTGGGTGTTTTATCGGAGTCCGGTTTATGCGCGCCAGGGATCTCTATGTGCTGCCAAAAGTTCTCAGGTGAATATATTTTCTTTAGTCCTCTAGAAATGAAATGGGTGGATGTTTCAAAATTCATGTTGGTTCGGAGTAGTACGATTTAATTTCCCTCAATGGTCATTCCCTGTGTGCACTGTGCAAGTGGTGATTATTTCGGACGCTTTAGTGAATATAGGGTTCTGGATTTCTATGTGTACGTTGGTTATAATTCCTGTAGAAATGTAGAAATCTAACATAAGTACTATATTGGCTTAAAATGGCCGGGCTCATGTTCTTTGTTCCCCATAGAAACAGAACAAACCACCACCCTGGCCTTGCATTTTAGCAGAATTTGTGTGAACTCAGTTTGTCTTGTTCCTTCCGTTGCATCTGGGGTTCACATTCCTCTGGCTATTTCTTGCCCTACAAGTTTCTACATGATCAGAACAACAATGGGAAATTAGTTTCTCTAGTAGAACACCACGTATTTTATCACAGGTATGTATGTCTTATTGCATAATCTGAATAGCCCACCAGCCTGCCACCACATTTACCTGCTTATATCAGAGCTCAATTTTTTGAACGCGAGTCAATTCAGAAATTATGTGAAGATATGCTTGAGTGCTGCTTGTTTTAGGGTGAATCTTCTCTCCCCAATACTACACTTTTTTGTATGCTTTTTATTTGTTCAAGGGTCTCAATGCTTTGCATTTTTTGACCAGCTGGAATTCTCAGCATAATTGTTTTATTGGCATTTCTTTTTCTTTTCTTTTTTTTTTTCCTGCAAACACCACTTAGAGACCATCTTCATCACATGTTGGCTCTCATAAGCTAATTTATCTGTATGTTTGTGATGTTGAATGTTGAAATATGATATTTAAAAAAAAAAAAAAAAGTTTTTTATATTGTTTTTAAATTGGGATTCTGAGTTAAGATTTGTGACACCAATTCAGTAGGTTGAAAATTTCCATTCCACCATTACTAGTTTGCATGTTTCTATTAAGTACATCATGCATGTGTATTTCTGGATTAGTATGGTTGCCAGTGTCATTTGTCATTTTTACCATATGCTTGCAAATGGTCTTTTGTCTTCTTGAACGTCTGAGTTCATCTCTTTATATATTTGACAATTTAGGAACAAAAACTTGTCAAAAATTATCTGTCTTACTCTTCCCAATACAAATAACTTACTTATTTTCCTCCACCTGTACCCTTTATCTTTTCGCATCCCTAATTGCATGAGCATGACCGCCGAGCTAAGGCCAGTCCCTGTACCCCAAAAGTGTAGGAAATTGGGCTATACTTCATGGGGTTATAGGACACCTCCTAAAGAGTGCTAAGAGCCTGGGGGCGTGGATTGCTGAACCCCATGATCATGATAGAGCAGTCTTAGCAAACCTATACTTCCTTGGCCGGAAAAGGGTGTACTCAGTCGTTTCAACTTTTTTTTTTTTCAATATAGAGGTTGGAGAGGGTATTTTTTACATACAACTATGTGCTGACACTTGTGTGGGCAGGGTTTTATTTTATTTAGTGTTGCTGATGGTATAACATATGCAGCTACTCTCTGGCATCAGCTGCTTGAGCTTTTCTTGGCACCCATTGCTTAAATTTCAGTGTTCATTGATGACCTTGTTTATTATTGCAAAATTCTTTTGCTAGTCCCATCTCCGTTTGTATCAAATTTATATTATTGTAGAGCTGTTTTTCCTACTGCATTTCTGGGGAGTTCTATGTACCCCTTTTTAAATTGTTCATTTTTTCTATTTTCTGTTTACTTTAACTGTAATTATTAATGCCTTTCTTTATGATGGGACACAGTTTCTCAATCTTCAATCTGTTATGACTTTGATGATTTCATTGTTTCATCAGAAGATGCCTTGAGGACATCTTTGATACAGCATCTTAAGGTGACATTTCAATGAAAAAAAGAACAGTTGCGCCTTTCTTATTTTAAATGAGTCCTTGAAGTAAATCATTAGGTGCAATAAATAATTGCATGGAAAATTCACTTCTCCTGAAATTGGAGATCAAATTCTATATGAGATTATTGCTGCAAAATATGATTCCAACCTGGAAGTATTTCTCTCCTTTGTTTAATCTGATTGTAAAATGTTTAGCACCATCAATCTTTACAATCGGGTGATAGCATATTTTTTGCCAGTATATGTCACTAAAAGGTCTTTATGTTGGCACTAGATGGTCACTGTGTTGTCACAACATTATCATATGTTGACATAAGAATATGACACCATATATATATTGTGACAAATTTCAATCACTAAATTATAGTGGGAGCAAGGTCCATAATGTGCTTTAAAAAGAAAGTGATCATTTTTCATCATTATTTTGTCAAGTTCTTACATTCGTATAAATTATGTTTCACAGGTTAAGAGATACTGTTCCATATCTGGATTTACATCCATGTTGGGAGTGGCTTGTTGATTGAACTTTTTTGCCTATGATTGAAAATTGCCAAATCATTGGAACCCCTTTTTGGGCGACAAATGAGGTAATCTCAAATTTGTTGTGTATTGCTTCTTAATAGTGCGCAAAAGAATGTACTTCGTATTACTTTATTGTGGGCGTTTGCCATTCCAATGAGATATTACTTTACCAGCAATAATTCCAAATGATTTTCTTTTAAAAAAAATGATCTTATTTTTAATACGTGGTTGTCACTTGTCAGCTGTTGGATTTTGCAAGTGACTTGTGGGATTTAATTCTGCATTTATCTCTTTTATGGTCGTTTTGTAGCATGAATGCCCCATGTTATAAATTCATTCATGTCCCCCCCTTCATTGATTGAACATGTTAGGATGAGAGATTTATCATGCCCTCATATGGGTGTGGTCCTTTTTTTGGCCCCGCTTACTCGATTCTCCTCGTGCCACATCTAAATGAATTTATCTTGAGTATCATAGATTTAGTTATTTTTTCCCCAAAAAAATAATAACAAAAACTGTATCATTATCTGGGGAAATCTTGACCTTATATAACATGTCCTTGGAGTTGCCAAACTGCTTTGCAAAATGACCAGTCATTACCATTCGTATCACTTTAGTGGTTCAAGACTTCCAAGTGTTTGTCATGACCAGTTTTGAATTGATCTCTTTTATAGTACGTGTTATACTTCTACTTTGGATTTATTTTTACATGTGTATAGTGGATAGGCTGAACTAATTACTGGAGTACATTAATACCCACCAAGGTTGGTGCCTATCTGATACCCATAGTTATTCGTTAATTCTTAAGATTAACAATTCCCTCAGAATTTATTCAAACACACATTTATAATTTAAAAAAAATAAATAAATAAAAATTCAATAGTAGTACTAAACATCTACAGCCATTTAACTAATTCTAAAATAGTAGTATCATGTTTGTCGATTTTATGGTTTTCGTAGCATTGGCCCTAGCTTGTGAAATGAAGTGAGATGTGTTATCTACTTTGGGACAGGCCATGTGATATGCAGAACCAAATACTAGAGGCCCTTTTGGATGAACTATGAAAATGACTCCTTGCATGGAAATTAGAAATACTCCTGTTTGATTAATGATTTTATTAATATGATGATTGCTTGTTAGTAAAACTTTACCCTTTTGTAGTAGTATTTGACATTATATTTATTATTTATATATATGACTGTTATACTTTGGTAATAAAACTTGAGCCGATTTTAGAAAAGAAATAAGGGATAAAGGTAAGGGTATTGAGAAATCCATGGATAGTTGAGATTGAATTAGGCAACTGGTGTTTATTCAGTATTGATACGTCACCTTCTGGTTTGTCTCTGGAATGTGGAAGCTGTCATGAATCATGATACAGGAAATTGATATATATATATATACTTCATATACACCTCCAATAAGATCTTTTTTTTTTTTTTTTTTTTGGGGGGGGGGGGGGGGGGGGGTTAATTTTGGAGAATTAATTTATATTCCTTCGCTGCTACTAGTGTGATGAATGCATGCATGTGTAGTGTGTAGTGTGTACATTCAATAATTATGACTAACAATCAAAGCAGCAGTTCCTTGTGGGGCTATATGAAGTATACTATACTACTTACCATCACCGCATCATTGCTATATATTACTATTCGAAATAAAACAAAATCAACCGACACTCATAATCTTTTTTAAAGTTTATAAATACTAGTAATACTTCCTCTGTCTCAGACTGTCTGATCTTTACATGAAGTAATGTGTTACTATTCACACATTTACTTTAACTTAAGGTTTTATCATAGTTATACAAGTTAGAATATAGTCAAGTGAGATCTTGTTAAATTCGTATCGTCGTATAGTTTCTAAATATCGAACCCTTAGAATTTTTACTTGTACCGAACTTGAGTTATTAATGATTTAGAAAATGCATTAAACTCCGTAAAAAATGAGTCTGTAAAGATCATTAGAGGAAACGGAGGTAGTATTAAGGAATAGCCCAAACTCTCGTCTCCCTGTCTTATAGTTGTTTTGACGATTGTTATTTTTTATTTTTATTTTACTGTTTTTAATTTCTGCTTAGAGTAAAAAAAAAAAAAAGGAATTAATAAAATTGTTTACAGGCGCTTAATCCTGAGTGGGCATAAGGAATTTGATCTACATGGTGATAAAAATCATACTTTATCATACATTTATAAAAATACAATTAGTCATATTATAAATATTACTCGTTCAATATATCATTTGAAATTTTGAATTATACGTACTCAATGTTGTGGGTTCAATTACCATTTTTTAGCTGAACAGCCTAACAAGGCTAGAAAGTTCAATTTAGCATTTGATTAAATTTAATATAAATCATTATCTTTTTTTGGTAATTTGAATTGATTTTGGTCATAGGTAGAGTTCAGTTTAATAAAATTATCTAAAACAAACACTGGATTGATTGAATTAGGTTCAAGTTATCCAATTTACTGGTGAGTTCGTGTCAGCTTGAATTTTCATTGCATATCTCAAAGAGTATTATATACTTAAGGTGAGTCATATTGAATTTAGATAATAGTCATGTAGTCTTTTTATTAGTGAACAAAAATATAGTAGTATTTCTTTTAATAATGAAATAGAAATATAGTTTAGAACTTAAAAAAGGTTGAATTATTATTTATTTTAAATGAATGAAATATGTCACCGGTTCTCATCCCACTAATTCATAATAATAATTTCAAGTACACAACAAAAAAACGCATAATTAATTTAATCCTCGTATTGATATCTACATCCATCAAACATCAAATTTGGTCTCTAATTTACAAGTATTCATATAATATAGTGATCTCACCTTTACATCTTTGGATCCTTAACAATAGGCAAAATTTTATAATTATCCACCTAAATACATGATTATCTCATATTCTCAAATTTTATATCCTAAGCACTCATACTGCATCAAATATTCATATTATTTCCTCTTCCAAAAAATATTCATATTATTTAATATTTTAATTCTTTATAAGATCATCAAATTTGTATGTCTTAATTTGAGTTTATCTTGAATAGGGAAGTGGTGAATTCTCTTCTGTATCAATACTATCTACCATAACATGAAATAATTTATAACATGATCAAATACTTATATTTAAACAAACATTGGAATGCTGAATTTGTGCCCTCATCAGAAGAACAAGTTTTTCAGGCTCATCACTCTGCAGTTCAGAAAGTGACAAAATATAAAATAAATAAATAAGGGAAAATAAGCAGCAAAAAGATAAGAGGGTGAGATAGTTTGTTGGCCCACTTAATTGAAAAGAAACAGGCCCACATGCCTTAATTAGGCCCAAAAACAAGCCATGATCTGCTTAGATTTTAGTGGGCCCACCTATTCTCACTGGGCCCACAACTCTCATGGCATGTTTATTTCTAGTATTAATTACCTTTATTATATATTTATACTACATGTTATCAAGGTCATTAGTTACAAAAAGAAAATGTCATACATTTTCAAGGCAGGGTCTTATCCTTGTTTTAGCTAATATTATTGTTGGGAATTTAAATTCTCATTATCCATATTTGTTTTAGAAATAATGTCATTTGGTTTGATTGCGCTTATTACAGTATCTAAAATGCGGCCGACTGAATTGCTTGGTAATTGTTTTCTTACAATAATTTATAGCACAACCGAGAAGGGTATTAGTACATATTTACACGACTCTTTTGGTGTTACATTTTGGGAAAATTTTGTTCCTTATGAGTTGTCATTTTTTAAAAAAATTTCTAAAGTACCACTTGAAGATAGAAAAGCTTATATATTGAAGATTGAAGGAAGCATATTTGACTGGCTTCGACTTAATTAAAAAAAAAAAAAAAGAAAAAAAAAGAAAGTAAGATTGAAGCAAGCATATACTTATATGTATATGTGGGTTTTTTTTGGCATCATTCAATATTTTCATTTCCAAAAGATAATTTAAGTTACGTCATCTGTGTTGTCCATTTCTGCTTCCTATTTATTACTCCCTCCGTTTCTAAATAAGTGTAACATAAGGAAATGACACGGGATTTAATGCAAGGAACAAAAGTGTTTTAGTGGAAGCTTTTTACTTTTAAAAGCATTTCATATATGGTAATGTAACATTTATTATGAAACATCCCAAAAAAAAAAGAAAGTGTTACACTTAAAAAGAAACGGAGGAAGTATTATTTTTATTTTCATTTTCAGTTATTTCATGTCCAATTTCCCCTGTTTTTTTTAATCCTTTTTCATTTTTTCTTCATTGATCATTTTTTTTTTCTAGTTTTATTATTTATATTCAGACATACACTTTCGGGTTGAATCCAATTCCAAATCCTCATTGTATGATGTACTTAAATTTTGCTGCTATCTTGAAGATTAAAATACGATCTATTTGTTTCTACAAAATAAAAAATTAGGGGAAGAAAATGAGGGAAGCGCCGACAATGAAAGAAATTCCTGACCTCATGTGTTGTTAGTTTTATTTCAAATGTATATACTGTATAAATTAATTACGATGATTTGCATTATAAGGATTGTGAATCATGGATATGTAATGAATGAAATACGTAATGGATAAATGAGATAGATAAGGGTCGCGAATTAAATCCCCAATATGAAGGTAGAAGTTAGGAAATTTAACAAATTCGGCAAGTACTCATCTTCTAAATGAATTTGTATGTTAGTTTTTGTAATGAGAACTTGACGAAATGATTAAGTTCTCTCGGTCCCTTTATAATTATAGGCGTTCAGGAAAAAAAAAAAAAAAAAACTTCAACCCCATTTTTATGTTGCTGCATTTCTAATTAAATCGATCTGACCACCTTAAATGCTAACTATTGCTGGTTATCGAAATTAATATACTTTTTTTTTCGCGCAGCCTATATTATACATAATCATGAATACTTTTGTATAAATAATAATTTTTTTTTTGCTTAATTGTATAAATAATAATTAAAAGTTAACATTGAATAATCGAATTAAAAAATTCTAAAAAAATAATCACCTCTCATGAAATACAATACATCATTTTATTTTGAAATAGGCAACTCTTCAATACTCGTCGGATCCACCAGAATTGTTTTGGACCAATAAAGCATGAGAATATCTTGTTATTAATAAAAAAAATGAAATAAAAATTAGAGAGGGATCGACAATGGGCAGGCGGATATCAAAATCCTTATCCTAAGATTAGATGGCGAAGAATTGATCGGCCAAACTTTAATTAATCCCTAAAAAATTGTTATTTGGCATGATTATTTAAATCTAATCAAATTATGTGTGACTAATTAATACAATCCACTGTAGGATTGCCTAATGCTCTTTGCTTCCCTGTAGTGGGAAAAAATTGCATACTCCTAGTGCTCAATATATTCATCGTTAAATATATAAATTTATTTCACACAGAATTTATTTCACAATGCGGGCAGATTTCATTTGAGCCAATTCGGGTAAATCTACTCTTTCAATGGGATGTTCGGGAGTCAACGAATCCGCTAGCAGATAGCATATTCGAAGAGATAATTGTGAGAGAATATACTGATTGAATCCGCTATATGCTCCTAAATATGCCGGATTCCAAACAAGTCCATTAATATACTCTTTACCAAATAAGAAAAAAAAAAAAAAAAAAAAAAAAAAAAAAAAAAAAAGAGCATATACTATGGTCAAATCTGCTGAAAGCCCATCTGCTGTTGTTGGATATGATGGTGCCGCCCAAACAACACCGTAGCAAATCAACGAGATAAACATAAGTAGCCAAATAGGTATTCAAATGAACACTAAAACATAGCAAAGTTATTATACTCAAGTAATTTGCTCTAAAAGCATTTATTGATATACACCGGTAGAGCTGTAAATAGAACAAACAGTTCGTGAAATGAGCTCGTTTCGACACGTATTCGTTCGTTAACAGCTCGTTCGGTAAGTTAAACGAACCGAGCTCAAACACATAATTTGGTTTGTGTGTTCGTTCGTTAAGTTCACGAACAGTTCGGAATTCTTTTTTAATGGAATATATATTATAAAAAATAAATATTTTATCTAGTTGTTCTTTCCATTTTTCATTTTTGTTAATTTCACATTTCTCTCATAAATTATATTACAATATACATTACATTTTCACACCTAATTTAATTATAAAACAAATAAATTTATTAATAAAATAAATGGTTCGTTAACTGAGCTCGACTAGGCTCGTGTTCGTTCGTTATTAGCTCGTTCGTAAGGTTAAACGAACAGAGCTCAAACATGAAAATTGACTCGTTAAGATTTTTGGCTCGGTTCGTGTTCGTTCGTTAAGCTTAACGAACAGAGCTCAAACACTTGAAGCTCGGTTCGGTTCGGCTCGTTTACAGCTCTATACACCGGTAAAAATATACTACTCCATATGTAATAATCAAACTGTTATAGTATTTTTTTTTAAACATTATTTATCATTTAAATTTTATTAAATTTATTATAAATATATAATAAAAATAATTAAATTAAGTTCTATTAGATTCTATAATATATTTTATATAAATGTTTTATATATTTTAATATATTAGTCATTAAATAAATATATTAAATTGAAATTAGTTGCTATAGTTTTGTTGCTACTTATCTTGAGCCAATTGCCATATGGTATTTATCATCATTCAAAATGTAAAAACAGAAGAGTGAGGATAAGTATGAGAAATAGTACTATATAGATTGTTGAGAGTAAAAAAAAAAACAAAAATTCTAAATGGCATCCTCAAATTATGGGTGCACTGCAACAACCTGGCAGCTTGCCTGCCTTGGAGCTGCAAGTGAAGTGAAGTGGATTGGATCACTTCCATTCAAATTCAATCAACTTCAGTCAAGTCCATGTGGCTCCCTTCAGTTTTTGTCATCTCCCCCCTTTTTGAGTTTTTTCTCTTCCCAATTCCCTAATTAGTACACACACACACACGAAATACACCCCTCCATTTTGTTATACCATCTTCATCCATGACCTTGGTCTCAAACCTCCAACCCATTAACTAATTTTTAAAAAAAAAAAAAAAAATTGAATTGGGAGACCCAACCAAGTTCGACCAAAATAAAAAAAAAAAAAAAAAGCAGTCCCATGTTCTCCCTCCTTTTGGTCAATAGGATTGAGACATTTGTCTCATTCCTATTGGTCAACTAAAATTTTAAACAATAAAAATCAAAACTATTATATCTTTTATATTTTAAATAAAAATAAATAAAAAATATACCAAATTTTATAATTTTTTATTTTCTACAAATAGAGACTACTCTTGCTATATTTTTTGTTAAGTACATAATATATTAATTTTAATATATATAACCCATTAAAAATTTATATAAAATAAAAATAAATAAAAAAAATATATTAAAAGTTTAGATTTTTTGTTCTTTATAAGTAAGATAAAATATTTTATATTTTTGATACATAATTTTTTATTTCAACATAATTTAAAATTTTATAAATTAAAAAATTATATATAATATTGTGAATGAATTGTTAGATGGTTATTGATAAAGTATGTAAAATTGGGGTGTTGAGATGAATTTTGATGAGTTGGAGGAGAGATAAATTAATTAAATAATGAGATGGTTGGGTGGTCATTGATAAAGATAGCATTAGGTTTGAAACATTAGCGTTTTTTATACTATTCACAGTTTAATTATACTTTAAATAAAAAACATAGTCAGGTTATAGTTTTATATTATACTTCCTCAATTCCTTTTTAATTGTCACGGACCCACATTTTTTATAATCCAATATATATTTTTAATCATCAATAACTCAAATTGCATATAAATAAAAAATTTGAAAATTTGATATTCTAAATCTATGTTATTAGACGAATTTAATAAGATCCCACTTGATTATATTTTATCTTATATAATTGTATTAAAAAGTCGAATAAAAATTATTCAATAAATAATAACATAAAAAGGAACGAAGAAAATAAGTAATTTTTTATTATATATAATTTAAATTATTAATAATTAAAAATATGTATAAAAATCAAAAAATTGAGGGTAGACAAGCAGATCCCATGTGACAGTACTGTACAGTGTCTATATATAGAGAAGACCGCCCACCCATTGGCCCTACAAAATTACTCTTCCAGTTGGAGGGCGAAGGGCACAAATGTAATTCCATCCAAAACCCAAGTCCCATTTCCCTTGTGGGCATGCATAAAACCCCCCATTGTTGAACCCTCTTCGAATCAAACTTTCAAGAGCTGCCACCAAAATTCCAAAAAAAAGATCCCATCTTTTAGGGGATTTCAAGAAATCAAGAATGGGGGGTTTCTTCACTCTTCTGTTTTGGGCGCTGCTGTGTTTGGCCTCTTGTCATTCTCCCTTTGCCTTTAGAGATGGTAAGCTCACTATACATACATACATACAGGATTTGGGTTCTTTTCTTATGCTCTTTTAAATGGAGTTTCCTTGCTTTCATTTTGGCTCCCATTTCACAAAATTGGTGTTCTTAGCTCCAACAAAGTGCCATGAGCCCATTTTCTTGATAAAGATTGCAACTTTCATGATTTTTGATGAGTTTAAATTAAGGATGTTTCTTGCCAAGCTGTAAGAGATAAGGGACAAGTTGTTGCCGAGGGGAATGATTGTAAATTAAGTGCAGAACAATAATTTGAGGAGAGTTAATTCCAATTGCAGAAAAAAAAACATTTATTGCACATTGATGACCAAATCCATGAGCTGTTTTTCTACTTTCCTTTCATTTTTCTTCAGTAGGCCATTCAATTTTCTCTGCTCATAGAATTTAATTTCGGCAGTCCTCGGTTAATTCCCTTGCTCTGTCTCTTACAACAAAGATACATTGGGTTTGGGAAAAAGGATAGCTTTCAAATTCACCAATAATTGCTGCTGATAATAGTATTACAGTGGGCAATAACTGAACACATGTTCGATTCCAACTCCTCTGTGTGTGCTTAAAAATTGGTATATCTTTTTTGATGATCGAATGCCAGGGCTTTTGGACAACGGGAACTTCGAGGAAGCTCCCAAGGCGTCGGAGCTGAAAGGGACGGTTGTCCGGAACCCGTACGCCATACCCAAGTGGGTAATCTCCGGCTTCGTGGAGTACATCAAGGCCGGGCAGAAGCAGGGCGACATGCTGCTGGTGGTCCCGGAGGGTTACGCGGCGGTCCGGCTGGGCAACGAGGCGTCCATCAGGCAGGACCTGAACGTCACCAAAGGATTGTGCTACGCCATAACATTCAGCGCCGCCAGGACCTGCGCGCAGGAGGAGAGCCTGAACGTCTCCGTGGCTCCCGACTATGGAATCCTTCCAATCCAAACGCTCTACAGCAGCAACGGCTGGGACTCCTACTCCTGGGCCTTCTGCACCCTCTCCAACGTCGCCCGGATCCTGCTGCACAACCCCGGCACCGACGAGGATCCGGCCTGTGGCCCTCTCGTCGACTCCATTGCCATCCGGGCTTTGTACCCTCCCAGACCAACCAGCGGTAAGTTTCTCGTTACAATTTGCAATCATTGATTGATCATCATCCAGCTTGGTTTTTGGGTGTCGTTTTTTTGTTGTTAATTAAATTTTCTATGAATTCTGTTGGCTTGATTAGAAATTGAATGATGGATTGACAATGTAGGAGTTAATGAAGGGATTTCATAGGCCAAGGGGGGAGGACCCAATTGTGGTCCTCTTTTTCTGGGTAAAGTAAAAATCTGATCTTTTTAACAATTATTGACTCAAAAAGATCCAATTCTTGATCTCATACAGAGGAGATGAATGATGAGGGAGGACACTTGCAGCCATTGGGTTTTTTTAAGGTAGATTAGGACATGCGGTATTTGTCCTTATTAGGACATGTCCATGTGCTTCAACTTATGTAGTGTAGCCTAATAAAAGAAGGGCCCTTGTATGGGTCTATGGGGCTTGTTTATCTTTGGGTAATGTATAGTTGTGTATAAAACTAGGTTTGTAGAACAAAGGAAGGCTTTTGAACAATGCCATTGATTGATTTTGTGGGTTTTATGGATGTTCGAAGTTGTGTTAAGAACATGTTTGTGTTATTTGCAGCAAATTTGCTCAAGAACGGCGATTTCGAAGAAGGGCCGTACATATTCCCCAACACGAGTTGGGGTGTCCTAATCCCGCCCAACATCGAGGACGATCACTCCCCACTCCCCGCGTGGATGATCGAGTCCCTGAAAGCCGTTAAGTACATCGATGCAGCCCACTTCTCCGTCCCGTCTGGCCAACGTGCGGTCGAGCTTGTCGGTGGCAAAGAGAGCGCGATCGCTCAAGTGGCTAGGACAATTGTTGGGAAGACGTACCGGCTGACGTTTGCGGTGGGGGATGCTAGCAACTCCTGCGAGGGATCGATGATCGTCGAGGCGTTTGCTGGCCGCGACACCGTTAAGGTCCCGTATGAGTCGAGTGGCAAGGGAGGGTACAAAAGAGCCGTGCTAACCTTTGTGGCTACCACAACTCGAACCCGGATCATGTTTCTCAGCACGTACTACCATATGAGGAGCGACGACTACGCGTCCCTTTGTGGGCCCGTAGTCGACGACGTGAAGCTTCTGAGTGTTCGGAAGCCTAAAGTGATGGTGTGATTTCGGACCGGCTCGTGCTCGACTCGACTCGGTTTGATTGTTGTATACTTACTAAGAAGAAGAAAAAATGATCGACGCGGCTATGAGGATATAATGGCGAGCCTTTTAGTTTCACTTGCTAAAAATCAATACCTTTTATTTATACAAAAATTCGCCTTGTCTTAGTATGTATGGAAAGAGGCGTGCTTTGATTTTCAAATGTTTGTGTTTTAAGTACTCCATAATTTTATGTATTTATCTTTTTCTTTAAAGAAAAAAAACCATAAATTTTATGTATTACAGGTTGTTTGATGTCAATGAGTGTATTTTACCTTCAATTATTTGCTTTCATCACAAATAGTTTATCTGAATTGATAGATTTGAATTTAGGAGGATTTTTTTTTTTTTTTTTTTTGGAAGAGCCGAGGCCTGCTAACATAAAGAGAAAAAGAAAGAAGAAAAACCAAAGGAAAAAACCAGGACACAGACAAAAGGAAAAGGAAGGAGAACAGGACTAGGCCCTGGGGTAGCCAACGCCCGAAGCATCCAATGCCAAAGCCAAATCCAACGTCACGAAGTCCGGTGGGAACGCCCATGTGGTGTAGAATTCTTCCTTCGAGGCACCGTGCCTTGCCAATTTAGGAGGATTTGGCGAAGACTTGGAATCTTTAACATTCGATGAATTTAAAATTCACCTTAAATTATTATACTTCCTCCGTTCTCATATAATTGTTCCATTTGCATAGTAGTTACTATTCATTGAGTAACTTTAATCAATTTTTTTGGCATAGTTATATAAGATAAAACATAGTCAAGTGAGATCTTGTTAGATTCGTCTAATCACGTAGTTTTATAATATTAATTTTTTTATAATTTTTACTTATATATACTTTGAGTTATTGACATTTAAAAATGTGTCTTGGACTGCGTGAAATGCATGATGGGAGCAATTATATGAGAACAGAGGAAGTATAAATTTAGGGGAATGAATTTTCGAATTTTAAAATTTCTACCAAATCTATTGATCCATCTATGTAACGGAAATGTTTTGCTTGAAATATTTATTGCTTGGATTATTCCGTGTCTATAATCCTTTTATTGTTTTTTTCGATATAAATAAATCATGTATTCTGAAAATATTGAAACATTCATGCATTTCACGCAATTCAATACATATTTTTAACTCTTAATATCTTAAATTTTATAAAAGTAAAAATTATAAAAATTTGATATTCTAAAACTACACAATTAGACGAATCCAACAAGATCTCACTTGACTATGTTTTATCTTATATAATTGTGTTAAAAAATTGAATTAAAGTTACTTAATAAATAGTAGCAACTATGCAAGTGTTTCATTTTTAAGAAAACGGAGGGAGTATAATTTTTGAAAATAAGTATATTAACATAGAAGTCAGCGGGCATGATGATGGGTCAAGTCCACAATTCCAAAAATAATACTTCCTCCGTTCCTTTATAATTGGCACATTGGGGGTTTTGTCACTGTTCATTGAGTAACTTTGATTCGATTTTTTAACATAATTATATTAGATAAAATATAGTCATGTGAGATCTTGTTGAATTCGTCTAATCGCATAGATTCAGAATATCAAATTTTTATAATTTTTACTTGTATGGAATTTGAGTTATTACATATTAAAAATGTGTATTGGATTGCGTGAAATGTGGGTCCGTGGCAAATATTAAGGAACGGAGGAAGTATAATTATAATTATAATAAGAGAAATATTGAAATATTTTGGAAAAAAATATATACAGGGTTTATTTACTTATAACTATTACTAAAATACCTTTCTCATTAAAATATTGTACAAGATATATAGTAAAAAAAAAACAAAATAAAAACATAAAAGAACACTTCTATCCATAGTTGTTAACATCCGGATCCTGATCTTAAGATCTTACAATTTTACGATCATATCTCTCTAAAACGATCCCGATCTTTGTAGGATCTTAAAATTATTAAGATCTTGATAAGATCCCGATCCTAATAGTAGAATATTACGATCTTATGGTCATACTCCCTTAAACGCTTCTACGATCTTACGATCATACCCTTTTAAATGCATAAGATTTTTACAGGATCTTGTGATTTGGTAGCAAACTAACGTGTTTTTTCTTTAATTTTAAACTTAAAAACTTATACTCCTTATGTATGATGTGTAAAAAAAATATAATATGCATGTATGTGAAAATATTTTAAACATTATGTTTAATTGTGATGTTTTTGTATTGTATTGTACTAATTAACGTGCAAGATTCATAAACATACAGAAAATGCTTATACTTATTAGTATGCATAATTCAATTCAACAATTTTTGCAATTTCATAAGATCTTAGGATCCCGATTTATCTCGATCTTAACAACCTTGCTTCTATCAATATTGTACGCTAGTAATTTTTCGCATTTAATGATGGCACACAAAGCCCAATAATTCTTTGGGCCGAACCCCAAAATAAATTCGCAAACGGTCACAATTAATTGTTCACATTTGAAATTCAAAAGCAGTGGCACGTGACAAGCAGCTGACAGGCGCTGGAATTTTGATCCAACGGTGGAGATAGTCGCGTGACCTCAAAGCTACGCGATTCAGCATAAATTCAAAAACCCTTTCTAGGGTTCCGAGTTTCGCTCTATATATACGGACAAGTGTGCCTTCGTTTGCAGTCTAGAAACTCTTTGGCATTTCGTTGCGTATTCATCGTCGTCCTCATCTCTGCGGCAGCTCTCTGCACAATTCATATGGTATGGCTGTTGTTGCTGTCCAATTTTTTTTTTGGTTGGTTGTTGTCGATGCTATTGGCGGATTTGTATTTTGTGTGGTGCTGGTTTGATCGGTTTAATTCCTTATATATTTTTAGGCGTTGCCGAATCAACAGACTGTGGATTACCCAAGCTTCAAGCTTGTAATTGTCGGCGATGGTGGCACTGGTAATTTTTATATGGTTTCTTGAGTAATTCATGAGTATTCTTTGGTCGGTTATCCTGAATCTAGGGTTTTGTGAAATTTGGGCAAATGTTTCCTTATTGCGGTTTTATGGACCATTGGATTTAAAATCCATGGATTTTGATGATGTATGCGGAGATGGGTATTTTTCCATTGTGAACGCGTTCGTTGTATTGGTTCTTCTTAATTTTATTGGTTCTTCTTAATGTGTGATATATATCCAAATCGGTTCATTGGCTGCTTCCGGTTGAGCATATCAGTCTGCCTGTGTATGTAAATTTGAAGATTTGTATTTTATTGTGAATTGATGTGTTATGAACTTTGGCAGCATTATTAGATCAATTTAGATCTTGTATTATAGTTGTGACTTACTAATTATAATGCTTTTTGTATAAATTTAAACTTCTCTCTTCTTACCTTATTTTGGCAAATATATTTGATTTTGTATGTGATTTTCTTGGTCCAATTTTACAATGTTAAAATTGCAACAACTGAATTAACATATTCATTGCATTTCTAGAGGTAACAAAAGTGCTCAACGGCAATTGTTTAATTTTTCTCTTGGTTTATTAGCATTGTGTTATGGCACCTTAAGAATGTCTCTTATTATGTTGCAGGGAAAACCACATTTGTGAAAAGGCATCTTACTGGTGAATTTGAAAAGAAATATGAACGTAAGATTGACTGATGCTATCTTGTTCTTCAATCTTCATTGAAAAAGTGTTGTTTCTGTTCCTATTTTGGGATTGTCATAATAATAACATGGTGTTCCATTTTTAACAGCAACGATTGGTGTGGAAGTTCATCCATTGGATTTCTTCACTAATTGTGGGAAAATCAGGTTTTATTGTTGGGACACTGCTGGACAAGAGAAATTTGGTGGCCTAAGAGATGGATACTAGTAAGTTCATTGTACTCGTGTGAAGGGTGAAATTCTTTAAGGTTATGCTTGGATTGATGGATTGAGTGGGGACTTTGTAGTACATAGCAAATCATTTGGATTAGTGGAAGGATTTATGAATGGGGTTCAAATCACTCCCTTAATTTTAATTAATTGAGGGTGGATTTCAAATCTTACTAAAATGAGTCATTTCAATTAATCTCTAAATCCCTTACTAAATCAAAACCAAACAATCCATATGAACCCTAAATGTCTGTTTGCTTTTGCTACTGATTTATTAACTTAAACAATTCAACCTTATGTCTAGCTTGGTCTTGATTGAAGTTGTAATGTTGTATTTCTTGTGTATCTCACCAATTTTATTAACCTTCATTTATGTGATTTGATTGCTGCAGTATTCATGGGCAATGTGCCATCATTATGTTTGACGTAACAGCTCGTTTGACATACAAAAATGTCCCAACATGGCACCGTGATCTTTGCCGGTATGCTTTGACATTCTTTAGGACTGTGCTGAATTTTCTATATCTGGCTAAAATTCATATATCCTTCTAACGAACTCATATATATGGTAATTTCAGGGTATGTGAGAATATTCCGATTGTGCTTTGTGGTAACAAGGTTGATGTCAAGAACAGGCAGGTGAAAGCAAAACAGGTCACCTTCCACCGGAAGAAGAATCTGCAGTATTATGAAATCTCGGCCAAGAGCAATTACAACTTTGAGAAGCCCTTCCTGTACCTAGCCCGGAAACTTGCAGGGTATGTTTTTATCTTTCCAGGCATTTTATTTTAATTTATGTTTTTTTTTTATTCTTATTCAAATGGGTTTGCTATTTGGGTAGCTCTGCTTAATATGTTTATTTTTGTTTGTTTCAGAGATCCTAATTTGCACTTTGTTGAGTGTCCGGCTCTTGCTCCACCTGAAGTGCAAATCGATATGGCTGCACAACAACAGCATGAAGCTGAGCTTGCTGCAGCTGCTAGTCAGCCTCTTCCCGATGATGATGATGATGGGTCATTTGACTAGGAATATTGGATCGGTGCTGGCCGCATTGTGTGTTCCTTGTTTTTTATGTGATGATGCCAGAGTTTTCTTAAAGTGTTGTTTTTTCTTTGAGATGAATGAAACTGCTGAACACTCTCTATCATGGATCGTCAAAATTTGGTTATGGGATGCTTTTTAATAGTATTTTAGAACATTGAAATATGTAGTATCATATCAACAGAACAATTGGTGTTACTAAGACCCATGTCCTTGTGCTCCCTCTCTTTGCCATAGTTTTGTGGAATTTTTGCTTTTTGGGGCTTGAAAAAGCATTGTGTCGCAGCATTGCCGTTGCTGGGGTTTGAACTATTGAATTTGATTAGAAATGATTATTATCATTTCTTGTTTTGCTTCATATTTGTATTTTTCATTTTTGTTAATGGATGTCTTCAAGAGTTTCAAAGCTGCCTTTGAATCAATGGAATATTTATTTCACTTTGCTCGTATGGCTCTTTATAGTTTATTCAATTTGAGAAGTTGGAGTTCAAACAACTTTTTTTTATTTTTATTAAGGCTTAAATTAGAGAATCTAAATTTCCTTGCCATAATCATTTAATGTACATAGCGGAACAATCCTTTGGGTTTCTTGTCTCGAAAAAAATAAAAATTAGGGATTCATTTGCCATCTAAATTAGGTAAAAGTGATCGATTTTTTCCCTTTCCATGAGACTCCAAGACTTATTCACGAACTTGCCTACTCAACAATACTTGAATTCTACCAGGGCCTGTTGTAGCTATAGTATGAAGGATGCTGGTTCCATGGTCATAAGAGATCATGAGCAACATGAGAAATTGAGAATCATGTCCCACTAGTTTACTCTTTCTACAGAAACAACTGTGACAGGTTTTGAGGGAGAGAGAATGCTCTGAGAATTGAGATATCTAGTTGCAGGCGTTGATGTATTCCAGTATAATACTAATAATAATAATAATAATAGGTGGTTGATTTTGTGTTCCAGTATCTCTGTATTGATCTTATGCAGTCATCGGCTATAGCGGTGAACATATCCATCCAAGGGAATCTATCTCTAAATGTCTCCGATATGATGAACAAACCCCCTATCATATTAACACCAAAATGGATCCAAAGTTGTCTCGTTGTTTCCACAATGTGTTCTTGCCATACAACGGATATACTGTAGTTAGATTACTGTAGACAGTCTCGATAATAGATAATTCAGCAAGTGTGACGGCATGAATGAATCAACAATCAAAATGACTCTCGACTCTGGTCACAGAAAGTTTTAACTATGCAACAATTATGCATACTCAACGATAGGAATTGCCATGTTCATACTGTGGTTGTCAAACTTGTGGATTAAGATTTACTACTAATTTTCAATAGAGAAAAAAGGACACAGCGAGGCCAACCTGGAATTCCAAGATGAAAGGACCGAATCTCCACCCTTGTAACTCAGCTTTTCCTTTTTCCCCATCCACCCAATGCCGCTCCACAGAGTTTTTACTCTTAGATTCATTGTCGTCAGTGGTCATACATTGTTCGATCCAACGTATTGACCGTCGTATGGCGCGGGTTATGTTTTGTTGCTGTCATCGAAATTAGTAATGTAAATTAGACACTAACCTTGTTAAAATCGACGTTTAATGGTTATGCAATGGCCCAATAGTTGAGTCCAGTAGAACAGCTACACCCCCATTGACATTCCTGCCTTGGCAACAAAATGAAGTATGCACATCGAGTCCCCTCTCTACTCATGCGAAAAAACCATTTCCTTCATCTCCAACAATTGTGTCGTCTCAATGAAATCCAGACACAGTTTTCAGCCTCGTCCCAATGATAGCATTCTTCAATCGCATATTCTGTGCTAACTACATTCCTAGTTTACTTGCCTTCCCAAGATCAGCAACATTAGATGCAACTTATATGGTTCGCATAAGAGCTTTGATAACCAAAAATATTTGCTTGGACTCAACCAGGCAGTGCCCTTTTCCCAGTTTATGAATTTTAAACCCTTTTTCAAGATACATTGTTGTTCAACAAATGCTTCTTGAATGAACTTTACTTGTGCGGTCACCACCTGCGCAGATCCTCATTTTCCTTTTCCATGTCCATTCCTGTTGAAATTTTTTCTCACTGACATAACAATGGTACTAATGGGAATATCCACAGAGAAATGAACAGAAAGATGGTATAACTTGTAGGACAAGAAGCAGAAGGAACTGAAGAGAACAATACAGTGACTGCGAGAATGCTGCTCTGGAAGGGCTCACCTTGTTTTCCACAGTTAAAAGATATCACCGCAAGAAACAATGATAGGCTATATTCAAAGTTAAACAGCGAAGCAACAGAAAACACATATTATTTCTAAAAACTAATGGAACAAAATCATGAATATAGAAGAAACCTCATGCTGGCAGATATTTTCTGCTAACCAGTGCCTCTTCTTCCAGTGGTCAATATGTATAATATATTATACTATATGATATATGATATATATACTTCTATAAATAACCTGTCAAACCTGGAGTGAACTTCCTCAACAAAAGGAAGAAATTGTAGATTAAACTGATAGATACCAGGGTATCAACTGTTCGGAATTGAACAACTGAATCATCCAAAATTCAGTGCCACGCGTGAGGTAGCATATCCCCTGGCATCATCGTTGAACAATTGAAAACAACGGAGGCTTGCCTCCAAGGCTCCAACTGGGTAGCCCTGGAAGATAAGTACACGGTGATCAATGACATTTTCTAAAGCAAAAAATTGAATGGCTCCCAAAGTTGAATCGAGGATATATCCAAAGTCACAAACATGACTATACCGAAGGCGACAATAAAAATGGATACAATCTTTTCTTTGATATAAGTGTCTGCTTGAATTAACAGATAAGAATATGATACCTATATCATGTAACTACAAAATGTAGGCCATCTACACACATATAGTCATAATAAATGGGACAAAATCTACAAAATATTCATCTTCTTCTTCATACACTCGTGACAGAAAAACAACGCTCGAATCCAGAAATGAAACAAACATATGATAACAGAGGCATTATATGTACAGTTATCTAACACCAATAGCAGTTTTAGGTGGAATTAGGTGTCTCAGCTCCTGCAAATGTTCATCATTTGAAATGTGAAGCATAATACGGAGATTTGTCAACATTGCCTCTTGATCCCAACTTAGGGGACCGGAAGCATATAAAGCTTCCAGAGTTCTGCGATAAGCATGCAACTCAAGTCTACGTATACTGACCTCGAATCCCTCTTTTGGAGGACGTGAGGAAGTTTCTCTCACGAAACCTGGGGCATAAGATGACTCTGCATCACTACAAGAAGTGTCCATCTTTTGGCAGTATGTATGTCTAAAATGGCGATAAAAGTTTCCTGGACCTACTTTTGTAGCACTACAGCTTCCAATAGAGCAACAATCGCTATCAGAACTACTTGCCTCAGAGCTTCTGAGCAAATAATCACCAGGAAAATCATTCCGACTTGGCCCCTTCATTTGATAACACCTATTTGATATAATATTGTTGCGGGAAGCAGGTGTGTTGGTTTCACCCAGAACTTCTTTGGGGCAAGCAACAAATTCTCCCCTTTCATGATGGTTCTGGCCTTCTTTCTCAGTTGCCCTTGATTTTTTGGCATGTCGATTCTGTGATTTAATGGTGGAAAAATAGGGTAAAGTCCTCTTCAGGGGTCTTGAAGCGGCTATGGGAGATTCCCCCAACATTGCATCATCCTGAAAGTCCTTAAAATGATTTTTGGATTGATCTTTAGCCCTTGCCTTGAATTGAGGCTCTTGGTAGTTGCTATTTGATGTTGATAACCCACTGGCCATCATATATCTTCCATCTTTGGATCTCTGAAAAGAAAATGTGACCAGTTAATGGTAACTTGTAATGAAGTGAATAGATTCATTATGCGGTGAGAATAATATTCCAGTTCTATGGTATCATTTGGGCTAAATATTTTTTCCTACTTAGAGAATTTATTGGTAATAAATATGAAGTAATGCACTCTCCAGTTTCAGTTTTTTGGTTAAAACGGTGATTCAACAGTTCATCTTGGGTTACACTGACCAATTCAAAAATACAGGTGGAAATTAATCAGATAAAATCGAAAGCAGAATCAGGCAAAAACATTCAACAGTGATTCTGAATGTTAGAGCTATGATGATTGATGAAGGAAAATATACGAATCAAACCTAGCGTTAACAAGTGCTGCGCATTCACAGCTACCACAAAATTTTCAATCAGGGAAAAGAGATTACTTAAATGGAAGCAGCATGAAAACAACAGATAAAGCATACCTTCCCCATTAGGTTCCATTTACCATCATGCCAAGTCTGCCTCATCCTGATATTCCACCTGCCAACAACTAGCGCATAAGAGCTTCCAAGCAGCCTTACTAAATACAGGTTTTTCATCATGCTCCTTGTATTTCCTTCTTTCTCATCCATTTTCTTCAAGATAGCAGCAATTTTCCACGAATTTTCATGGAACACCTCCACAAAGTCTCCAGTAGCACAATCCTCCAGACTGTGCATCAGAGGAGGGCATGGTCTCACAAACATTTGTGAAACCTTCTCCACCATTTTGTCATATGCTATACCAGGATAGGAATCATAGCGCACAAGATATGAATTTCCATAACGGCTTACAACCTCAGCCAAATGCCAAGTAGCTGGCACATTCTTATTGTTCATCACCTCCACTTTGTCTCCTCCTTTGAATCTCATGATGAGCAATCTTTTTGACTAATATCAGATCCTGTAAAAATAGAAAAACAGGAATACTCCCTATTGTCAAGTAATTTAGCAGAGTGAGAGACAATATTCAGAAACAGACTTTCTCAAGAATTCCTAAGATTAACATAGATTAACATAACTTTGTCCAGGGAAACACCAAAGAGATGGATCAAATAACAATTAAACAGAGCTTCCAATAGAAATCACATTTATTATTTCGGATTTCTGAAAATTAACTAGCTCTTCATACAAGCAATAACTTAGATGGACTCACATAGCAAATAAATAAGTATATAATAACAAACCAGTGTTTTTTGTTAATTTTTTATTTTTTATTTTTATTTTTGTGTTTGAATAAACTTAAAATGAAATCAGAAATCTTAAAATAATCACTTCATGGTGCATGAGTTAATCCTCGTCAACGATGATCTTCTTAAGAAAAAACTACAAATGGTAAACAATAAATTTAATCAAATAATTTCAATAAACGAAGATTAACTAAAAATACGCCATTCACCAGATGATGCCTAACTACAACCTTGGAAAACATCAATGTTCTTGAACTAAATTCATTAGAAAACAAAAATGAAAATAATTAGATGTACACAAAGTCCTCAACAACGAACAAGTCAGCCTAATCAGACGTACAAATATAACAAAATTCAACCAAATAACCAATGAATTACAACACATACTTACAAAAAAGGTTAAAAACAACAAAACCCCCAAATTAAAACAAGTTAAACTCCATTAATTTGGAGATTTAAAACATTGAAATGAAACCCTAAAACTGAAGCATAACTGACCTTTTTCTTCAAATTAAAGAAGAATCTGTCAGCGCAGAAGTGGCAATTAGGTGTTTTTGATCTTTGATGCTACCTCAAAACAAAGTTTGGAATTTCAATTTTTGTGATCTAGGGTTTGTTTCCCTTGCGTTGATGGAACAAATTAAATGTGCAGTATAATCATGCATTCTATAATTATTATTTGAAATAACAAAAAAAAAAAAAAATATACGGTGTATCTCATAGGAGAAGGGCAATCTTGGAATTCTATACTGGTCCGCATCCTAATCGACACAGGAGTTTCTTTCTTTCTTTTTTTTTTCTTTCTTTTTTTCTTTTTTTTTTTGGCTTGTAATGATTTAATTATAGAAAAATAGTCAAGTATGATCTTGTTACAATCGTCTAGGCATCTAGTTTTAAAATATATATTTTATATAATTTTTATTTGTACCCATTTTAAAATATGAAGAATTAAATAAATGCAAGGGACTTTGGGTAGGAAACTAAAAGTGTATTGAGAGTTAGAATAGTAAAAATAATTATTTTTAATGGGATTTGGAAACCATTAAGATTCTAATTATATTTATATTAATTTAATTTATCTAAAAATGGAAAGTAACCAAATTTCGCGGGACATCTTTAAAAGGAATACTGGTCACATTTTGTGAGACGGAGGGAGTAGGAGTTTTGTTTATGAGGTAATAACAAAAATGGGCCACTAGAAGGAGTCATTTTCACTTTTAGGCCACCATATTTTGATTTAGAAAAATAGGCCATTAAAAGGATTTTGAGCCTGAATTTAGGCCATTGGGCTGGAATTCGGGCTACGGTGGCCTAAAAATGGAAATAATTTCTTCTGGTGGCCTATTTTAGTTTTTTTCAATTATTTTTTTATTTTATATAATGAATATAAATAATACTCATTATGTGTCATTATTTATGTCATACTTTCTTTTTTTCTTGTTCCAATATTTTTATTTCATTTTTATTTTAAAAATAATTAAATATTAATCGTCAAACCTACTCATCACCTCACATTAATAAATAACTATATTAAACTTTCAAACTACTCTCTACCATTAATTTTCAATCCACCCCATAACCACATATCAGTAAAGCACGCATAAGTAAATAAATTAAAATTGTAAACTAATTACAATCACATTATATAAATTTTTAAGTTACTTTTTTTAACACTAATAATGGGACGGGTGGAGTAATATAAGAAATAAAATAAATATTAATTCAAATATATTATAAAATAAGTAAAACAAACACATATTCAAATAAATTATAACGTAAAAATAAACATGTTATAGTATAAGTATCCCAAAATTTTCGGACATAGTACTTTATGTAGGGATCATAGTATTAAATACAAGGATATATTAGTGATATATGGTTGTAGGTTGTAATGAATTTATAATTTAAATTTATTTATTTATGTGTGATTTACGGGTATGGTTGTAGGTTGGATTAAAATTATTAATGGTAATGGGTTTGAAAGTTTAATATATTTATTTATTAATGCGATATGGTGAGTATGTTTGGCAATTAATATTTAGTTATTTTTAAAATGAAAATAAAATAAGAAATGTTGGAACAAGAAAAAAGAAAGTAGGACATAAATAATAACACAGAATGAATATTATTTATTTTAATTAAATAAAATAAAAAATAATTCGAAAAAACTAAAATAGGCCACCAGAAAGAGTCATTTCCACTTTTAGGCCATCGCAGCCCGAATTCCAGCCCAATGGCCTAAATTCAGACCCGAAATCCTTCTAATGGCTATTTTCCCTAAATCAAAATATCATGGCCAAAATGTGGAAATGTCTCATTCTCGTTGCCTATTTTAATTATTACCTCTTTGTTTATTTTGTAGTATTACATTAGAGTTTAATTAGATAAGTAGAATACTTTTATTTCTGTTTGAGATTAGAGTTACGTGCATATATAGTTACAAACTACTCCTATAAGTTAGGTTAGATAACTAGCAAACACCCATGCCATTACCATACAAGACAAATAAATAGTAGTATTAAATTTAATATAAAAGATATAGTAGTTATTAACTTGAAATAAATTGTATAATAATTTATATTTTAAAAAATAAAGAAAATCTCTTAAAAATATGGACTACCCCATAGTTCACATATTGTAGTATATAAATATATAGATTATAATAAAAATGATTTAAATAATTGTATTAAATCAAGTTATAGTTTAATGATAGATCACATGGTAATGGGAGGTAAAAATTTTAAATTTGAACTCTCTTTCTAACCTTAATATCTAAACTAAATTACCTAATACAGTATATTGGAGTATTATATATTTGAGCTCGGCATAAAAATTTTGTATATTATAATTAACTTATTAAATATTTTAACGATATTATGACATGCGATAATTTATTAGTATTATTTTTTATGTGGCACTTAAAAATTTCTTTGCCAATGACGCCCCTCCTTTCTTTCTACCATTTTTGTAATAATCATAATTTACTGTTGGTTCATATTCTAAATTATACTAGTAATATTTAACAAATGAGAGGAGTTACGGTGCAATTAATAAAACCGCACCGCATCGAGGCACATAAATCCAACCGTTCATTTAAATCAAATGGTTAAAAATGGAAAATGGTAAAGTTGTCCAAAAAAAAATATATATATATAACATCAAGTCACTGAAAAGTATACACAAGGTTATCATTGAAAAATACTATGACATGTCGCTGAAATATTATATAGTCTATCGCTGAAATACACACAAGGTTATCGCAGAAAAATACTATGGCATGTCGCGAAAACATTATATAGTCTATCGCTGAACTACACACAGCTCGACGCTGAAATACACGCAACTTGTCGTTGAAATATATTAAACAAAAGAATTGGGGTTTCAACTTTTATGAAGTCGCTGAAATGCATACTATCAAGTCGCTGAAATATACTATAGCATGTCGCTGAAATATATTATGGCGCGTCACTATTACTCAACATCGCTGAGATGTACATATGTTTGTCGCTGAAATGTACTGAGATACATTTTGGAGTAATATGGTAAAATTACTTTTTTTAACCTTCGAGTAAATTTCAACCGTTGATTGAAAAAGTTAATTAACTGTGAGAAATCGCCGCAACACATCAAGTCCAAACATTTGGTCGTACCCTAACAAAATTGTTTTTAACAAAGGGATATGTATATTTTCAAAGATAAGAAAATATTATTGCCTTGCCCAAAAAAAAAATAAAGAAAAATGTTATAATTTCATGTATAAAAGAAAGAGTTTTTATACCTTTAAACATTAAATGAAAATTTAGATTTGTGGTACAAATAGTTCTCGCAAAAAGATTGGATTAATAATGTTGATATATAAGGTATTTGGAGGTGCGAACGAAATCCCCTAGCGGATAGCGAACACGTAGTAGTAGTAGGAACAAAATTGTATGATTTTGTTTTAAACATGTTCTTATATTACCCAAAAAAACTCATTAGATGAATCGCCTATGAATAGAACATTCAACATGAGGATTTTTTATACCTTAAATTGGAATATCATCTAATTCCTTAACAAAACATACCAAAATAAATATATACACAAGTAATTTTAAAAGAGAGAAGTGTGTTATAATGCTGATACACAAAACCCACTAATTTTTCCCAATAAAATAGAAGTTCAATAATGAAAATGTATTGAATCAATTAGGGTTGGGGTTTCGATTCCCCACCCCGCCCCTATCATTTTTCTTTATATTTTTATAATTTGTGTGTCATGGACTTCTGCCACTATTTCTTGGCTTCGGCTCTAAAAAAAATTAAAAAAAAAAAAAAGAAGTACATCTCCCCAACAAAAGGGATTTATAGAGACCAATTTAATTAAAGGAACTCAACGGCCAATTCTCAGCAGCGCAGTAAATTGTGTCCCTACTTGTGCCTTCAAATCATGTGATGATCCTTGAAAAAAGCATAAATTGTTGTAAATGGAAGGAAGAAAGTAATTAAGCATTTGATTTAATGAAAAAGCCAAAACTAGTTCTACATCAGGAAAAAAAAAAAATGTGATCCAAAAACATATAGTGATTATATTATCCAAAAGATGTGCCTCCATTATTAAAAAGCGAATTACTAACAAGTTAGTGGAGAGAGTACGTTTGGACGTTTGGTATCAACAATTAAATGTTTGGTGAATGGTGAGTTGCCATGCCAATTATTCTTTCTAACCAAAGCAGTTTGGCTTGAGTGGATGGGGCTCTAGTCGCTTAAGCAAGGTCTCGGGTTCGAGCCTTGTGTATGCAAAAAACTGCTTTGGGAGAGGCGTCCTTAATTGCCCCTGCAGATCCTCGAGGGATTAGTCTTGGGTCCAATGTGGCATGAGGATACCCTGGTATTCACCTAAAAATTCCTACCCCACCAACAAAATTAGTTTGCACACTTTTGCCTTTTGGTTGAAGTTGAGACTGTTTTTAAAGATTTGTTTTACAATTTCTACGACCAATCTATTTAATAAATCTACAAAATACCATTTTGGATATATATAAATATATATCTCTAAATTTTTTGAAATACAACCTTTATATCATCAAATATCTAATTTGAGTATGACTTGATTATAGTAAATTTTTTTGTTTGATCATGTACAAGTCAAATGGAGATTTTACCAAGTGAATCAACAATAATATGGTAATGTAATAAGAGGAGAGGAAAATATAAATAAGAAAAAAAAAATACTACATGTCTACATCATTACTGAGGAAGTATCTAATAATGTTGCTACTTGGAATCCTTGAAATAGTTTATGCTGCTCAAGAAAAGAAATCTTACTGCTTATTCATTGATATCGATTCAAAATTTGGTGAAACTAAATCAATCAATTGGTAGACATGAAGATCGTAGTAGTTGCTACAGAGTCCTTGTCAACATCTTACAAACCATGGAAATAATAAAAATACAAAATGACTCCTATAAATCAGACACTTGTAAAGTCACTTTTTGGTTGAAGAGAACAAAGGCAAATAGAAAATTGGAAGAGTTCCCATACATGTTGCATGAAATAAGGAATATTGATTTCAACTTTCATTACAAACCTTCGTAATTCTACTATGATTTTTGTTTTTCCAATTGGCGCTCATACAATCAAAATCAAATACACAAATCAGGTATAGGAGAAACTTCTGGGGTTGTTGAGAAATTCATACCACCCCAATATGGCAAATGTGTAAATACCTCGACGACTTGGGTTGATCTTTTCTTTGGAGAATTTCCAAAGGCAATAATTACGATTCTACGGCGAGGGAGAGGTGAATAGATAGCGAAATAGGGGTGCCACCACTCCAACACTCAAACTGTTTCCCAGAAGAGCATAACTGCAGAAAATGAACCAGGTTAGAGTCGCGTACATACTATGCCAATACCTACCAAGTGGGATATAGAAATGGATCAATTTGTCAGCAAGTTGCTACTGCTTTGGTTTTGTTGAGAGAGTAATTATGTGTGACAACAGTTATGATAAGAATGCACACGTAAATTTCTTGATGTGTAGCCCAAAAGGTACAAATATTCCCAATCTAGAACCGCTTGAGTGAAACAATTCGCATGGAAAAATGTTGTCACCTCGTATTCTTAGAATAAATCCCTTGCAACTATAGCAGAGGTGAAAGAATACAAGGAAATCGAAAGCTCTCTTTTGTGCATACGTGCATGTTTAATTAGAAAAACCTCACAAATTTCAGAAAGTCAATAGTTGATACTTTATTTACTATCAAAGCCAATACATCATCTACTTATGCAGGTCTTGAGAACAATGATTTATTTGGTTTTACACTTTACTACATATTTCAGAGAGAGAGAGAGAGAGAGAGAGAGAGAGAGAGAGAGAGAGAGATGTGCGTGCAAGGAAGAAAAAACATAAAACAGATCTAATACCATTGCCGGAGGCTAACGTGCTGTGGGAATTGGAACTCTTCCGGGAATGAATGTAAATTAGCAACCTAACAGTGGTATGATGGAGAAAATAAATACGTATAAGAGAAAAAAGTTGCCATCCTGCAAGCTGAGGATGGAGCATTGCCAAAAGAAATGACAATTATGAGTACCTCCCTCGGGGTGAAATATCTGAGATGAAGTTCATGTAAAGAAGATTGTTTATCTTTTACCTTCCCCTGAAACAAAGATATTCACAAGATCAGTCAACAAACATATACTCAAAAGTAATGGATGTTTAGGCGTTGTAAGTGATGACGAGAGTAACTGATTGGCCTCATATTTGACTCTGTGTATGAGTACAGACATGCACATCTGTGACTCTCTGTGCATTTTCATGCAAAATTAGAGTACAGATACATTACTTAGCATAAAAACGAGATCGTAAAAAGTGAGAAATAGCTGTCTCCACTTCACATGCTCTCAAGTGTCAAATACACAGGCAGTTCAAATTCGGTATCGGTCAATATTCATGAAACTGAACATGGATTATGTATGCGAGAGATGAGTATAGGAGCTAAAATAGGTACTGCTGGTAATTTAATTTTAGAAACAATAGCTTGGAGCAACAATATGCATGTTCTCCAGTTTCATAATAGTATGACAACTTGGAATCAGGAATGCAGAAAATTCTAGCTGCTGAAGCTGAAGTAGCAACAGAAAGAAAAAACTATTACTGTAGTAGGAATTGCATTAGTCAAGTGTTGGAAATATGATTCTACTTTCGACCAAATTAAGCAACATGGACAAGACTTTCATCTCACACAGCTCCTTAAGAGCAAAGAAAGAATATAGTAAAGAATACCGGGACAGTAGCCAACAAGGAGCCTGTGCCTTTCACATATCGAAAGTAACTCTTGGTAAAGCAACAGCAGCGCCTTGAATCAGGAAACACGATATCTATGATTCATCAAGGAATGCTTTATAATGTACCAGTACAACATATGCTGGGAGGAGAAAAATAATTACGAACAAAAGCATAAGGATACCCATAGCACTGCCCCATCGTTGTACAAGGCTTGACGGGACTATATACGGATTTAGCAGATCATCAATGGACTTATATCCTTCTTCAATAATCTTTGAACCTTCAGAAATATTACCATGCATTGTTCTAGGTTTTGAAATAACTTCATTGGTCAAACTCTTCAATTCCAGAAAATCATTTATAGGTTGACAAGTGTCGAGTAATCTATCCCAATATGCTTGTGATTCTACTTCTTCACTGGCTGCATTGCTTTTTAGACACCCGAGTACAGGGCCTGGAGTCCGAAGAAGCTTATTATTGAATTGTGCATACTCAAAAGACGTATGTTTCCGCTTCGCCTGTGGTTTGAAGTTTGATAATTCATGGGAACTTTTATATTCATAGATAACACTCCTAGAGATATGATAATAGGTAATTAGAAAAAAAATAAATAGGCGTGCATGAACATGGTGAGGAAAAATACAGATACGAACCAGACAAAAGTAGCGTGGACGTGAATAGGGAACACCAAATTGCAAAGGACTCAAAATAAATTCTTGTGTGTCAAAATGGTTTTCCCGCAACATAGCAACCATCTTTTCATGTGTATCAGAAGTCTGCAGCAAAAATTTAAAATACAGTTGCAAAAATGGTTAAGAGGCAGTTACAACATTGGGATTGCATAATTAATCAGTAACCCTCACACTCATATATATATATATATATATATATATATATATATTTAGTGCTTTGGTTAGCATCTAACTCCTATCATAGCTCCTTACATTCCCGACAAACTTTTCTCATCACATTCTTTAAAGATCACTTATTGCTTAATGTGATTCTAAGGAGAGTCAATTCAAACCCAATATTCAGCAGAAAACTCTAACGGATAAGACAAACCTCAAATCCAACAACGTTCTCAACAAAAAGCATAACAGGTGGCCTTGAAATCTGGGGTATGAGTTCAAGAATCTTCAGAAAAGAAAAGGCTCTAGCATCACTGGAACCCTTCTGGTGACCTAAATACAAAGAGTTTTCAGTATATATCACCAATTGTCTAGGGAAATAAGTAAGATGATATAAAAAATACTGAAAATAAGTAAATAGAGAAACCAAATCATCTACCTTGCCGTGTGTAAGGCTGGCAAGGAGGAGAAAGCAGCCATGCATCTGCTTTATAGCTGTCAAGGTCAGAAGCAGTCAAAGTCTGGATGTTGCCCTGTGCTCACCATAAAGAAGATAGCAATATAGGTTAGAGGGATTAACATAATAGCTAGTGGTGCCCCTAAACTAAAGGGGCACATTCCAACACAAAAGCTTTCAACCCACATCCTGTTATTTATGCGATTTTTACTGTCGAAATCAATTTTCCCGGTAACAAGTTTTTATAGTAATTAGTAACAAAGACAAATATCTGGGCTGGATTCTTTATGGCAGAACATAATGACAGCATGCAATACTATATCTGAACCCCAGATAGCAGTCCAAAGGCTAGATGATCTATAGTTTTATACTCTATAAGTCTATATTACTTGAGGGCCATAAAGTAACCGCAAAGGTCAGTTACACAATGTGAATTTTCAAATTATCAATAGTTTAACAGTAACTCAAAGGATCGTAATGAGTATGGCCAGGGTGCTGAGGGCTGCAGTTGCAGAAATGATGCCTCAACCCCTAGAAATGATGGTGGTGTACCGAATGATGTCTACAACCTTATAAGTGAGCTAGGCCCAACAAGTGATGCCTCACCACCAAGTGATTTCTACGACTATAAGTGTTGTATACGACCTTATACGTGATGTGACATACCACCCCACCGAGTGATGTCTACGACCTTATAAGTAATGCCTCACCACCGAGTAATGCAAGCCCAGTCAATGCCATCACTTTCAACTGCGCGGGCATCATTCAACACTGGTATGATCCTGGGACACGGCACAATTAGCTAGTCCTTTTGGAGCACAATCCAAAATGGCAAGTGTCTGCCACATATCCCCGCACCCGTGTCGGACACCCGTACCCGAGTCCGAGCAACATAGGGTGGAGCTGTGTTAGGTGTCTGCGCCGTAACTTAATTGGATCGTAACATAAACCTCTTTTATTGTCTGAACCACTAGGCTACTGGACATTATCAGTGATATATAAATGGGGAACGACCCCTTTGATGGGAGTCGCAATGGCTATCATTTATTGCTTACAAATGCATTAGAGCGTTCTTCATTTACTAGTTATAATGATGAATGAGGTTGAACTCATATAAGGCTCATGGAATGACGCCAAACGTTAGGAAACAAATTCAACGTTAAATTAAAGCCTAAAGTTTTCACTCCAGCTGATTTGAGTCATAGAATAATCAAATCAAACAGTATTTACTGTTGCTTGGTCCTAACCGGCACTTGCACTTCTTGCACATGCTTGCCTAATGACTACACTTTATTTTCCAATTAAATTAACAAGATTCAAGTCAAAACACTCAAAATTAAAACTACCTAAAAACATTATAAATTATACACAATTGCAGATAATTAAAACTGAAACCTGATGGGGACGGTGGCCAAAATTATGCTCATAAACATCATTTGCGACGTCGTTAATATCAAAAGCTTCCACAACCTCTGCATCAACACCCGCTTTCAACAACGAATATCTCTTCAAACATCGCAAAACAAAAATGCATCGGTCAACATTTCTGAACAAACACAACCTTCCAATTCAATTTCATCGAAAAATTTATTTATCATGAACTGTAATACCATTCCACCAATGCCGCTGTAGAATTCCAGTACCCGCCATGGCGTTCCCTCCTCCCTCCTTGAACCCTCCATTTTTGTGCAGAGTGGTTGTAGAGTTCGAACTTTGAACCTTGCAAGAAAAGCGCTTATATAAAATCGTGCTTTCTAATAACAAGGCTTTTAGTGTGGTTTCTTATTTTGTGGGTTATTTGATGCAGAAAGCCCAAAAACGGCCCAACTGGGAGATTAATTTCGGGACCTGAAGTTCATGGACCTGGCAATGGTATCTTGCGGACCTTTCTATTCTTCAAAGCTGAAAAGCTCCAAGTTTATGCATGTATAAATATGAACCCCAAAAAATCTGGAAAATTGTGAAATTTTGTTACGCTCGAGAGACTTATTCCGACAAATCGAAAAGGTGAACAAAAAGGCGACAAATTGGTGAGTGTTCAATTCTAGGTTGGTGCTGAGGGGATGCTAGAACCTCACTTTATCTTTTTCTGGAGTAATTTCTAGGTTTTTCTCTCTTTTTCTGGATTCAATTGCATTTTTGAATCCATTTACAAATTCATGGTGAATCACTGAATTGCATACATGAGATGTGCTTTTGGTCAATTGAATAACCTTTTAAGCTTATAGGGTTTTTGTTATATTGCCCTCTTTATTATACGGTAAAGATCCCTTTGTTTTGGTAGTGTGCTGGAATGCGTTATTTGTGTAGATTAATGGTTATTGAAAATATTATGCCTTTTGTCTTGTCGTTTTCGTAAATGCAGTTTTAGGTTGGGTGGTTGCGAGTGTTGTTCTATACTTATATTGTGTTAACTGGATTTTGTTAATGTACATTTCAAGGGATTATGTAACCCAGTTTCCTCTTGAGTCTTGAGTTAAGCGTGAATTGTGTTTGTCCCTGATTTGTGAGAATTCTGTGTTGCATGATTCGTAAAGTTTGTGTTGTGCCTCTTATTTTGCCCCTTCTTTTTTCACGGGTTTGTGCTGCTTTCTGTTTCTATCTTTGGGTAGGTAAATAAGTAATTGTAGGTATATGACTAGTGGTGGATGCCGATTGTGACATTATTCTCATTGTAGGAGCAATTTTTTTGGTCGGACAGGGCATCTTGTGCATATCTTGTTGAGAGAGTTATGAATTTCATTAGCTCTGTTGCGGGGGTGTCTGTTGTTTTCTACTTTTTCTTACGATACACTTTGGTTTTTTGTTATCTTTCAGCTTCATTAGTTGGTTTTTGTCATTTTTAACGGTTGTTCACAGCATGAGATAACTAATAACTCTGGTGTCTTTAATATTTAAGGTAGCCGCCCCCCCTCAATGGCATTGTCTTTTGGAAGGACTCACGTTGTCAAGCCAAAAGGAAGGCATCAAGCGACAATAGTTTGGCTACATGGCCTTGGTGATAATGGATCTAGGTATATTACTTTACATTCATAAGAAACAAAGAAAACATCTATTACTTTGGTTTTTCTAATAGTGTCCGAATTGGCAAACCAAAAAATAATAATCTCATTCATTTTTATGGCTACCATACATTGGGATGGTGGACTAACATCATTTAATTTGCAAAGACAGGAAAAGAATGCCTCATATTTTGTTCTATCTATCCTTTAGACAATACCATTCTGGTCGTCTATAGGAAAAACTAGATGGTGCAATACCCTTAATAGCATATCTCTTGTCTTTTTTTCCTTAAATGGGTAAGTGGAAAACATTTTCTGTATGGATATCAAAATCTTACCATTTTAAACCTTAGCCTTGAGTAAATAGTTGAATATCCTTGTGATTGGCGGATCCACGCCTAGGCCCCACCTCTTTTTTTTTTTAAAAAAATATATATTATTTATTTATTTTAAATTTATAGTAATTATTATATTAGTATATTATTAATTGGTTTCTAAAGCCCTACCACAAATGAGTTTTTTTTAAAGCCTTGCAACTTAAAATTAATATCTTGTGAACGCCATATACTTGAAAAGAGTTATTAATTTTGTGTGAATGTGAAAGTGAAAAGAATGTTCATAACTTTGATATTTTTTGCCATTTCATGTGTGTTTTAGTGTGCCAAACAAGAAATCACATACTTCCTCCGTCCCATTTGAGAAGTCCCATTTCTTTTGGGCACGGTATTTAGGTAGAATAGAGTTATTGTGTTAAAGTGGAGTAAATAGTTGATGTGATGTTTATTTGAAGGAGCAAAAATTTTTTAAATAAGGAAATGTGTCAATTGTAGTGGGACGGACCGAAATAGAAAGTGGATATTTGAAATGGGATGGGGGAGTATTTCTTTTTTTTTATTATTATTAAAGCAAATTTCAGCCCTACCACCTGCAAATTTCTGTGTCCGCCACTGCTAGTGAATTGAGATGGGCCTGAGATCTTTTTGGTTTCTTAAAATTTGGACTATAGTTGTCTGTAGTGTATACTTTCATTTCAATGGTGTCTTTGTGTAGTACTGTAGTTGGTTTGGAAGCTATTTAGATTATAATCTCTAGGGGTTATACTACTAGTATGTTTGACTAGCCTCAAGAGCAAAGCTACCCACTCTTAATTTGCAACAGCTACTGCTTACAATGTTACCAACTGGACTTAAGAAAGGGAAAAAAGAAAAGCAAAGCAAATCGATTGCTTTTTTCCTCTTTTTGCTTCAGAAGACTGTCATTCACTTGTTTATTTGATTAATTTGCACTTATCCTTGAGTATATATATGTGCTATGAGGGATTCGTGTATTGGCAACGATGGATATGAAAATTCTATATTGGATAAAACTAAGCATCCACTTGCTGTTTTTTACATTATTTTTATATTTTTAATCTTATCCTGTTAATTAGCCTAAATCTAGGGACCACTGCATTGTTCTGTATTCTAGGGTACTTCTATAATTTCATTAGAAACATATGGTGATTTTACTCTGTGTTACTTATCCAGCTGGGCACAACTCTTGGAAAGTCTTCCTCTTCCAAATGTAAGGCTTGAAATGATTTCCTTCCTTTAAATATTTAATTTCTGTGATATATATGTCTCACGCATGCATTATATCAAATCGAATCTAATTTGGCATGTCAAACTATGTTATTATGATAATACTTGTGCGATGCATAAATTTCATGGTCTCTTTTAATGAACGCTGGCAGATAAAGTGGATTTGCCCAACTGCTCCTATGCGTCCTGTGTCTTTGTTCGGTGGATTTCCCAGCACTGCTTGTAAGTTATTTCTGTTCTATTTATTCTTCTATTTTTGTTATGTGTTACTACTTACTACATCCAAGTTTCTATTATGATATAGGCTATTGCTACCTGTTGTACCTGCGCCTAACAATAGATGGATTGCCTCTTAGGTTTAACACTTTCTCTTTCGTCATGCTTTTTCCTCTGCTACAGGGTTTGATGTGAAAGATTTATCAGAGGATGCACCCGATGATTTAGTTGGAATGGATGCAGCAGCTGCACATGTTGCGAATCTGTTGTCAACAGAACCTGCTGACAGTACGTTTCTTCTTGATTAGACAAAATTTGTACATTGAACAGAAATTATATTGCCAAGTGTCTGATACATAATTGAAGCTCAAGGAAAGGAGAACAAATAAATTCACTTTTCTTGCCTTATCTTTCTATTATGAAATCACATGAAAATACCATATTTCTTTTACCAACTTCTTTGAGAAGCTTTAGCACTTTCAAAGATTATCAACAATTCAACATTGAAATCCCTTGAGGAGTTGACCTGAAGTGAACTGATATTTTTTACTTGATTTTATAGTTGTCTGAATACCTGCTGTCATCATTTCTCTACAGTTAAACTTGGTGTAGGAGGTTTTAGTATGGGTGCTGCAACTGCTCTATACTCTGGCACTTGCCACATTTTTGGTCAGTGCAGTAATGGGAACCCGTACACAGTTAACTTCAGCTCTGTTGTCGGTCTTAGTGGCTGGCTCCCTTGTGCTAGGTATGGTATCATTTATACGTGCGATCCACCTCAGTTCAGCAGTTATGATCAACAGTTAATTGTTTTCCAGGACGGTGACAAGCCGAATTACAGGATCAAATGACTTTGCAACACGTGCAGCATCTTTACCCATTTTGCTATGTCATGGCACTGGTATGAACTTGGACGCATGTTTAAAACTTCTCTGTTTTAAGGGTAATAACATGTGGAATAACACTGGTGTATGGTAATGATTTACAATAAATCACGCCCAAAATAATTTAGTTATGTATAAAAGAGAGATCCGTAGATATCCTACTAAGATGATGTGTGTTCTATGTAATCAAAACATAGAATTCTGTCTTGCACAGGTGAGGCAATTTGGAGATTTGAGTTTTGCATAATATGGCTTAGATTCCCTAACTAACTAATTTTATATTTTAACTATTTTGTTGCATTGATATGTTGCTATGAACATATGCTTCTCCATCTCATTGTTTTGGACAAATATTTACTAGTGTATCAGTCCTCCTCCAATAGTTTTGACATATCTTTGTGTTTGTCAGTGGATGATGTGGTAGCTTTTAAACACGGTGAAAAATCTGGACGCGTCCTAAAATCAGCGGGATTCCAAAATCTCACATTTAAATCATATAATAGGTATGAACCGCACTCCTTTATTATTCCGTATCCCATCAAACGTTCCCATTACTTATTGAGCTGGCATCTTCTTGCAGGCTTGGCCATCACACCATTCCAGAAGAGATGGACGAAGTTTGCCGCTGGCTGACTGAAAAATTGGGGCTTGAGGAATCGTCAAAATCTTAAAAAATGGGTGTTTTCTCCCCCTCATTTGGTGTGTTGCTTGAGATACAATTGAACTTATGCCATGATTCTTCTGCTTATTGAGATACAGAAACTCATTGGTTTTGCCGTATCCACTGGCACTGTATCCTCTGCTATGATCCCTTTTGTTGTGAATAAGTTGTGTACTATCAAAACCTCTTATAAGCCTCTAATTACTCGTCATTTCGGACCAGTGTGAACCCATGTTAAATACTCCCTCCGTTTTTTTTTAACTTCACCCATCCTGCACTGCACGCAATCCAATGCACATTTTCAATCATCAATATCTCATATTATATATAAGTAAAAATTATAAAAATTTGATATTCTAAAACTACGCGATTAGACGAATCCAACAACATCTCACTTGACTATGTTTTATCTTATATAACTATGATAAAAAGATGAATCAACGTTATTTAATGAATAGTTTCTACTATTCAAAGGGAGAAGATAAAAAAAAACGGAGGGAGTATAGTAAAATACATGTGTTTTTTCCCCTTAAAAAGACAAATTGAGGATATTCTGTTCAATGCGTACTTTTGTCATTTTCTGTGTGATTCGTATTTTCTGTTTTGTGATTCTTATTTTCTGTTGTTGTTGTTGTTTTTTTTTTTTTTTTAGGATGAGCAGAAAAGGTGGGATTCTTATTTTCTGTTGTACTTCATGCCTGGAATTAATTTGTAACTAAATTTGGGCAAATTAACATAGGATGATCAACAAACTAACCATATTAATCCAGGCCCAGGTGTCCAACTCGTATTCTCATGTCTGTTTTCCAACATAATGATAGGCCACGGTTATGCGCACACATAACTTTTCTTTAAAAATGCGAACTTAAGGGTACTCAACCATAAAAATTTAAAACAGTATACATGTTAAGGGCACTCAGAAGAGATATGCCCAAAATACCCCTATATTCATTGTCACGGCACCCAAGTAAAAGCAACCAAATCTCACCCTAATTCTCCCAAAGCAACAACATTACAGCAACCCACCACCATCTTCATTGTTATGCGCACACAATGACCATATCAAATGTGTTTTCTTGTTTAATATGGCCACCACTAGACGTTTCCATTACAAACCAATCGGCCACTGCTGGGCGTTTCGGTTCTTTTTTTTTTTAATCACAGCAAACGGCCATTCATGGTGAATGGCCGTTTGCAGAGATAGTAGTCGGCCAACGATGGCCATTTGTGGTGAAAACTGCCCGGCCATTGATGGCAGTCCTTTATTTTTTTTTTTTTCAGCGAACGACCATTTATGACCGTTTGCATTGGAAGGAGAACGGCCAGCTTTGGCCATTCAAAATGAAGACAGACCGGCCAATCATGGTCGGGACAGTCTTTCACTTTTTTTTTTCTTTTTTTTTTTTTTTCCACGGGGGTGCCCATATGAGGTAGGGGTGTCAATTTCAGGTTTCGGGTCGTGTTCGTGTCGGGTTGATCAGGTTATATAATATTTCAGGTCGGGTTTCGGGTCAACCTGATTTCGGAAAAAACCCAAAATGACCAAACCCAAACCTGAAATTTTTCGTGTCGTTCGGGTTCGTGTTTTCGGGTTATAGGCCAAAATTGACACAATTTCCGGTTTCGGGTCGTGTTCGTGTTCAAATTGACACCCCTAATATGAGGTAAGGGTATTTATGATATTTTATATAGAATGTGAATACCCTAAGATTTGTTGTGTGTATATATCAAGGACCTAAATAATATTCCAGTATTTGTTGCTATAGGCTACTAATTAAGGGCCAGAAGCAAACATACAAAAGTTATGCACATTCCCATAATCCCATCTCCCAAAGCAAATAATGCTCTACTCCCTCCGTTCATTTTTAGTTGTCTTTTTAAAGAGTAAAAAGTGTTCCAAAATAGTTGTTATTTTTAGGTAGTTATAGATAGTTATGCTATGTTTTTACTATATTGTCCTTCACTTTACATAACTGTTATTTGTTGACATTTATTAAGAATGAGTTTAGTTGAATGGTAAAAATGTAAATTTATGAGTTAATTAATACAAACATTGGTTATTGAAATTGAGCTGAAAGAGACAAATAAAAGGAACGGAGGGAGTACTATTTACTAGTATTAATACCTCACGAACTCTCTAAGGACTAAGATCGGTTGGTGAGAAAAAACATGGATCATAAAAATTGAATGCTCTCATTTAGGGAAAATAATTTGTACTCCTATTTTGTTAGGGGTTGCTGTTAGTCCTTTAGCTGAATAATTTAAAAGTTATTCAATATACTACCTCTGTTTTGTTTTAATTACACATATTTTGTTATGGATTGCTGTTAGTCCTTTAACTGAATAATTTAGAAGTTATTCAATATACTACCTCTGTTTTGTTTTAATTGCACCATTTGAATAGTATTTACTATTCATTTAGTAACTTTGATTTAACTTTTTAGTACAGTTATATAAAATAAAATATAGTTGAGTGAGATATTGTTGAATTCGTCTAATGACATAGTTTTAGAATATCAATTTTTGTAATTTTTTATTTATATAATTTGGGCTACTAAGGGTTAAAGAAGTATCTTGAACTGCGTGAAAACTAGAAATGGAGCAGTTATTTTAAAACGGAGGAAGTATTTACTAACAAACAACTCCTTAATTAGTTCCCATCCGTATATTGCCAACCTATTCAAAATATATCATTATACTATTAAACTTCTATCTTAAATTACTTAACCTTAAAGTGTTACGTGAACAGGGTTTAAGATTTAGAGTATTAATTTATTTTGATGAAATGAGGACTTAATTCAAGTGGTTAAGTCCATTGACTTCTAACGGAAGGTTGGAGGTTTGATTCCCACCGGCCCTATCACTCCCTTTTATTCCCCTTTGTAATTGTGTGGCATGGGCTTCCACTACCCATTCTCAGGCCACTTCCTCCGTTCTTTAATATATGTTCAATTTGCATAGTTATTACTATTCATTAAGTAACTTTAATATAAAAAAATTATATAGTTACATATGAAAATATAGTCAAGTGGGATTTGTTAGATTTGTCTAATCGCGAAATATTTGAATATTAAATTTTTATAATTTTTATTTATATAAAATTTAAGTTAATGATTTAAAATGTGCATTGGATTACGTGAAATACAGAAGTAGTGCGGATATTAAAGAACGGATGAAGTATAATCATAAGCTTAGACTCGACACTTGAGCAACTATGAATGAATGATACTACTACATCACAAAACAATGATGATGTTTGGAAGTCAGCAGATTCGACAGCAGATAGCAGATTCAGAGAGAGAATTGTGAGAGATATGCCGATTCAATATGCTATATGCTGCTAAATCCGCTAACAACCAAACACACTCAATATCTAAAAGTCTACAAGTCATATTTTCCATCAAATAGTCAAGTGCATATTTTGATTCTCGGAAATATGGACAAATATGTCCTTTTTCTTTTCTAAAAATCCAAATCAGTCATTTTTTCTATTTTATTACCAAAATAGTCCGTTACAAATGCTAATTATGTCCAAATCAGTTCCTTGTTCACTAATTATGCTCTAATTGTCGACGTGATGAGGGTTTAAATTTAAACCTGATACACGAGCATAATATTAGTCATTTTTCTTTTATCCTTTGTCAATTCGGTCATAAACTTTTGTTTTGTTCTATTTAGTCATCTACCCAAATCAGTCATTTTTATAATAATTGGTCTCCAACATTTTAAATTATTTTATTTCAGGCCCAGAACCTTAAAATTTTTATTACTACTAATTCATTAATCAAGTAAATGCCAACATACTTCCGTAAATAAAATTAACCATCAAACCTCATACATTGGGTTTGACTGCCTTGTTATCGAGTCTTCCAAGTTCTGGGATTTTACGAACTATCTCTAACCGCCCGACCGTAACCTATGGTTCATTGGTTCTGGTTTCTTTCAGCGACAATTAGCACAATCACACATTGTTTCATACCTTAGAACGTAGCAATGTTTGAGTAAATGATTTAATTTTAATTTTTGTGTAAATGATCTAAGTTTACTTTTTCGAATGTTATGGATGCAGGAAGCATGGACAATAAAATTCAGACTATCTTTTTAATATTTTTAATAATATTTTAATATTCTTTTGAATAAAATTAAGACTTTTTGTATCCATAACCTTCCAAAAATTCAAGTTAAATCATTTAAAATGACTGATTTGGATAGAGGACTAAATGGAAAATAAAAGTTTAGGACTGAATTGACAAAACATAAAAGAAAAGGGACTATATTATGCCCACGTGTCAGGTTTAAATTTAAACCATTGCCACATCATCAATTAGAGCATAATTAGTGCACAAATGAACTGATTTGGACGTATTTGTAGAGAACTGTTTTAGTAATAAAAAATAAAAATGACCGATTTGAATTTTAAAAAAAGAAAAAGAACCTATTTCTCCATTTTTCCTTTGATTCTCTTCTCTATATCAATAAGATTTCACATAATTCCAATTGTAAATAGACCCTTTCCCAAAAAAAAAAACAAAATGTAAATAGACCGTTTATAACTTAAATAGGGGTGAAAACGGGACGGATACGGGCGGATAGTACTCATCCCGTATCCTATCCCATATTTTTTTGTCGAATATGGAATCGGATACGAATAGGCCGGATACAAATACGAATTCGAATATTTCGGGAAATGGATATGAGACGGATTCGGATTTTAACTCGGATAATCTTATAATTACTAAAATTAAATTTTTTTTTATAATTTTTTAAGTGAAATCGGAATATACTACTATGTAAGCTAAACTAAATTTTTAAATTTTCCAAGATCATTAGTTGTTTCGTTCAAAACATCTAAATAACATCACTACAAGATGTTACATACTACAGTTTTGATGCAGAGAACCTAATGATGTAGTTGAGTTGATTGATATGATTTGATTTAATAAATTACATATGGTTTTCAAGCTTTTGATTATATTTATACATATAGTATTACTTATTTATTTTATAGTTAATATAATATATTATATTATACATATTAAAATATATATAAATTTTCGGATATTCGGATAGAAAATACGGATAATATCCGCATTATATTCGGATTTTTCGGATACGGGCGGATATTTACAATCCCATATCCTGTCCCGTATCCGCCGGATATAAAAAATTCGAATTCGGATTCGAATATAATCGAATACGGCGTCGGATCGGGCGGATATTATCCGCCCCACTTTCACCCCTAAACTTAAAGAAACTGCAATAAACACAAATCAAATCCATTTGTTTAATAATTTTCATTTTGAAAATAAGGTAGGGATTGGAGAATTAAGATTGTTTAGCTAAAAAAAAGGAAAAAAAAAAGCAAATAAGCCAAAACTACTTCAGTATTGCCATCAAAAAGTGTGATCCGAAAAGATTATGACAGAAAAATGGAAACCCCTTAGACAAAAGTTTTCATCAAAGTGCCCACCACCACAGTCTATCCTGTAGTTCTGGGACGCCTGTGGCCCCTACAGCCTATGGCATATTTTCTATTTTTCCACTCTACATGCGGTGCATGCACCCACCAATCATCATCCACCTCATATACTCCACGCAGCGCTGCAATTACTTGTACCTTTCTCCAAAGGGCAAATATTTACACAAATGTACAACCGGTCATGGCGTTTACCACAGCGTATAACTGTTCTCCATACAGTCACAGTAAAAACCTGCTCTTTGTCAGTCCCCATTTCGCAGTTTAGCACCAAAAATTTCCTCATATTTCTCGAACAGCCACCTGACTCTGGTGAGAGTGCTCTGTCTGAGACGGTCCATCCCTTTTCTTCGGTCCATCAAATCCCTTTGCACCGGGGTTTGATTTACCCGTTTTCTTGTCGCGCGTCTCGTGTTTTGGGGTTCTTGATGATGATCCTGCAATGCCCTTTTCGTAGCCTCCAGCATCGTTAAAGAAATTTAGCGTTTGAAGTAAGTTGTTCTTTATTTTGATGCCATTCTTTTATTTTTTTGTCGCTTCCTCTTATTTTTGTTTTTATTTGGTTTTTTGTATGTATGGATTATGGAATGTTTTAAAATATTCTTGTGTGTGTAATAATGTGAAACACATTGTCTTCGCGTGATCGTCGTAGACGGTTTTACTTTAGCGGTTGAGAAAGATGGAGGCCAAGCCGAACCCATTGAAGAGAAGCTTTGAAGAGTTCAGTTCTTCGAATCCTGAAACAGATGCCACGGATACGGACAATACTATAGTACCCCGAGAGTATGTGCTGTTGTATTGTTATTTTTCTTAAACCCCTTATTCTGTTGTTTGGTTGTAAACCTTTCATTATTTCATACCCTTGATGATGGTTTTTTGGGGGGTGTGTGTGAGTGATGTGTTTGTATTTGGTAAATGCATGTGGGCCTTTAGTGCTTGTGAATGTATTTGTTTTTGAGATACTGTTTGTTTCTTGTATGTGGAAAATGTTGGGGGTGTGGGTGTGTATGTGTGCCTTGTTGATGTATTTGGCTTGACTAATTTGTGTTGTGTGAGTAAGGTGTGACTTGAAGGCGTACGAAGTGGCGATTAATAGGAATACTATAGCGGTGATGGAGTCGGGAACTGGTAAACCTGTGATAGCTTTGATGATGATCAAAGAGATTGGGAAGTCTTTGGCAGGTGATAATGGTGACAGGAAACTGATCATTTTCTTGGCGCCAACTGTGCGTCTTGTGCACCAGGCAGGTTTCCTCTCACACTCTTGAATCATTTATATGAACTAGTGATATAATTGTCTGTACAATGATTCTCTTTCTGGATTAACTTGTCTTGCTGCCTGTCATAGTTGTTAAAGGTGCACAACTGCAAATGGCTCTGTCATGGCGATTTCCCTGTGCTGTATCTATTGTGTGCCACAGGGCGTCGCCATGGCACCCGATTTTATTTTATTGTATTTTTTTAAAAATTTCACTTTTTTGTGTAAGTACAATTTTAGGCTTTTAGCACTTATTAATGTTTTCCAAGTCTTTTTTTGTGTATTATCCAGAGTTAAAAATGGTAAGCCTATCCAAAATCCAAAATATATTTAAAACCTCAAAACCCCAAACCCTAGAAACCAAAGCTGCTGCCCGATCCTCACCAACCACAGCCGCCACCCGCATCTGTCTGTTCGTCTCTCTCAAACTAGGGAATTGATGATTTGTGTTTTACATTGTGGATTGGTTGTGATTTATTTTGGATGTTGGATATGTTTTGAACTGCTACTTTGGATTGATTGTGTTTTATTCTGATCTATGATGCATGTTTTCAGTTTTTTAAAAATATTTATGATCGTTTAAGTTCTAATGTAGGTCTTACAAATGTAACAGCATATATATGTGGAAGTGTAATAAATAGTTTTGATATGGTGTGCGCCGTGCACCATTGCATTGTACAAAATGACAACCATGCTTGTCGTTTTGTGAGAACTAATTTTGGTTCGATTTTCAACACTTTTCATTTATTTATGTGTATGTTTTTGTTTGCAGTGATTGTTTTTTAATATAAAGTGTGGGATATGGAACCTCATTCTCATAATCATATGTTAAACGTGCATTGTACGCCGAGTTAGTTGGATCACACTGATTGTTTGGGAAAATTGTTGATTATGGCTTATTCTGATATTTGAGTTTCAACTTAAGAGGACCAATTCGATGTGATCATAATAATTCCTTATTATCTCCAGACGGATCTCCTGAAACTGCCACTGTTTTTGAAACTTGGTTCATTCATTGATCATAATAGCTTTTCCTGTTCTGGAATTTCTTTCTGTTCCATAATAACTAATTAAATGTCACTGAATCAAGCCTTCCAAGCTAACGATGCGGGTTCAATTCCCGCTACTGGCTTCTTCCCTTAATTCTTGGTATTCTATTAAAATTTGATTCTAAAATATAGAGAAGATGTAGAGAGTACGGTATGATTGCTATTGGTGTATGATTGAATATACAATTCCTCCTTTTATTTATTTATTTTTTTTGTTATTAGATCCATTTTCATATTACTGTTTGTACATGACAGCAATATAAGGAGATAAAATCATATACGGGGCTTGACGTTGAAGAATACTTTGGAGCCAAAGGTGTTGATGATTGGAATGCTGGGACTTGGGAGAAGGAAATCAAAGATCATGATGTTAGTTGATATGAAAGTCGTTATCAATTCTATATGTTTCCATTATGCACTCTTTGTGCTCATAGGATCCAAACTTTGTTAAACTAGCACTCAGATTTCAAACTGTTCTGTTTTTTCGTGGCTGTGGCTTTACCTATTTAACAGTTCTGGAATGATTTCAGCAGTCCCCCCCACCCCCCCACCCACCCACCTACATGGTTTAAAAATATTTAGAATTTCTTGTTGAATAGTATAATGGCATTGATAAGATATTTGGATTCTTACAGTATTCTTGAATGCTTATAGCATTGGAAACCATTTTTGTGTACATTGTAAATGTAATTAATTTTCTGCAAGTTTTATCTGAATTTGATATTCTTGTTCTTTTAGGTGTTGGTCATGACACCTCAAATTTTCCTCGATGCTCTGAGGAAGGTTTTCATAAGTTTTGAATTATTTTGCTTCATTGTCATAGATGAATGCCACCAAGCTACTGGTAACCATCCTTACGCAAAGATAATGAAGGTGATCAATGGATAACTCCCATGTTTCTCTGTCATGTTGCTTCCATTTTCTTAGCATTTCTGAGGATAACTTCTGATGATGAAGGAATATTATTCCAAGTCTACAAACAAACCCAAGATTCTTGGAATGACAGCTTCTCCTGTGATAAGAAAAGGTCAGTTTATTCTACTGCCAAATTCTTTTGGAATTGACACCCCCTTTGATCTGAAAATGGAAGAGTTTTGCTCCTTGTTTTCTGTAATCTACTACTTATTTAGTCACTTTCGATATATGTATCTTGATAAGTAAAACTATGCTTGTATTGAACCAAATTAAATAATACTTAGTTGTTTTAATATAAAGGCCGTTTCTAGCATATGAACTATGAACATCTTCCTTGTTACCAATGGTTGAGGTAATCGTATTTCATAAATATCATGTTTTTCCTTTTGTGGTTCATTAGGCATCTCATCCATTCAAGATTATGAGGATCAAGTAAGGGAGCTTGAATACCTATTGGATTCCCAGGTAGTTCTTTTCTTTTGACTTGCATTGACCATAGATGGAAAGTTGATTGTTGTACAATTTACTCACAGTTGATTCATAATGGTCGTCCATGGGTTGACACAGGTTTATATAGTTGAGGAGAGCACTCAGCTTGATAAATGTGTCCCTTCAGCAAAGAGAACATTTAGATTTTACGATGCTCCGCATACTCTGAATTTGGAGTTGAAAACGAAATTAACATCTATAAAATCCAAGGTAATTTTTGATTATTTGTATAAAGTTGCAATCCTTGCATGTTTGGCAGGTACTTATGAAAACACCTTCTTTTCCTTCTGTGAACAGTTTCTTGGTTTGCTTGAATGCCTTAATTCACTCCCAAGTCTGTGCATAGAGGCAGACAATAAGCACAAGTCACTTCTGGATAGACTGGTCGATAATCATGAAAACATATTGTCCTGCCTTGATAGTCTTGGCGTTGTTTGTGCTCAGGAGGTCGATTTACATTCTAACTTCATGCTTTAAATGATTTATGGTCGGTTTGTTCACACTGCAAGCAGCTTGATTTTCTTTGTAAAAAATTTAATGAATCTTGGATAGCCATCCCTGTGAAATATGCAGATGAGTGGTTAGTCAAGAGAGTTTCTTTTATCATCAGCTCATCGGTTGATTCTTTTTTCGTAGGCCATTAAACTTTGCCTTGAGAGTGCTCTGATGATTCAAGACGAATGTGAAGTTTATAAGGAAAGCATTGCACAATATCAGAATTATCTTCGGGAGGCCATGTCAATCTTAAAAGGACCTTCTGGTGAGCATTTTTGGAATCTGTCGTGTATCAAATTGAATGTGGCTGTACACATATAAAATCCTTTTTGACATCTCCCCGAGATGATGTATTATGGTTCATTAGTTCAGATCTTTCACCAGATTTCTTGAAGTGACCACCCGAGCCCATTACTTTTGGCTTGAGTTTTCAGCCCATGTTAGATATTGTGACCCCCATGTCTGATTCAAGACATATATTATTTATCTTCCCATCTAGAGTTTTTGATGAGATGACCTCAGAAAATCCAAGTTTTAGAAACAGGTTCAGGACTCGTGTAAATGCATAAATGAAATGCCAATATTGAAACTTTGGAGGAGAAAGTGGGATGGCATGGGATTTTATGTGATTTTGGTATAAAGAAATCATGAATAGGTGTATATGGGCAACTCATGGACTTCAAATAGAGATTGTGGTTAACGCAAGGTGAAAACGGAACTTGGTTTATAGATATTGCAAAAGATATGAGTTGAAGCATGAAGTTCTTCTAATGGTACAAGTGCCGTTCAGAGCTCTACTCTGCTGCTGCATTTATGTTTTTCGGTTTTTGCACAGGCAATGAGTCCTAAATTTTGAAAGAAGTCTTAATGTGATAATTATAACGACTGTTATTATTAAGAAGGGATATAAAGACATGTTTTAAATCTTGTCATTTTAATACATTGTCTTTACAGATAGTAAGAAGTTTCTAGACGTGGGATCAGGTGCTGTAGCTTGTGGCCAAATATCTTCCAAACTGCATGAGCTTCTTGAAATATTTAGATCGCTCAGGTACCAAGTCAATTACACTATTTTGCAGATCTCTTTCATTGATGTTCTTGTTTCCTGCTAATTTCTTCCTGGAAAAAAATTACCTTTTTTCATCACATTCTCTTTTATGCTGTTGCAGTAAAGATACAGAGGTTCTTTGCATCATATTTGTTGAAAGAATAATTACTGCTAAAGTGATTGCTAGAGTGATGGATAAAATTATTGACTCTTCACATTTTAATGTGGCATACTTGGCTGGAAGTAATTCTTCAGTTGGTGGGCCTTCAGAAGTAAAGACAGGAGTTTTGGAATCACTTTGTGGTGGGAAAGTATGTGATAAACTGATATAATAATAGCATTACGTTAATCCTTCCCCCTGTTCTCTTTATTGACTCAGTAATATTCCAGGTGAACCTTCTATTCACTATGGATGTGGTTGAGGAGGAAATTGATGCATCCAAGTGTTCCACCGTAATTCGTTTTGATCTACCCAAAACTGTTCAGAGTTATGTTAAATCAAGGGGACAGGCTCGTCAGAAGGATTCTCAATACATCATCATGCTTGAGAGGTTATGATGCTTTCTCTGGTGCTTGGCTTGGCTTATGTGTGCCGTTTATTCTCATATTATTCTAACGCTGTCCCATATCACAGAGGAAACTGCGATCAAATAAATCATATATCATATATCACCCAGAGTGAGAATTCTACTATTAATGCACCCATGAATAGAGAACCCAATGACCGTTCGGTAAAAGCTCGTGTTGCAAAAGAAACTGGTGTAGCAAAGGGAACTCATACATATGTTGTAGACTCGACTGGTGCATCAGTCTCTGCAACTTCCAGCCTCAGCCTCATACATAGATATTGCAATAAACTCCAAGAGGACAAGTAAGAAAATTTCTTTTTCTATTTCTACGGTCACTTCACAGTACTAATGTGTTACTTCCTATGCAGGAATTTGTTTCAGAGGCCCATATATGAGCAGTTGATGGAGGGCAACTTGTTCAGATGTAAACTGATTCTACCTCCTAATGCAGCTTTTCAAACTATAACTGGTCCTGCAGCTCCCATCTTTCACTTATCGAAACAGCTCGTATGCTTGGATGCATGTAAGAAGTTGCATAGTTTAGGGGCTCTTGATGATCATCTTGTCCCTTTGGATAGAAAGCCTTCACAGGATAATTCTTCTTCAAACACCGAAGCATTAACTTCTGGGCCAGGTATGTTTCTTATACTGAGCATCCAGCATTATTGATATTCTGTGCCATAAAGAATTGTGGGATGTAGTTCACACCATAATGGCGTGTACGATCCTAGGCTTGTAAGGTGCTGTTATGGATTTATGGTGCCTTTGTGGTATAATCAAGCGACATGGCTCATTTATATCTTCATATATTCTTGATTAAAATATTAGCAAGGAACAATGAAAGTCATAGTCTTGGAAGGATTGTTCCTATCGTATCTATGTAGACCTTGCTATTAGGTTATGGCACTACTTTCTCTCTCGAATATTTCAGTTGAAACTTTAATGTTCACATTTAGTGTTCATTTCCATTCCTTTATGAAAATTTGTTTTGTTGCTTGTTTTATTGTATTGCTCTTATTTTATACAGATTTTCTTTATAGTGGTTTATGTGCTGCAATGCTTCAGGATCGACGAAAAGAAAGGAATTACACGGTTCAGTTGCCGTTCGCATAATGTCTGGAACTTGGGGTGATAAACTTGATGGTGCCATCTTTTATGCTTACAAAATGGACTTTGTATGCAACATTGCCGCAGTGAAGTATTCAAGTTTTGTACTTCTATTGGAGGCAAAACTAGACGATGATGTAGGTAACATCGAGGTGGAACTATATTTGTTATCGAAGTTTGTTAAAGCTTCCATTTCTTTCTGTGGCCAAATATCTCTGGACGCAGAGCAGGTATATTCTGTATCCCAAAACCAAAAACTTTTTTCAAAGAATAGCATGTCATATTCAATTTATTTTCATCTTGGTGACAATATCCTTGTCAAACAGATGGCGGGAGCGAAATGCTTCCAAGAACTGATATTCAATGGTTTGTTCGGGAAGCTGTTTGTTAAATTCTCTGGAGTTAGAAAGTTTTTATTCCAAACAGAGGAAGTGTTATGGAATCCATCATGTATGTATTTACTCTTGCCTGTGGAGACAATGGATGAGGGAAACCTGATGATCAATTGGACGGGAATTCAGTCTTGTGTTTCAAGTGTGGAGTTTCTGAGAAAGAATGCTTGGTTGCACAATCGGAAGCCAGAATCATCAGATTGGAATCTGTTAGCTGATGCAAGTGATTCGGTTATCACTGAAGTTGATAGTAATGTGAATCCGTCAGCTGGTGCAAGTGATTCGGTTATCACTGAAGTTGATAGTAATGTCATTCACTTGGCCAATCAATCTGTTGCAGTAGACAGCCTCAAGGAAATGGTGGTTATAGCAATACACACTGGAAGGATTTATTCTGTTCTGAAAGCTGTTGCTAATTCGTCTGCTGAGAGTCCCTTTGATGGGGAGGATAAAGATTACTTGTCTTTTGCAGATTATTACCACAGAAAGTATGTTTTTTAAGGGTTATCTTTGACACTTCGTTTTGATGCTCTTGTTTTGATATTTTCAACTTTTACATTGTTAGGTATGGGATTGTTCTGAAGTGGCCCGGACAGCCTTTGCTTCTTTTGAAGCAAAGCCACAATGCGCACAATTATCTAGTGGACTTTAGAGACGAAGGTCAGTCAAATTTTGCTTTCCACTAGGCCTTTGAGCTTAAGAGTTGAGACAAAATGGATTTATGTCATACTTTTATGTATATAGTGCGTTTTCTTGGAGATGCTAAATCTAGATAAAATAAAATAAAATGAAATGGTACGGCGCTCTATTTCTTGCTTTTTGGCACCCTTACGTGCAAAGGCTTTTTGAGATAAATAGGAAGGCCAGATTTGGCAAAGTAAATATAGATAAATGCGAAGTATTATGTCTTCAAATCAGCTTAAGGTTTTGGTATTGTATTGAGACTATCTTCTAAATTATTAGGCTTGTCATTAAATACTAAATCCGGAGGAAAAGCTCGAAAGCCGCAGCAACGTGCTCACATGCCACCAGAACTGCTAATTGGCACCAATCTGAGAACTGATGTCTTCAAGTCAGTATACTTGCTCCCTTCAGTAATGCACCGCCTTGAATCCCTCATGTTAGCCAGTCAACTTAGGGAAGAAATTTCACGTCACACTGGCTGCGTCAATGTACCAAGTTCGTTGGTGCGTATTAGTATATGATGATCAACTTTTGCAGTTTCACTTGTATCGGCATTTCTGTCATAATTTTTGTATTTGTATAATACTATAATGATAGATTTTGGAAGCTCTCACAACTCTACGATGCTGTGAACGTTTCTCCATGGAGCGGTTGGAATTGCTTGGAGACTCAGTTTTAAAGTACGCCGTAAGCTGCAATCTTTTTCTTAAGAATCCAAAGGAGCACGAGGGGCTTCTGTCGTCACAGCGTTCCAGGATCATTTGTAACGCATCTCTCCATAAATTGGGAACTGATAGAAAGTTGCAGGTAATAACATCTATTCCCACTTGAATACTGTATGGCAGTTCTGTCTCTTTTTCCTCCCCAGTTCGATTTTCTATTTATGCTATGAAATTTGTGAATTTTTTTTGTTCTCTTTCCATTGTTTTTCGGAAGGAATACATACGGGATACTTCATTTGATCCACGCCGATGGGCTGCTCCCGGGCACCGATCAATATGGCCTTCTCCATGCACCCATGGGCTTGACACCATGGAAGTGCCCCTGGAAAACAAATATTTTAGTGAGGACATACAATTACTTATCGGAAAGGCTTGCGATAAAGGCCATCGGTGGATGGGCTCTAAAACCATATCCGATTGTGTAGAAGCCCTCATTGGGGCATACTATGTGGGTGGTGGTTTGGTTGCTGCCATTGATGTCTTGAAGTGGCTTGGCATAGAGGCTGAATTTGATCCCTCATTGGTAGAGGATGCAATCAAAGCTGCATCTCTTTATTCTTATGCCCCAAAAACCGAGGATATCAGCGCACTCGAGGTGAAGCTCGCGTATGAATTCTCCACCAAAGGATTATTGCTCGAGGCCATAACACACGAAACCAAGACCGGACTAGGCGTCAACTATTGTTATGAGGTAAAAATTAAAATTTGAACCCCTACGCGATATAATATATGTTTATGCATGTTGCCGAATCTAGAGATGATTAAACAAAGTAACTTTGGCAGCGGCTTGAATTTCTCGGTGATGCTGTGCTGGACCTACTTATCACACGGTATCTTTATGATAATCACAAGAATCTTGATCCTGGGGATTTAACTGACTTGCGTTCCGCATCTGTGAACAATGACAATTTTGCGATTGTTTCCGTGAGACGGAACCTCCATCCCCACCTTTTGCTCACCTCCCCTTCTCTTGAAAGTCAAATATCAGCATTTGTTAAGTTAGTATCCAGTCTTAATGCCACTGTGTTGCCACCGGATACTAAAGCCCCCAAGGTAAAAGTTTGTTTTCCTCACCGTCTTACATATTTATTTTTGATTCGGAGACTTATTTGATGATGTAGTATTTACTAGTATTTTCGATTTCTTAATTTTTTTTTTCCCCACTTTAGTTGCTTGGTGATTTGGTGGAAAGCATAGCCGGTGCTGTTCTAATCGATTCAAAGCTTAATGTGAAAGAAGTTTGGAGAGTGTTTGAACCGCTCCTGTCTCCCATTGTTACTCCCGAAAAGCTCGAACTTCCTCCTTCGCGTGAACTAATTGAATTGTGCGATTCTCTTGGTTACTTCATCAAGGAACAATTTATTGCAAAAGGGGGCACAGTTTATGGGGAACTTAAGCTGCAGCTTGAAGATGTGCTCTTGGAGGGCCAGGGCTCAGGACCGACGCGCAAAGCTGCAAAGGGGATGGCTTCTCTTCAAATATTGAAGAAATTAGAGGTTTATGTTTCCTATTGCCACTTCAATTCATCATTCGATGCTCGTCTCTTTCAAAAATTGTGTGTCATTGCTCTCTCTCTCTCACCGAGAAATTTGACACGATTGATTGATATTTGGATTCTATGGATGTGATTGCAGTCGAGAGGGATATCTTTGTCTTCCAAGCGGAGAAAACTGGATAATGAGAACGTGGAGGGTGACGGCGACCTCTCCAACAATGCCACGCCTGAAAACTTGTTGGGATCAGCAGACACAAGGCATAAGCCCCTTGAATCACCAGTTGGCTCTGAACAAGCTTGTGATTCCAGCAAGGTCGACATCCCAGGTACTTCTTGTGTTATCGATCCATTCCTCTAGATTTCGTACAGCTTCGCAACTCATAGAACAGTCCCTTTTGTCATTGTTCCCAAACTAAACAGCAAGAAAATACAGGGACTCATAACACTACTGTATGTGTACATTCTTTTAATTAGATCATTTTCAGGCCGTTAACTTTTTCTTTTAATATGTTTTTCAACAGTCGTGCCACCAATAGAAACCAAGAAAGGAGGGCCTCGGAACTCTCTATACGCACTTTGCAGAAAACTACAGTGGCCAATGCCAACTTTTGAGACTTCCGAGCAAAAATTCAGGACACCTATTCAGTTGGGTGATACCGCAGGATTCAATAGCTTCGAGTCAAAGATAAGCTTGATAATACCTGGAGTAGGCAAAATTGAGACCAAAGGGGAGGCAAGAGCAGACAAGAAGAGCTCTTTTGATTCGGCTGCGCTCCTAATGCTGACCGAACTCGAGAGACAGGGTAAGATAGTGATAACAGCAGCATGAAACGGGGTAAACGTTTGATTCTTCTTGCGCAGAGTATTCGATACAACAGTGAGGCAGAGCAATGCGCAAAGATTTAAAACTTGTGCACAAAATCGCAAGTAGTATATAATTCCAAACTCAGCAAAACTATAATACAATGCCCATTTCAAAAATTTCGTTTCAGTCGAGCATATTATCATGAAAGGTTAGAGATAGATAAATCCCTTGGTATGTTCTAAATTTAAAGGAAGGGGGAAGCAAAGACTATCGAGCAAATCGCAAGAGAAGAACTAGGGTTATGGTTATTCCAGTCCTCCAAATAAGGGAAACATTTAACACCAAGCAATGGTAGAACGAATATCAAAGCAAAACCAAAAATTGGTGTTCTTTCTTAAGTTTTTTGGGTCAATTATTGGTGGTCTTTGATTGAATTTTTAAAATTTTTCCCGGTGTTATACAATTTGCACATCTTTAACCTCTCCCATGCATAGTCTAAACAAAAACATTATGCATCCAAACAGCAGCAACGACGACAGCAAAGAGGGTTGTTACCTGTGTTCCAAAGAAGAATTGCATTATTATATATAGTAACTAAAATGCAAAGAAGCAGATCAAGAAATTCAATGCTAGTAAATCTAATTATACAGATGAGGCTAATCAATATGGCAAACAAACTCAATCCAACTTACATGAAAATCATGCATATAGTTAATAACATCATGCGGATGGACAAAGGCTTGAAGGATAACAGTTCAAGAGTTTTGGTCAGTTTGCTCATATTCTTTGGGATTAGGAAGCAAAATGGACAGAGAAACTTCAGCTCTTGAGTTCTACACGTGCGCAAACGCACACATACATATTACATGTATAGAGAGAGAGAGAGGGGGAGGGAGGGAAAGCATACATTTTTCTATGCTAGTTGGCCATGGATGAATAGGATAACTAATGCTCCAAGCAAGAGCTTGGACACTGTGGTGAAAGTTATGGAACCAGATTCCACGTAACTGTGGTAAATTGAAGCCAAGAACAACACTAGAGTGAGCACTAGCATTATACTACTCCAGAGTACCTTCCCTGCAAAAGGAAGCACCATCATCAAGTACAGTACTACTCTCTTGAAGTTCATTTAATCAAAGCAGTCAATATCCGGAAAGCAATAATAAATAGCACAATGTAATAAAAGTATGTCAGTAAAGAGCAAAACTGGTTGAAAGCTGAAGCCAAACCCAAATGTATGACAAGAAGGGATCTGAAACCGCAAAGTTCCCATAAATTTGAGCAAACATAATATACATGGATAATATCCTTTCAGGAATAAGTTTGTTTCCCACTTGTCCACAGATTCACAAAACAGTTTTATTTGTTAAATGCTTCTTTTCCTTCAATATTTTTAAGACATGTTTCCGGATGTTACTGAGTTAACCTGAACACAGACGCATAATACATACAAAAAGCAAGCCACATTGTTGAATTACAAGAATGCTGGTTAAGACCATGTACGTAGAACATCAGCAATTCAGCATATACGCATATCTGCACTTCTTTGAGGAGCAATAACGCAATAATGATTGAACAGAAAATATGAATGAATACCTTTTCGACTGCAAGTATCTGCTCTTAAGTGCGGGTACGATTCAATAGTTTTTATAAGGCCCTCCTGCAAAAAATAACCACATTGCTGTAAATTACCAAAGAAATTAAGTTCGCATAGGGAGATCACTACCATATTGCAGATCAAGATTTCCATGGCATAGGTGATCAAGTGTAACGTGTTTCCGTGTGACTCTGTGCAATGATCATAAATCTTCCTTAATACTCTGGATGCATCGCTAAGCATGTTTCTTTGTGTCTTTTAATTTGTTGATAAATTGTTCTA
>JAOANR010000012.1:30017292-30072190 GCA_030278955.1 Hygrophila difformis
ACAATAAGACCTAAAGATAACAAATATAATATTTTATTAAAATGAACATCGTTTCTCAAAACCATATACAGTGTAGGTAATCATTTTTGAGTTTATACAAAAGATACCAAAATCACAACGCAGCGTTGTCAAAAGTCCGACATCTTCCAAAACTAATGAAAATTCTTATGCAGAAAATATGCAGGTGTAATGCTCCCTTCCCATGTAAATCTTTAATCTTAACCTGGAAGGAAAAAGAATGAACAAAGAAGGATTATCAGCGACGGATTCGCTGGTAAGTTCCCTATACTCGGAATCAACGAATAGTCAACAAATAATTATGGACAGAACAAGGCTGCTTTCAAATCAAAAAGCGGGAGCTCAACAATAGAGGCAACATAATAATGGTACTCTCAAATTAGCAACCAGCAATTCAAAAGAAGCCCTTTCGGATCGTCGACATTGAGGAGCAAAAAATGAGGAAGAAGACGACATGCCTAGTTAGAGCTATTTGGTCGAACCATGGCACTGAAGAGCAAGCTTGGGAAATGGAAGCTGAGATGTAACAAAAGTATCAAGAATTCTTCCCCGAGAACAACGTAGTTATGAGGGCATAACTAGATCCTAAGTGAGGGAGGATGTAACACCTCAACCAATATTACCACGTTGCACTCAGCATAGTACGATTTTATATGGCTTTGGTAACTTTCACCTCACTTTCAGAGAATAAATATTGACTTCGGGGACGAAGTCATTTCTTAAGGGAAGTAAATTGTAACACCTCGAATTTTTATTATACTATACCCACAATTATTATTTTTATAGGATTATATCCTCAATATTACTTTTGTGGGATTATTTTTACTTTTGAAGTTATTAAAATTTTATTAATGGGTATTGTTGTATTTATTTTAGGAAAGTTTATTTTGTGATTTAGAAGAATTATGGTTATTTCATTTTTTGTAGGTTCATTAAAATTTATTACTATTATTTTAATTTTTATATTACTATTATTATTAGATTTCATTTATTAAAAAAAAATTGGAATAAGTGCAAATTGGATAAGTATGTGACGTAGGACTTCGTTGGCATTAATAGTAATAAGAAGAAAAAAAAAGAAATAGTGGAAAAAAAAAGAGACGTAGGAAAATACACTACATATAATAAATAAGATAAAATTAATATATGAATTGGTAGTCCACATCGGAGAACTTGTTAGTTTCACTTTTCAAACTCGCCTATATATGCATGGTTATCATTCACCTTCGAAGAAGAAAAATACATAAAGCTTGCCAAGGTAAGCTTGTATAGTTAAGACTTTTATATATTATTATTATTATTATTATTATTATTATTATTATTATTATTATTATTATTATTATTATTATATTATTATTATTATTATTATTTGGGTGATGCCTTTGCGTCGCCCGGGCCTATTGGGGTGATGTCTTTGCGTCGTCCCGGTCTTTTTTTTTTTAAAAAAAAAGGAGGACCTTAGTTTAAAATTTTGGTAGCAGAGTAGTAGCTGGGAAGGCGCCGAGGCTCTGCTAGGCGGTGATAGTATAAAATTTTTCGGTAGAGTATGTTTCCTATATTCTTCTGTTAAGTCTCCCTATGTTTTCCGCTCTTGTTATTTTTATTCGCTTTGCTCATTTATTTTGTTTGTTTGTCATAGATGTAGGCCTTTACTTTCGTTCCTGCTTTAGTAGTTGGCATTTAATTTTCGTTCTTGCCCTACTAGTAGTAGGCTTTTATTGTTTCTTATTGGCCTACAATATCCGTTATCGCTTGTTCGTTCATTGATCATTGTTTTATTTGTCAGCCCTGTTGTTCCTGCTGCATTTGCTTCTGTAGCGTATTTTCTTTTGACTTTGTTCCAATTGCCTTTGATTTACGTAGACACTCGCTGTATAAATAATCCTTTGACTATATGCCCTAAGTATGGCAACATAGGTTATAGCCATCCCGCCGAGGGGTTTCATGGCATATTATGAGAGACCAATTCATTGATAATCTTTGTTGAACCCGGTGAGGTAAACCCACTTCTTGTTGAATCTTTGGCCTGCGGGCACCCTTGAAGGGTAAATATCTATTGATTAATAGATATCAAGTATGATGATGTTGACTTGCCGTGTGACGGCCCGTGTTCACTAGGTGCTGGAAAATGCTATAGATAGTGACCCCTGAACTAACTGAGATCGGGTGAGACCGGGATTTAGTACAGGATACCGTATCGTGAGGTTTATTCTGAATCCCTCTAACATGCATGCAACCATTGAGATGGTTATTCATATCTTGGCATTTGCCCTTGTTGAAGATTTCGGATTGATCCCGAAATTAATACTATATATTGTTGAATTGCTGGTTGCTAATTTGAGAGTACCATTATTATGTTGCCTCTATTGTTGAGCTCCCGCTTATTGATTTGAAAGCAGCCTTGTTCTGTCTATAATTATTTGTTGACTATTCGTTGATTCCGAGTATAGGGAACTTACCAGCGAATCCGTCGCTGATAATCCTTCTTTGTTCATTCTTTTTCCTTCCAGATTAAGATTAAAGATTTACATGGGAAGGGAGCACTACACCTGCATATTTTCTGCATAAGAATTTTCATTAGCTTTGGAAGATGTCGGACTTTTGACAACGCTGCGTTGTGATTTTGGTATCTTTTGTATAAACTCAAAAATGATTACCTACACTGTATGTGGTTTTGAGCAACGATGTTCATTTTAATAAAATATTATATTTGTTATCTTTAGGTCTTATTGGTGTAAATGGATAAATGATATACTCGTTTTAGCCTTAGCATTTCCTCAATAAGCCCGGTGTGTCAGATCGAGTCTTATTTGGGAGGTGTGGCGGTAACACCTGTGAGTCCGAAAAACCGGGGTGTTACAGCTTCCTTCATCCGTTTTTAGACACAGCTTTTCAGAGATGCATTTCTGCTTGATTTCCTTACAGATGATAGAAATGTTATTTTGAGCTGTGGCCCTTGCCAGGTGAGCTTAACAACTCATGATCCTGTCTCTGTTGGGCTTGATAATTCTAGTCAAAGATTCTTTCCATGTTGACCTTGAAAGTTTTACATATTCTTTGATCGGTGGAGCTTTACTTGTCTTGGTATCAGATGGTTAAAGATGAACTTCTGCTAGTTAAAGATGGTTTTGTTTTGTTTTTTCTTGTGTCTCAAACTTTTGTTATTGTCCTCCTAATGTATATTCACAGTCCAATTTATGTTTTGTGTTTTTAACAACTCTGAAACTCCATGTGGATCATGCACGACATGCATATCTCATTGGTAACAATGCCCTTGCCAAGGTGTTAAGCATCAAAGGATAACTGCACGCAAGAGAAGCTATTCATGTGCTCAAGTGTGAGTTGTTGCTGATGAAGAATGCAGCCAGCTATTCATATGCTCAATCAATCGACCTTCCTTAAAAAATATTTCCTCTGTTTTTTAATTTTTGCTACGGACCTACCCAGCACGTAGTCCAGTACACATTTTAATCCATCAATAACTCAAGTTCGGTACAAGTATAAATTCTAAAAGTTCGATATATAAAAACTACAAGACGAAATGAATCTAACAAGATCCCACTTGGCTCTATTTTTACTTGTATAATTATGATAAAACTTTAAGTCAAAGTGTTTGTGTGAACAGTGTCACATTTACAACTGTAGCAATCTTTTCAAAACCGAGGAAGTATATGGTTGTTGTAAATCTGTTGTATCCGTAAATGGGAAATCTAGAACATAATAATTTTGTGTGGTTGGCCAATGATATGGCCATATTATAATTTTGTGTGGCTTTGCCATTGAAACCATGTTGTTCAATAAAAATAATTAATTTGAGTCCATATGTATATTCTTTATGGTTACCAACTTGAAACCAGCCTCCAAACGTCAAAATATAGAAACAAAATGACAAACTCCATGCATTCAAGTCATTATGGATTAACAAGAACTTTTGCATATTGCATGCACACATATCCAAACCGACTTCAATAAGTCTTGTATTCTATTGCAATGGGTGAAGGATGTGTCTGTGTTTAAAAATATTGAAATTAACAAAAAAAAATGGAAACAAACCTTTATGGCCACTACTGCTGACCCGACCGCACACTGTGAAGGCCGATCCCGCCGCGCACCATGAAGGTTGTTTGGTCGGCCCGGTCGCACACCATGAAAGCCGTTCGGCCAACCGGGCATGCACCGTGAAGACCGTTCGGCTGCTCTAGCCATGCATCGTGTTTAGCGTACAACCGACAATGGTCGAACAGCTGTGCCTGAAAATGAAATTTTTCTCAATTTTAAAATGTTGATCTCTCCACTCCAAGGTGTTTTTTTCTCCTCTATAATGATTCTACACCACTTATACTTTGGTTTGTGCTAATTATATCAACTATTCATTCAATTTTGATGGGGGTGGGGTTTTTGTGAAGGAATTAAAAGTGAGTGTAGAAGTGAATGTTTTGTATTAGGGTTTTGATTATGTTATAGTTACAGGGTGCATGTAGTATATTGGAGAGTATATAAGTGTTTATTTTATTTTTAAATAATTTTTATTTAGGGGTATTTTGGGTAGTGTAAAATTGGGATGGGGTAATATTAATAAATGGGAGTGTGCAACTAGCCCCGGTCGGTGCAACTATTTTCACTTAAACAACATCACTTAACCTTTTACTAAACTCACTACACCCCTTTTTCCATATATCCAAAATACCATTAAACAACATCACTTTTGTTGGGGCCATATGGAATAATGGGCCGCGAAAGAGCTATTGGGCCATAAGACGTGGGCCGGAAGAAAGAGGAAGTCCAAAAAGAAGATGGGCTCAAGATTGGTGAGGCCGAAAGTACATAGTAGATTTCGGCCGAAATGGGAAGAAATAGCCGAAACCAAAACAACCGAATTAAAGAGAGAAAGAATTCGGCTCAGAGGAGTTAGCCGGAGAGCGGTTATTCCAGCTCCAGCTATAAATAGGGGTCGACACACTCAAAATCGGAGAGATGAATCCAACCCCCAAATTACTTTTATCAATTTTAATTCATTGTTATCTTTACTGCTTTCTTTACAGCTTTCCTTTACAGCTTTCCTTAGAATCTAGCCTAGTTTGTAGCGGTTACCATTTCCAAATCCACCGTTGCTCCTTAGCAGCTGGTAGTTTGGTTCCCTGTTTTTGGTGAATTCCGCCGTTGTTTCTTAACAACAGGCAGATTCTCCGTTGTATCTCGTTATTGTTGATCAATTCAAGGAATATTCAGTCAATTGTGGGCGCATTATTGTTAATCCGAACCCGTAATCGGTTTGATCCTTTTCCGATAGCCTCCTTTGAGGAGAAAAAGGTCCTTGGCTACACCCGAGCCAAACAGTGGCACGCCCAGTGGGACGCAAAATGGCGTTTGAACAAGCAACTCCTGCAGCAAACACGGCGGCAAGGACTGATTTGCCGCCGATTCAGGAAGAGCGCGCACCAGAAGCCGGAGAATTCCCCCCAGGATTCCCCGGACCATCACATTTCCATAATCAGGAGTTTTCGAACGATGATTTAACCCCGCGATTCCGAGATCAGGTTCAATTTATGGTGGAGGCGGCGGTTACTAACTCAGTTCGTCAGATCGAAGGAAATATCCTGGCAGCAATGCCAGCCATGTTTAGAGCCGAAATCGCGAGGAGTATGTATCCGATGGAAGCGCAACAAGCTCCAGTGGCGCAAAATCCACCGCAAAATCCTCACAATTTTCAGCAGCTGGCCTTTAGGCCGCCAGGAGGGCACGGAGCTCGGCCTTTTGTTCCTCCGCAGCAGAGGTACGATCAGCAACAGAATCAACCGCCTCAACCAGCTGCTCAACCGCCTGCTCCAGTGGTTCAACAACAATACGCACCACTTCAGCAGAATCCACCACAACTGGTTGACAGAGAGCTGATTGCTGAGATTATTCGCACACAGTTTGGGAATCTCATCGGCCAGGAGAATAGGCCGATGTATCGGAAACCTTATCCAGATTACATTGAGGAGCAGTATCCACTGCCTAGAGGGGTGAAGGTTCCAGATTTTAACACTTTTTCTGGAGAAGTCGGCCGCTCTACCATCGAGCATATCGGCCGATTTACAGCTCAATGTACCAGAATCGCGCAAAATGATTTTCACAAGCTGATATTGTTCAGTTTGTCATTAACTGGCCCAGCATTCGAATGGTACATTAATTTGCCAGCGGGATCGGTCAATACTTGGGCCGAAATGGAGCGGTTATTCCATGACCGATTCTATAATACAAGTCCGGAAGTCTCGGTAGTTGATCTGACGTCAACCAAGCAGAAGGCGTCTGAATCGGTTACTGAATTCATTGAAAGATTTTATGCAGTGAAGGCTCAGGTGAAGACAATGTTGCCTGAGCATGAATATATTCAAATCTTAAAGCAGAATTTGAAGTTTGCCATCAAGGACAGATTGATGGTAACGAGACCGAGGACAGTAGCCGAATTAACGGCTGAAGCTATAAGGATGGAGACATATTTGGCGGAACAGGCGGCTTTCAAATCAAGCCGAAGTCAAAGCGGAAGGTCACAACCTATCCAGTCAGCTGCCTCATTTGCTGAATCTCTGGATAGATGTGAAATTCAGGAAGAGTACAATACGGAAGACGTTCCTGCATTAGCCGAGGTCGCAAGGGCAGAGTTAATCATAAAAAAGCCTATGACTTGTCCAGCACTTCGGCCAGCCAGAGGCAAGGAGAAAGAAGGAGGAGATGAATCTCAAAGGTTTTACTCTTTCGACTTGTCACAAATGGACGAAATATTTGATTATTGCCAGAAGAACGGATTGCTAGAGTTTAAAGGAAACCATCCACAGCCTACCAAGGATCAGTTGGAGGCCAGATGGTGCAGATTCCACGGATCAGCCACTCATTCTACGGCTATTTGTGGGCATTTTAGGAAGCTGATTCAGAAGCATGTCGATGATGGGAAGCTGAAGTTCCCAGAAAGGCTTATGGCAATCGATAAGAATCCGTTCCCAGCTGCCAACATGGTGATGGTGCAGCCCAACCAGAATAAATCGGTGCATGACCGATTGGGGGATCAAACATCATCTAGTAAGAGTTCTGTGCACGATCGGCTTGGGGATCGGCCATCGGCTCAGAAGTCAGGAGTATGGAAAAGACTAGGATCTCCGAAGGGAAAAGAGAAAGTTACAGATGTTTTCGACCGATTGGGGAATTATGAGGTGAAAGAGTGGATCAAGCAATCGGAGAAACATCAGGAGATCGAGGTCGGAGATAAGAGTGAGAGACCAACGTTGAAAATCATAACCAACGGATGGGACTCAGAGATGAAGTTAACAGCCGATAGACAGAATGGAAAGACTGTGATACAGATCACAGTCCCTGAAGAAGCTGTTAGCCCCGAAATGAAAAAGCTCAGAAGGCCACCAGCAAATACTCAGGTAGGCCGATGGGTCCGAAACTCTCCAGAAAGAAGGCATTTCGATCAACGCCGGCATGACCATTCAGCTTGGAGGGCAGAGGAGAGAAAAGTCCCAAAAGGAAAGGGATCATATCGTACTTTCAAACGAAGAATGCAACGGCTTAAAGCAGCTGCTGTTTCTGAGCAGGAGGAGTATGATATGATGCATATGGAAGAGGACTTCCCTGATGACTGTTCGTTCTCGGGAGGACGAGTACTCAATAGGGTATTTTCGGCTCGTTTGAGGTCCGAATCAAAAGAAGAGAGGAAGCCGAAAGAAGGACAGGATCGGCTAAAGAACAAAACTGAATTTCGGCCAAAAGTAATACAGCCGAAAGTTGAAAGTGAGCAGCCGAAATCAAAAGAAGAATGGAAGCCTAGACCAGTCCGAACCAGGGAGTGGAAGCCGAAGACAACTATCATTCCGAATAGTGATACACCCCCTGTTGGGCAGTTTAAGTTCGACTTCGGATCTAGCGCGAATATGGTGACGGTAACCACCGAAGAGAAAGAGGAGTACTGGTCGGATTCCGAACCAGCTGTGGTTTTCTGTCAAAAGGATGGAGAATACTATGGTGATGAAGAACCCATAGTGGATTTTTGTTTCGATAAACTTGAGGTATTTCGGCCGGAAGCCGAAATAGAGAAATCGTTTGAGGAAGGATATAAAGCATTTGTTCCGGAAGCTCAACCAGGTACGATTTTGCCTCCAACTGCGAAGATGTCCCAGCATGTGAGGCCTTTATACGTTAAAGGCTGGGTCAATGGGAGACCACTTAGAAGAATGTTTATCGACGGTGGAGCTACAGTTAATATCATGCCGCTATCCACGCTAACAAAGATAGGCCGTTCGAAGGAAGATTTACTCCCTACGAGAATGAAGGTAATGAGTTTTGTGGGGGCTCAAACCGCGGCTGAAGGATGTATATTGGTGGATGTAACAGTCGGAACAATATCAATTCCGACCATGTTCTTCGTGGTGGATGCAGAAGTCTCGTATGCGGCCCTATTAGGCCGATGCTGGATTCATACATCCCGATGTTTGCCATCAACGCTTCACCAGAAAGTATGGTTCTGGAAGAAGGATGGCACAGTAGAAGAAGTAGATGGGGATCAACCTCCATTTCCAGTCAACTCAGCCGGACGAATTGATGCGGTATTATATGAAGAACCGATACAACCATTCCTAGCAGTGGTAGGAGATCGGTACCCGCAGGTGATCGAGTGTGATTGGACAGATTTGGGGTTTGAAATCAGATACCAGGCCGATGAACGGCCAGTCGAAGAAGAAAGTAAGTGATGGAGGCACAACCGAATCAAGCGACCGAGTTCGAATCGGCCGAACTCGGAGTTTCAGACGACAAAGCAAGATGGAGTGATTTAATAGACGCAATTCCAAAGCGAACGCCGGATTTCAAAGCTCAAGACCCCTTGAAAATGGTCAATGTTGGTACAGACGAACACCCGAGGGAGATCCCGCTGAGTGCGAATCTTGATCAGCAGATGACAAGCCGATTCAAGGAGGTTCTAGTCGAATTCAAGGATTGTTTCGCGTAGGACTATACAGAGATGCCAGGATTGGAGCGGTCGATTGTAGAGCACAGACTGCCTATTAAAGAAGGGTTCAGGCCGCATAAACAGCCGGCCAGGAGGGCAGCGCCCGAATTAGTCCCAAAAATAAAAGAAGAAATAGAGAAGTTGTTAGCGGCCGGGTTTGTTAGGCCAGCTAAATATGTAGAATGGTTATCAAATATTGTTCCTGTAATAAAGAAGAATGGAAAATTGAGAGTTTGCATTGATTTCAGGAATCTTAATATAGCCACTCCGAAAGATGAGTATATGATGCCTATTGTTGACTTGTTGATTGATTCGGCCGCAAAACAGGGGATGCTATCTTTCATGGATGGATACTCAGGATATAACCAAATTTTTATGGCCGAAGAAGACATTCACAAGACTGCATTTCGGTGCCCTGGCGCCATAGGGATATATGAATGGGTGGTGATGCCATTCGGACTGAAGAATGCAGGAGCTACGTACCAGAGAGCCATGAACTATGTTTTCCATGACCTCATAGGGGATTGTGTTGAAGTCTATATTGATGACGTCATGGTCCGATCCAAAGATATCGAAAGCCACTTGAACGATTTGCGGAAGGTGTTCACGAGGATGAGGCTGCATGGAGTCAAGATGAATCCAGCCAAGTGTGCTTTCGGAGTACAGGCAGGAAATTTTCTCGGGTTCCTGGTACATAACAAAGGAATAGAGGTTGATGCGAACAAAACCAGGGCTATCCAAGAAGCCAAACCTCCACATGATAAGAAGAGTCTACAAAAGTTTCTTGGAAAAATCGGTTTTCTGAGACGATTTCTAGCAAATGCGGCTGGAAAGTCGAAACCACTAACCGATTTATTGAGGTTAAAGAAGGAAGAGGAGTTCAAATGGGGAGTCGACCAACAAAAAGCCTTCGAACAATTGAAGCAGGATTTGATGAATCCACCCGTGTTGGTTCCTCCAATTTTAGGACGGCCATTGAAGTTGTATATAGCAGCGGCCGAAGAATCTATTGGAGCATTACTGGCGCAGGAAGACGATGAAGGAAGGGATCGGGCGATTTACTATCTTAGCCGAATCCTAAGGGACGCCGAAGTAAGGTACTCGCCGATTCATAAACTATGTTTAAGTCTTTATCATGCATGCCAGAAATTAGAATATTATATTCAGCCAAGGCAAGTGATAGTAGTAGCTTCGGTTGACATAGTTAAGATTATGATGAATGATCCGGTCAGTAGCCGAAGAATGGCCAAATGGGCCATGAAGTTAAATGCATACGATTTGAGATATCAACCTTTGAGGGCTATGAAAGGACAGATTGTAGCCGATTTTCTGGCTGATCACGTGATACATCCGATAACCGATGACATTGGTCATCAGGATCAGCCGAAAGAAGTTGGTGAGATAGGAATTGTATACTTGCAACCATGGGTAATGACATTTGATGGTTCTAAAGCCGCTTCAGGAGTTGGAGCAGGGTTTACCCTACAAACGCCGGAGGGCAAGATATACAAATATTTCGTGCAACTACCAGAGTCATATACGAACAACCAAGCCGAATATAAAGCGTTAATTTCGGGATTACGACGGTTAATAGAAGAAGGAGTCAGAGCAATCATTGTCAAAGGAGACTCGCAAGTAGTTGTTTAGCAATTATTAGGCGATTTTTCGGTTAAGAGTTCTCAGTTGATTAGATTGTACGAAGAAGCGATTACTTTGTTAGAAGAATTTGATGAGGTGTATATTGAATATATCCCGAGAGGAAAGAACGAAGTAGCCAATGAATTGGCTCAACATGCAGCTAAATATCGGTTGATGCCGATAGCAGGAAATGCAGAAGTACGTTTGGCCGAAACAGAGAAGGCCGAATGGATAAAAAAGATAGCACAAACATTAGAAGATCCTTCGGAGGCTAATCCAGCCGAAAAACGGAAAGCGATGGACTACGTCATAATAGGAGGATTATTATTCAAGCGTGCTATTGATGGAATATTGCTCAGATGCGTCGGAGAAGAAGACGCTAGAAGGGTAATGGGAGAGGTTCATGAAGGAATATGTGGTGCGCATCGGGCAGGAAAATCGATGAAGTGGAGTATTATTCGGCTGGGATATTATTGGCCGAATATAGGTCCTGATTGTGAAAAATATGCAAGAGGATGCACCGAATGTCAAAAACATGGGCCGATTCAGAAGTTACCGGCCGAAGAATTACATATAATGATCAAACCATGGCCATTCAGAGGATGGGCCATGGACATCATAGGAAAAGTTCATCCCTCTTCGTCGAAAAGACATGAGTTCGTGCTAGTGGCAACAGATTACTTCACAAAATGGGCCGAAGCTCAGGCGTATGTCAGCATTTCACAAGAGGAGGTGATTGAGTTCATTAAGAGACAGTTGATTTATAGATTCGGGATCCCACAGACGATTCTAACAGATAGAGGGACTGTATTTGTGGGAGAAAAGGTCAAGGCCTTTGCAGACGAATACGGGATAAAAATTGTACATTCGTCACCATATTACCCGCAAGGAAATGGACAAGCAGAGGCCACAAACAAACAGCTAATAGGAATTATAAAGAAAATGATTGAAGATCAGCCAAGAAAATGGCACGAGAAGTTATCTGAAGCACTGTGGGCCTATCGAAATGCTAAAACTTCAGCTACTGGGTTCACACCATTTCGGCTGACTTATGGAATGGATGCAGTATTGCCAGCCGAAATAACAGTGCCGACTTTGAGAACAAGCCAAGCGGATTCAATGTCGGCCGAACAGTATGATCGTGCGATGAAAGATGAGTTATTGGAGATAAATTCCAATCGGGTGCAGGCCTTTGAGAATTTGCAGAAAAATAAAGATATTGTGGCCGATTGGTACAATAAGCGAATTCGTCTTAAACGGTTTGAAGTTGGAGACTTAGTTTGGAAAGTTATATGGCCGCCTAAGCAGAAGGATGGCCGATTAGGTAAGTGGAGTCCCAATTGGGAGGGACCATTTATTGTTCATACAAGATTACCAAATGGAGCGTACGTGTTGGTGGACGAAAATGGTGAGCAGATGTCAAATCCAGTTAATGCGAGATACATGAAGAAATATTATCCATCAGTATGGGATCAAACATTAAGCGATGCGAAAAAGTAAAGATTTTTATTTCATGAACGAATAAGTACAAAGAAGATGCTACTTCGGCCGAAAACGGCATCGATAGCCCGAAAGTACAATATACAAGGGAAACGTCCTATACTAAGCAGGCATATACAAGGGAAAGGTCCTTGAAAGACATTTAGCCTTGTAAAAATGCCGCTAAAACTATCGGCAACACAGAAGCGGGGCACAGTTGCTTGCCCCAGAACAGTATTGCCGATTTAAGTCCTACCACCGAACTTCTACTCTAGGATACGATAGAACGAAAAGTACAACGTCCCAGAGGTAGAAGTCAAACTCGGGTACAGCCGCCGCACAACCTCAGACAGAAGAAGGAGGAGTGCAGCGAGGCAGTCACCCAAAAGCGGTGGAAGGGGGAAAGGAGGGAGGAATAACTAGGGGTAGTTATTCCCCCCATTAGAAAAGGTCCGACAGGATATGCATCCGCAAAGTCGAAAAGGGGCACATCAGCATAGCCGTCGAGACCTGCATTTGGAATAACATATAAAGATCCTCGCCCATACGAATATGGTGAAAAGGGCATTAGTTGAACTCGTGTTGCATAAGCAAAAAATTTTCGTATCACGTCTGGAAATCCTCGCACGAGAATACTTGCCAAAGGCCATGGAGGAACTGGAGACAGAAAGTTGAACAAGGGAGAAGGGAGATCCATATTGTTATAGGAAAAAGGAAAAAAAAAAAGGGGAAGTGATAGATAAGTGTCAACAAAGCCGGGTATTTATAGGAAGAGATAAGTGCTTGGCGGAAGAAACGGTCAATAGTAAATGTTATTTATGGGAAAACGTTACAGCTGATCCCCGGAAAAAGCTGCTAATATTCAGAAATCAGCAATAAAGGAGACCGAAAACAATGGAATTAACGGGATACGAATCGCATTACAAAAGATACAAAAGATACGAATCCAAGTACAATGTATCGGCCAACATAGTCTAAAAAAGGCCGATTACAGCTGTCAAGAAAGGGAAGAGTGACCGAAATTTACACTTGACAAAGGACAAGTCAAAACACAGAACTGATATACAAAGACAAATTAGTGGTCTTCCTGGTCGTCAAAAGGAACAGCATCATCCAAGCCTCGCGAAGTGGCGGTAGTCGGATTAGCCGAAGACGTCATCAGATTCGGACTTACCGAGGAAGAAGGACCAGTAGTTTCACCAGGAGGGAGGTGAACGGTCGATGAACCAGCACCACAGGAAGCACCAGCTTTCCCTAGAAGAAAAGAAGAAAAGGGAGAATAATAAGTAAGAGAGCGTAAAAGAAGAAAAAACACAACAGGAAATGGAAGGAAACAGGGTACCTGAAGGGATGATTGGCAAAGGTGGGTTATCGCCCGAAGGGGAGGACTCTATTTCGGAAGGGTCCAAAGGAAACAAGACATGTGGAGAAAGGACTTGAACAACACTGTGCCCACCAAGGCTCTTGATGGCCGAATCCAGTTGACCAACTAAAGACTGGGTTTCGGCCCATTTTTCTTGGAAGGTACCAATAATGTAATCGTTGAAACTGATCTGCATGGCCAGATAAGAAGCATCCTCCTGAGAGTCTAAGATTTTGGCCCTAGGAGCTTCGGCCGATTGACGAAGGGTTTTGATCGATTGTTTCAGATCGGCCGATTTTCGCTTAGTGTGAGCCAAAGTTAATTCCAAATCCTTCTCTTGTCGCTGGAGCTTGGCTATCTCAGCCCGAATCAAAGAAAGGTCCTCGGACTGTTTGAGTTCCTGAGATTCCACTTCGGACAGCTTACTCATTTGAGCCCGATACTCTGCAGAATAATTGTCAAAGATGGCTCGTGAAGTAGCTGCAGCCTCACGTTCGGCGGCAAGCTTATGTCGCATTTTTAAGTGAGCCAGGAGTTCCTGATCCATTGAGAGGACTGACTTCGTAATCATCTGAAGAGTACCATTCAGATTCAGAGATACCATCTCGTCATAAAATTGCTGCTCAAGATGAGACAAGAGAATAAGGATCGGTTTAGGGTTGACGAATTCCACGTCAGATTGCCGGCCGATTAGATTACATAGCCTGGCCAAACAATCGCTGTTGGGGCCATATGGAATAATGGGCCGCGAAAGAGCTATTGGGCCATAAGACGTGGGCCGGAAGAAAGAGGAAGTCCAAAAAGAAGATGGGCTCAAGATTGGTGAGGCAATTCAAGGAATATTCAGTCAATTGTGGGCGCATTATTGTTAATCCGAACCCGTAATCGGTTTGATCCTTTTCCGATAGCCTCCCTTGAGGAGAAAAAGGTCCTTGGCTACACCCGAGCCAAACAACTTTTAAAAAAAAAAATTATTAATTAAAAAAACAAACAAACAAACACTCTCTCGTGTATGTGGGCTACGCCTCCCTATTGTAAAATTATTATTCTGAATAGTTGTTTAGTTTGGTATGTGAAGGTGTAGTTTATGGAAGGATTAATCTAATGTTTGTTCTGAAAGGTATCTATTATGTATGAATTTATTCATGGTTAGAATCCAAAGCTTTGTAGTAACTTTAAAATGAGGAAGAAAATATTGTGATGGAGATATATGTTTAACTGATTTATGAAAGAGTAGTAGAATACTGAAATGCGTTGATTGTGAAAACACATATTGATCAAATAGGATATAGTTGAGGCGAGTAGGATAGTTGAGAATTGCATTCTTGATTTTACAGAAATTCAAAAAATAGTTAATAGAGTGTTGGGGAATTTGAAGATGTTTCGGTTGAGCGCGGGCGATGATCAAATAAATTACGGTGCCTAATATATTGAAATGGAGCCGATCGAGATATGAAAGCAGCGTGTCGGATTTGATCTTGAAGCTCTCATATAATACAACAAAAGGAGGTTTTGAGACGACAAGCTTTGTTGTATGGGAAATGTCCGCTTGTTGTAAAAAGAGTTGATGGGTAGGTGTTCCTTGATGATGATGATAATGTTTGTTGTCCGAGACTTTTGGGTCTCCAACGGTTGAATTTTAACCCGGTCAATTTTGACATTCCTGGCACTTATGGGCTCTTTCAAATTTCCATCTTCCTCCAATGTTAATGGTAGAAAAAGAATAATGATTTTACTCCTTACCATGTTGTAAACGGATGTCTCAGTCACCAATTGATCAACATCCATATCATTTATTTCTTAAGAGTTTCTAACATCTAATTTCCAATTAGGTGGTGTTTCATCCATAACAATATTGTGGTGTTTAAGACTCTACTAAAATCCTTTGGATTTCATGAAATTCCTCCATAATAATAGGCCTTGACTCCAACTTTTGGATTCCAATTCATCCCTAGTTCTTTAGTAGTTTTAGTGTATTGATAAATGTCAAACAAAGCATCGGGCAAACCATTCAAAATGTGACCACGGCACATATAATCCTCGTTCTCCCATTTGTTCTTCTATATGTCATTCATGGTTTCATCAATTGTTCAACCGGGTTTGAAGAGCTTAACATGTAGGCCACATCCAATGAAGTGAGTACAGAAAATACTTCGTCCGTCTCAGGCAAGATGTCTGGTTTAACTTTTTAGCACCGTTCATTATTTAACTTTAACATAATTTTATTTCAAGTATATGTTTGGGAAAAAAAAATAGTTGAGTTGGGTCTTGTTAGAATCTATAATCATGTGATTTTAGAATATATATTTTACATAATTTATTGTTGTACATATTTTGAAATATTAACGATTGAAAAAATGTATTGGATTATGTGTATAAATAAAATAAAACAACTTAAATGAAACAAACAGAGGGAGTATTTCTATTGCCTCCTCTTAAGTCTACGTCTTCAGATTATTCTAACTTTGCCAACATAGCAGGCTAGCAGCAATGTCACGAACGATGTCTTTATAGAGAATGATGTCTTTTAATGAAAAAACACCTCACACAAAGGAACTACACAAAGAATCCAACATGAGCAATCGCACAATTTCATACTTCATCCGTTCTCAAATACTTCCTCCGTTCCTTTTTAAATGCTACATACCCACATTTCACGCAATCCAATACATATTTTTAATGCTTCATAACTCAAATTGCATACAAATAAAAATTGTAAAATTTTGATATTCTAAATCTATGCGATTAGACGAATCCAACAAGATATCACTTGACTATATTTTATCTTATATAATTATATTAAAAAGTCGAGTCAAAGCTACTCAATGAACAGTGCCAAAAGTCAAAGTGTGCATTTAAAAAGAAACGGAGGTAGTATTTGCTACAGACCCACCGCGCATGCAGTCCAATGTATATTTTAAATCATTAATAATTCAAGTTAGGTATATGTAAAAATTCTAAAAGTTCGATATTTAAAAACTACACTTGACTATATTTTAACTTGTATAAATATGATAAAACTTAAATCAAAGTGTATGGGTGAATAGTGCCCAAAACCAAATGGGACAAACATTTGAGAACGAAGTAAGTACAAAATAGTCCTATCAAACACCATTTCCTAATGACACTAGCCTGTAAAATTATAGAATAAACATTCTTTGTGCTCTATATTTCCAACACTCCAATCAAATAAAAATCCAGCTCACGTTTTGTATCTACATCTCTTTCAACTATAAGAGACAAATCTCCATACAGATTACAGAATTTACCCACCTACTGGCTACTGCCCACAGAAATGGGAGGTCCAATTCATCTCTACAACTTTCATTACTTTGATTGAAAATGAACGAAAATCAGATATATTTACTGAGTTTGAACAATCAGACAGTCTAATTTTGATTCTTCACCAATGTTTTTCTCTCAACAGCTTCCTTAAGTTTTCTGCCCAACGCATATGCTAGAGGAGGTGGCACTGCATTCCCAATTTGTCTGTGCTTGTTTAGAATAACACCGGAGAATTTGTAGCTGTCGGGGAACCCCTGCAGTAACCAAGTTCAGTTTAAGAAAATTTCTATTACCATTCTACAAAAAACAAGGGCTTCAAGAAGTATCTTAGAATATCTTTAGCATTACTCATCATAAAAAAAGAAATGGTGGAAGCTGACATGCGAACAGCTCAAAATAACAATTGGGGGAGTAAACTTACTTGAGAACGGGCACATTCACGAACTGTCACAATTCGATCCTGCTCAGGGTGAAAGCACATTCCTACCTTTCCCATAGGTTGGGGGTCCGTTATAGATGTGGGAAAATTCCCTTCCCAATCCAGCCTCCCGAAGAGCCCCTTCCATTGGTTGTGTCTTTTTGCAGTATTGGGCAAGCACCATGGTATGAGATCAGCCATCTGGCCATTAGATAATTTAACCTGTAAATTCATTGGTGAGTTAGATATAAGATGGAAATGTTCACAACGCATTACAAAGACCTCAAGAATCATATATATCAAGTTTCATTTGGTTATCTTGGAACCTTCTCATCTGGCAGATCTCGCCAATCAGCACCAGGTCGTCGAGGAATTCTTTGGCACCGTAGGAGATTTAGCTCATTCATCTCTTTTGATATGTGATCAGTTAATCTGTCCATGCTTCCTCGAATTCTTTTCTGGAACCATGATACAGGTTCATTTTGATACTGCATTAATCAACATTATAAGCATTGGCAAACATGTTGGAAGAAATATATGAAAAATTATATTTAAAGTGATTTCAAATTTTACAAGTTGAAGGTTTGTAAGACACAAAATTGTTGCAGCTGGTTTTACCTCCAAAGTTGTGTTAGATGCACCGTTTCCAACAGGTGGAAGATCCCCTATTGTGTCTCTCACTGTAAGCGAACGGAATGGAGCACCTTTTGCAGTACTTCTAACAGCAGAGTATTGCAAATTTTTAGACATCGAGATTTTTAATTCCGGTGCATTGAAGACATGCATTGGTTCTGGCCATTCTGGAAGCAGCTCTTCTGGGCAGGCTGCCCATATGAAGGCTCTCTTCCTTGATTGAGGAACTCCAAAGGCACCAGCTTCAAGGATGCCAAATCTCACCTATTCATAAAGTAAGCAAAGAGCAAAAATACTATCATAAAATTCACAGTAAATGAACTTCATCCAAAGAACAACTCATGTGAAGTAAGAAAAGCAGGCATATGTACCTGATATCCCATCTCGAGCAATGATGCTAGAGTTAGCCGGAAAGTCTGTCCTTGATTGAATGATACAAAGTTTCTCACATTCTCAAGAAGAAAAAACTTAGGACGATAGTAGTCAGCAAAGGATAGAAATGCTAAAATCATTTCACACTGCACTTTACTCCAGGTGCTTTGGTTGAACCTATTCATCCCAGAAAACCCCTGCAAGAAAAATTTTGCATTCAGCCGTGCATTTCATAAGTTGTAAAGATTCATATACTCCCTCCGTTTTTTTTTTGTTTGCTACGGACCCACGCAGCACGCAGTCCAATGTACATTGTAAATCAGTAATAACTCAAGTTCGGTACAAGTAAAAATTCTAAAAGTTCGATATTTAAAAACTACAAGACGAGACGAATCTAACAAGATCTCAATTGACTATATTTTAACTTGAATAACTATGATAAAACTTCAAGTCAAAGTGATTGTGTGAATAGTGCCAAATTCTCCAACGTAGCTATCATTTAAAAACGGAGGAAGTATCATTTAACATTTAACATAATTGACCTGGCAAGGTGGTCCGCCATTGATGAAATCAACTTCTCCTGGCATTGGAAGGTTGGCAATTTCTTCCTGGTCCAATTTTGCAGCCAGTTCAGCAGCCTCTGGGGTCGAGATGCAATCCTCTACATCCCCACACTTTTCCATGATTGCCCTGCATGCAATGTTAGCATGTCAAATAAAATATATGGAAACTGTTACCATAGCAAGTAGTTCTAAGAAAACTACCTCAGAATGACATTACAATTGTTTATAAACACTGAAGCAAAAGGATGATTGAGTTTGAATGCATTGGCCGCAGCTTCTTCATACTCAATAGCCCATTTTGTTAATGAGACTCCTGAATAAGAATCAGAAAAATAACCCACCATCACACCACTTGATATGAAGTTATGAACTATAAAAGATAATTCGATGTAGCAAGATGCAAGCAAGTGAAAGTTGCCTGACTGCTGTAGCCCCTCAGACAAGCCACCACAACCGGCAAATATATCCAGAGTGATTAAGCGGTTTCCTTGAGATTCCTCTGTAGTTGTTACAGATTCTGCATCCATTTCTCCTTCTTTGCATTTCCCTTTATTCTTAGATGCAGAATTACCACTCTGCTGCCCAGTTGAGTATCTTAATTTAACATTAGATGGCAACTGCACATTGACAACAATCCAAACATTAATTAGAAAGTACTTGGGCATGAATAGAAAAAATGATAATTAGCCAACTCAATAAATAGAAGCCTAGTCAGTTCTTGCATAAATATTTGAGATTTCGAGTATGCCTATGTTCAGGGGAAATAGGAAACTTAAAGAAATGAGAAAAGAACAATACCTGTTTAATGGATCCCTTGGAAGGATCATATATGCATTCACAAAAGAAAACATGGTCAACAATCAGAGGCACATCTTGAGGCCCCATATCCTTCTTTTTCCTGATCTCACACTTCCCTTCAATCATGTCAACTGGTACAGAATGTATCTCCTCACTATAGTAAACCTGGAATGATTTATAAAACACAAAGTGCTCTTGATCATGAGTGATGGTTTATACAGAATTACACATTCCTTGTTTGACCATAAAATGTTTGACCTAGATTATACACAATTACCTCTCGAATATCTGAAGAGTAGCCCTTCTCTGATGATGCATCTTCTGGCCTATAAAATCGCCTGAGCCTTACCTTAATGGAAGCAGGATCACTGCGTTTACACTGCTTAGGGTCACAAACTTCAAGCAATTGGGACACAACATGAGCTCTCAAACCCACATTTCTTCCTCCCTTGAAAATTTCACCTTCCCTTTCTGATGAAAAGTAGTAAGGACTTACATAAACATAGTCATTGATTGAATATTTTGTTCCCTGGTACATAAAGCTGGTTAATGATGCATCTAGTTTAAAATTGTCCAGTTCACTGTTTGCTTCCTTTGTTTTGCAGCCTTGACAAAACCCGGATCCAAGCCCCATTTCATCATGTGGAAGAGCAAAGAAGGCACCTTTCTCAGGCCAGTACAGGCTTTTGCAGTAATATTCCATAGGCAACCCCTTCTTCTTCCTATCTTCTGCTCTTGCTTTGTCAATTTTATCAGCATTTGCATTTGCTTTTCTGTGCTGATGTCCCCAAGGCAATGATCTTATCTCTACATATAAACATTGAATGATTTCTTCCAGTGCAAGATCCATACACTCATTTGTCAAAAATATCTCCCTCTCATTTGCTGTGTTCCCAATCACAGTTTGGCAGCCTCGTTGCATCATTCTCCCATGAAACATCTTTCTCCCATTTTTCTTTTCAAACATGTACTCCAGCAAATAGATGGGTGGAAAACAATCCAAATCATCACCTTGAACAACTACAGCCCCTTTGACTGCTATTTCATCACCATAGACTATGGCCCTCTCATATAAAGGCTCACCAGTGGGTAACTTTCCCACAGATTTCCCGTTCCACTTTACTTCTTCACCGTCCGAACATGACTTGGTCTGCTTCTTCATTGAACTTGTTACCTGAGTTGGTTCTGGTAAGACCAAATCCTCTTCCAAAGCATCATCATCCTCATTTTCCTCTTGGTCTTCAACTTCATCAGATTCTTTCACTCCACAGTTGCTCCCACCATTTGATTCCTCAGGCAGGTAATTCGAATAATAGCCACCCCAGATGTTGTTGATTAGCCTTGTTGTAGTTGCCTGCATAGCTTTCCTCTTGGACACAACAGGCACAACAGCAGCCCTGGGGTTATAGTTCTGTTCTTCCCTGTGCAAAAGCTTTTTTTTCTTCACAAGCCATTTGGTATGGTGCCTCTCTTCCATTTTCCTGATGAGGCCAACCACAAATGCACTCTTCTTTATGGTTTCATCTGGATATTCTAAAAACTGCTGCAGCATAATCTGACCATGAACAACCAAATATCTTTCAACAAATTGTAGATTAGATGATATAAAAGCAGGATGGTCCTTGGGTAAATCAGATATTCTCTTAATAACATCATTGAAAGAAAGTCTTGCCACCCGAATCTGATCTTTCAACAATGTGATGATACTAATTGCAAGCCTTGCTGTTTTCAGGACTTGCTCGTACCATGGGGCATACTGCTTTGAAGGCTGGCCGAGACGATACCTGATTAATGGAAGAAAAATGAAACATCTATGAATGAACATCTATGAATGAAAAGAAAAAAGAAGGGGGGGGGGGGGGGGGGGGGGGGGGGGGGGGGGGGGTTGTTGAATAACCATAAAATTGAATTTAGTTATTGAGATTACGCATTTACTGTCAGAAGAATTTTTACCAAGTCACAAATAACAGCCATGCAATTGATTTTCAGCATCATATACAAGCATTCACCATACTTTGTGTGCACATCTAATTAAATAATACTACCTCCGTTCCTTTTTAATTGCCACGGACCCACATTTCACGCAATCCAATACACATTTTTAATCTTCAATAACTCAAATTGCGTACAGGTAAAAGTTATGGAACTTTGATATTCTAAATCTATGCGATTAGACGAATCTAACAAGATCTCACTTGACTATTTTTTGTCCTATATTACTGTATTAAAAAATTGAATCAAAGTTACTCAATGAACAGTAACAAAACTCTTACCGTGTCAAATAAAAAGGAACGGAGGAAGTATTAAATTGACCTATCATTTAAGATTAAACAACGTTGAAGCAATTAAAGAAACAAGGTGAATTAAGACTCCAGGAATACAAGGGTTAATATGAATGTGTTGACAGTTGACACAAGCAGATAGGGAGACGTACCAGGACATGTCAGTTCGGATGGAAATGGATATCATAGAAGATCCAAATTCAATCACCCACTCTTTAATGGCACTTAAGAAAACTGGAATCCCTTCAATCTCAGAACCCCTAGAACCACTTGATGAGTTAGTAATATCACCATCACAAATGTACCCAGATCCATCATCTGCAGCCATTATGCCTGACCCAAATATGGTAACATCAATTTCATCACATGGTTTTAAGGGAAGGAGCTCCAATGGAACCAACCTAGCATCCGAATTGTACAAAGCCCACTGATGTAACATGTTTCTCGGCAAGTCTTCAATATGTTGCACATCCATTCCACTGTCAAATATTACATATTCATCAGTTTCTTCGTTGGCCGTCCTATAATAGGCAGGTAAAGGATAGTCATTAGCTATTTCATCCTCATTAATCTTGATGTAGTATTTGCTTGATGAAGATGAAGAGCCCCTGCCTTTCTTCAGTTTCATTGAACGCCACTGCTCCTCTTCCTGCAACACCCGTGCCATTTTTGAATCTTCATCTTCATTTAAAGGATGAGATGCATCGGGTACCTTTTTTGCACTTTCATTGCCACGTTTTGGACCAATTCTCAGATTACCTGGCAAGGACACAGGTTGGGCTTGTCCAAGATCTGCTAACTTGCTGTTTTCATCTCTTAATGCAGCTAGGATGGACATCTCAACAAATAACTGATCATTTCTTTTGGAAGTGTCATCCAAACCAACAAGCTGATTGTAGATGAATTCACCTTGAGAAACAACAAAATCCCTTATAGAAAGACCACCAGAAAAACACTTCATCCCACTCATGGCACGGACAACCCCAGCAAGCAACTCGTCAAGGCTTATATTACTTCCTGACGATTTTGATAATATCTTATAAACCTCAATACAGGCAGTAGCTTTTGCAAAAAAATGCTCATAGAATTTCTTGTAGCTTCCGGAGGGTTTAATACATTCATAATCAGCAATCTCTGTGGAAACCCATACCACTGGAGACCCTTCTTCATAGCCAGAAATCGCCCATTCTTCTACACGTCCAAATCCTTCACATCGAATTCCTTTTTCCTTCTCTTTTCCAGCCCTTTCCTCAAGAGGCAAGATAAGACCAGATACAAAGATATCATCAACTTCAAGCATTTCGAATGGTTGTGCTAATCCGTCTGAATTGTGGAAGATAAAATCTGCAAGACGGCGACAAGGGCGTCCATCCTCCTGGCCAGAGGTAAGACGAACAGCTAGAACTTCTTCCTCAGCAACTCCATCTTTTTTCCCTTCTATTACAGAGTCCTTTTTTGATAGCCGAACTGACTGTTCCTTAAAGTCTGAACAAGCTGCAGCACGTCTTGGCATTTTACGAGAAGCAACTGAGTCCTCAGAGTTCTGAGAAGCACGCTTCTTAGTTTGCTTTTCGCCACTTTCCATATTCTTCTTAGATGCAGGACCTACTTTGTTTGTGCCTTTTTTTGCTCCTGCAACAAGCCATGACAAGCAGTAGATTAAGAAAACAGCCAACAGGGGTAAATAACAGTTTCTAGCCAATAAGAGGTGACTGAAAACAGAAGCATCTATCATGACAACAGAACTTAATACAAGCATTAGCACTAGCCACTTTAGTCCATTGTTGCATATTTTGTGCAGCTCCTGAGAAAGGTTTGGCCGCTTGGGCACACAATACCCTTTCATATACAAGCAATGAATGCAAACTCCAGTGGATATAGAACTAGCGAACATAGTGTGACATCATTTCATACAAGGAAAATTTGTGAAATAAGAAGCCATTCTAAATAAAGCCTCCATGAATTCATTTCCAAATTCATTTTCTATTAAACACGCTGCATGCGTCATAAAACAACAAAAGTAGAAACTATACAAAAGTATATGCTCATTAAAATAATCTAAGAACTCTTCATGATAAAGCTCTCGTCTTATGGAAATCATCCAGGCATTATAGTAATAATGATCACTTGATCAGAGTTTTTTTCAATTAATTATCCAATAATTCAATGCCATAGCTGATTGTCCATAAAAGACATTTTTGTTACACGTGGTCAACGCTTATTAACTACTTACTGCACATTAAACTGTTAAACTACAAACTAACCATTTTTGCGGCTGGGAAAGCACGTGTTGACAAATGATCAACAAAAGGAAACAGGGCCCACAAAAAAGGATAGAAACAAACTAAAACAGGTAATAGCTAATAACTAACAGGCACACATTTTACCACTTATAGGGTTCAGCTCAACATGCGTTACACCATACCAACTTCTATCATAAGCATTATATAATGTACGCTTACACAGTCCTAACCTATTCCAAATTTGCAGCACAGTCAACCATATGCTCAGATCAAACAGACAAAATTAGTCATCAACACCTAAATGAACCTAATGCATATACTGCCTATTTGGCGTGGGTTCCGGATTTAGGGTTACCTACAAGGTTCATTTATTGGATTTAAACATAAAGTTTTGATAAAATACTTAAATACATACCATGTACAAGAGGCTACTGAAAAAAAAGTCATCACACCCACACAAACAGCCTGCATATGAGATATTGCAGTATTATAGGGCCCAGAAGAGTGCTCCTGAAGTTAGAAAACGCCCCAGCAAGAGTTGCCAGAATTCATCCCAGAAGGTTAATTACCCCCTTTTCCCATCAAACCATGTTTAGTTTACTTTAAAAGACAAGGCCTTAAGAAATTAAAGAAATATCAAGGACGACCATTAACCCGTCTGAAGGAGGTTTCAATGCAGCTGACATTCTAGTAAAAAATGAAAAGCTACGAAAGACAGAAAACACTTTTCTTAAGACTTGAAAGTAGATCTATTGTCGGGCAGAGCAGTAATTGGTGGTCCGGTCCAATTACTTAGTTTCCTCACGATTTTGTTTCAAAATATGTTTCTTCAACGGAAATGCACTCCCAGCAAATAAATTCCATCATCCGATCCCACATCTGATGTGGGCGTTACCGCATTAGAAGAACCCCAATTTTTTCCCGACCCACCACCCCACCATCACCTAGAAATCCCATGGAGTCCGATTCGACAGCAAAGCTAAACATCAAAACCAAAAACAAAAGCAAGCAACAATCTAGCCCTCAGAGCACAAACGAAAGCCTTATCATTTTAGCAATTCAAACAGTAAATGGATCCAGTAAACATAAACACCAACGATTTAAAAAGTAGAACATCGAAGGAATGAGAATGTACCGGCTTTGAAAGGCTTTGATTCGGCAGCGACCATTTTTCGCAGAAGCGTCTAAACCCTAGGAGGAAAAGGGAAGCGGCAGCGAGGCCAGGGCGAGCTAATTGAGAAATAACGAATAGGCAAAGCAGGATTACAAATGTAATGTAATGAGTAAAGGGATTTGTTGCAAGGGTTTGGATGGACTTGAAAATTTTGTTGGCGTATATTTATAGCGCTTTCAATTTCAAAATTTCGGGTTACCGCCAAAAATGAACATTGGCGCCTTGGCGGCTGCGGCTGCAGCTTGCCGCCTACTGGGAAAAATCCAAAACTACATGCCTTGCCTCTTGTGTAGGGTGCAAACTAATTGAATCGAATCACATTATTGATTTTGATTTGATAAATTTTTTGAATATCATTGAATCGAATAATTCTCTAAGTTAATTTAATATTTAATAAAATTAATTTTTATTATTAAATTTAAATATTTAGTTTGAGTTATATATTAAATTTAGTGTTTTAATATTATATAAATATATTTATATTAATTAATAAATATAGTCATTAAAATTAAAATTTCAAATTATTTAGCAAAATTAATTTATATATTAATATACTCCCTCAGTCCCACTAGAAGTGTCTCAAAATTTTTGGGCACGGTATTTTATGTGAGTATGGTTAGTATTTAATGTAAGGTAGATTGGTATTTAAAATAAGGGCAAATTAGTAATTTATGTGATGTGATTGTAATGTGTTTAAATTTTTAATTGATTTATTTATATGTGATGTGATGGTTGTGAGTTGAATTTATTAATAGTAGTGGATATAAAATTTTAGTATATTTATTTATTGATTTAATGTGATGGGTGTATGTGGGTGATTAATATTTAATGATTTCTGTTAATACGTTGTTTGAACTTTATAACCTGTACTTTTCATTGAGGTGTTGACACATTGCTTTGACGACGACAGTTATCAGACTCGACTTGGTTTAATGATTTGACTACATATTTGTATCGAGTCTGTAATTTTAGATTAGATTGAGTATTCATTGTTTAGATCTTTAATGTATAAGTCTTGAGAGTTTTTCATTGTTCTTTAGTCTTCAAGAGAGTTAGTTAGATTTTCAAGATGATTATGCATTGAAGAATTTGAGTTGTAATTGATCTGCGCTTATTGTAAAAGTCTGGAGTTGAAGATTCAGGTTTATCAAAGAAGGAGATCAGATTCAAGGAGATTCTGGAGATTCGGATCAGGAGGTGTTCCTGCAGGCCATTGTTGAGTGGGAGTCCTAACAATGGAGTTCATCTAGATAGTTCGTCTAGTGTTGAGTCCATTTCTAGTTTGAATCTCGGTTGAAGTCCGTAGAGTTTCTGGTTCTTCTTAGTCTAGATAGCCTGGATTTGTATCCCCAGATGTAGGTTGCAAAACCGAACTGGGTCAACAAATTCTTGGCGTTCTTATTGCTTTTCATTTACACAAAGTTACAACATACTGATAACGATGTTAACTGAATCTTGGTAAAAGGGACCTTCAATTTGGTATGAGAGCTGATTCTCAAACGTATCTGAGAAAAATCCAGTCATTCAAGATTCAAGAATCATGATTCGTGAAGGTGCATCGAATGCTCGACCACCATTGTTCGATGGAAACGATTACACATATTGGAAAGCAAGGATGAAGAATTATTTGCTAGCACAAGGGGAAGAAGTCTGGGAGTCAGTTCTTGAGCCATGGACACATCCAACCCGAGAAGATAAACCCCCTGAAAGATCGACTAAACCTCCAAAAATCCGTCCAGCAAGGAAGCCTGAATTGACAAAAGATGAGAAAAATTCAAAGCAAGCAAACTACACAGCCCTAAACGCCATTAGTGGAGCCATGGATGAACCTCAGTTCCGGATGATCGCCAACTGCACAACCGCCTATGAAGCATGGAATTTCTTGGAAACTCAACACGAAGGTTCAGAGGATGTTAAGTCAACCAGGCTACATCGAATTGAGTCTCTCTTCGATAGTCTATGGATGATAAATGATGAAGATGTTACAACATATTATGGAAGATTTATTGATATTGTAAATCAAGCCACAGCCTTAGGAATGACTTTTGAAGGGCCAAAATTGGATAGAAAATTCTTTAGATCTGTTTCAAAGAAATATTATGGAAATGTTTCAGCCCTTGAAGAAGTGGAGAAGATCAAGACCATGTCACTTAGAGAATTGGTGGGAATTTTACAAACGTACGAGATGAATCACCTTGCATTTGAAAAATCCCAGAAGAACATCGCATTCAAAGCTGAGGAAGAAGATGAAGAAATTACTGAAGATGATGTCTCTTTTATCTCAAAAGAAAATTGCAAAGCTGTTGAAGAATAAGCGTTTTCAAAAATTTCAGATGAATTGAGGTCAAAATCGAAGTTCTGACAATCCGGCAACAACCAAGGTGCAGAATTTTAAAAAGGAGAAGAAATTTGATGGAAAGTTTCGGAAGCCTATGAAATCCAGAGATGATGAAGATACTGAGAAAGACAATGAAATCAGATGCTTTGAATGTGAAGGGAAAGGCCATGTCAAAAAGGAGTGTCCTACAGCAAGGAAGAGGAAATGGAAAGCACTTCAAGTTACCTTAAGTGATGATGAATCAGAAGTTGAAGCTTCAAATGAACAATCCAGTGACGACGAAGAAGTTGTAGCATACATGACAAGAGAAGCTAGTCCTACCCCTTCGGAAGGTAATCCTGAGTAAATACAATTTATTGCTGACATTTCTTCTATTGTTTCAGGTGAATCAGGTAGTCTTTATGCCGAACTTGTTGAAATTTATGAAGAACTTAAAGAGGAGTTTGATGAAGCTGTTCAGGAAAATCAGAAGTTGTTAAAACAACTCACTGACACCGAACTGGCACTTAATAAAGAAGAGGCTGAGAAAGTTAAAGCTGTTAATGATCTAAGTGTTCCGAAGACAGAATATGACGAGCTCAAATTTTAGAACTCAACACTGTCCGAGGATAAGGAATCTCTTCAGAAGGAGCTGGCTAATCTGAAAGACCAAATTGCTGATTTGAAGAAGATGGTCAAGAGCAAAGGGAAACTGGATGAAGTACTTTCCATTGGGAAGAGCTACAAAGATATGAGTGGAATTGTTTATAAGAATCAAGTTTCTTCTGGAAAAAGACTGTTTTTTAGTGGAGGTAACCTAAATGCTGAGTCAAGCTCACTGTCCTATCAGGATGTTCCAACATCATCCAATCGACGCAGGGAGGGTGTTTACTGTAGTCTTCCTGGCCATACTGCTGAAACTTGCATGAGAATTGTTCGTGATATTATGAATGGCTGCCCAGTGGTTTGGCCTCATGAGGATTTGAAGAAGAAAATCAGAATTCAGAAAGAATGGGTGCCAAAGAGAAAAGAAGCTCAATGCCTTGTTGTTCTAACGTCACAACAACAACAACAACAACAACAACAACAACAACAACAACGCTGTAAACGGTGGTAGCACATGACTGGAAATAAAGACATTCTGAGCAACTTTACTGCCAATGATTGTGGAGATGTTGTTTTTGGTGATGGTGCTAAGAGTAAGATTACAGGTTTTGGTAATATAGAGAGTGGAGATTTATCTCAACTTTCTAAAGTTTATCATGTAGAATGACTTACTACTAATCTCATTTCAATAAGTCAATTATGTGATGAATATTCCCTTGTTATCTTTACTAAGAACTTTTGTGAAGTATTTGATTGCATGAGAGATAACATAATGACAGGGAAACGCTCAAAGAACAATTGCTATACTTTGGAAGTGAATTTGGCTAAAGCACTAGTTAGCAAAGATGATCTTACAAACTTGTGGCACAAAAGGCTAGGACATATCAACTATCAAACCTTGTACAAGCTGAGCTGCTCTAAGGATGTCAGAGGTCTGCCAAAACTTCACAATAACAAAGACCTTACCTGTGTTGATTGTTCCAAAGGAAAGCAGACGCGAACCAAGCATAAGAAGACTGATGGGATCTCATGTGTCCTACAGAAACTGAAAACTTAAATGGCAAAAGGTATACTTTAGTACTTGTAGATGATTTTTCGAGATTTACCTGGGTCTATTTTCTCAGGAGCAAAGATGAAGCCTTCCAGCAATTTGAGAAATTGAGCATAAAGCTGATGAATGAGAAGCAAATCAAAATAACGAGGAGCAGGACTGATCATGGACGCGAGTTTGAAAACTAAGAGTTCGAACATTTCTGTAATGACCATGGAATTTCTCATGATTTCTCTGCACCATAAACACCTCAACAAAATGTGATTGCTGAAAGAAAGAATAGAACTCTCCAGGAGATGGCACGCTCAATGCTACATGCAAGCACTCTTAGCAAGTCATTTTGGGCAGAAACAATTCACACTGCTTGTCACATCATCAATCGAGTGTTGTTGAGACCTCACACTAACGACACTCCGTACAAAATCTGGAATGGTAATACTCATACTATTAAATATTTCCATATTTTTGGGTCAAAATATTCTGTTTACAGGGATAGGGAACATCTCAAAAAGTTTGATGCAAGATCTGAAGAAGGATGGTTTTTGGGTTACTCAAATAACTCAAGAGCTTTTCGTGTCTATCTAATTCAAGCTAAAAAGGTTACTGAGTCAGTTAATGTTCTATTCAAATATCAGTATGCTTTACCTTCTAGAGAGGATGATGATCCAGTACCTAGTGTTCTTACTTTCAACAATTCAGAAGCACATGTAGTTGGTACATCAGATCAACATCAGTTTGAAGGAGTAGACATCAATGATGATGAAGAAGGTCAATCTGAGCAATATCCAGGCGAAATTGAAGATAGTTTTGAAATTGTTGTACCAGATAAGAGAAAAGGTCCGAGAACCTTAAAACATCACTCATAGCAAGACATTATTGGTGATCAAAGTGCTCAACGACTAACTAAGAGGAAGAAAGTTAACTACAGAGAATTGGCAGGATTAAATTGCTTTATATCTAGAGTGGAGCCAAAGAATGTCTCTGAAGCACTCTTGGATGAATACTGGATAGCTGCTATACAGGATGAGTTGATTCAATTTGAAAGGAATGATGTTTGGGAGTTGGTCGAACAACCTCAGAAAGTCAATGTCATTGGTACGAAATGGGTCTTTAGGAATAAGACTGGTGAACAAGGAAACATTATAAGAAATAAAGCACGCTTGGTAGCTCAAGGTTTCACATAAATAGAAGGATTGGATTATCGTGGAACATTCGCTCCTGTAGAAAGAATTTAAGCAGTCCGAATTCTACTAGCCTTTGCTTGTTATATGGATTTCAAACTGTATCAACTTGACATCAAAACAACTTTCCTTAATGGCAAGATCCATCAATACCAACTTGAGGAGATTTATGTGGCACAGCCTGCTGGTTTCGAAGATCCATCAAGACCAAATCATGTATATCGAGTAAAGGGTGCACTTTATGGACTCAAGCAAGTTCCAAGAGCTTGGTATGATCGACTATCTTCATTTCTCATCAACAATGGATATAAGAGAGGAGAAGCAGACAAGACAATGTTTATCAAGCATGAGAACGACCTCTTCATGATTGCACAGGTATATGTCGATGACATTATTTTTGGTGCAACATCAGAACATCTCAGGAACAACTTTGTTAAGGCTATGCAATCAGAGTTTGAAATGAGTATGTTAGGAGAGCTAACTTACTTCTTAGGTCTACAAGTGAAGCCACATGATGATGGAATCTTTCTTAGTCAAGAGAAGTATGCTCGTAACATGCTAAAGAGATTTAAGCTAGATGATAGCAAGGTTGCTAGAACACCGCAAGGACAACAACAGAAACTTGTAACACCCCCGTTTTCCTACTCTTAGTTCCACAGCGGAAGCCTCAATTAGGAACCCGGGGTTGTTACCGCCACGCCTCTTAATTAAGCTTGCTTAGGCCTAGCCCTGACTAACTTAATTAATTGGCGATAAGGCAAATTAAATAAAGTAATGTACAATGTTAAAATCACAACTTTATTCATTACAAAATATAATATATCAGAGTTTGCAAATTATGATGACTAAGGCTTGTCACCTCCAAAGTAACTCGACATAGTATTTTAAAATTTAAAAATATAGTTTAACTAGTAATATAGTATAATATATATATATATATTTATATCTGATTAAAAGAAATTCTGATACCCATGCCCGTGCCCATGCTTCTAGTCATCATCACATATGTCAAAACCTGAAAAGAGTGCACACATAATTTATCAGCACACTGGCTGAGTAAATAAATATATACTCTTTAGGATAAAATTTAAATATAATTGACTCAAGCAGTAAATAGCATGTCAAACCGTTAAAATTCTGATTCTCTGTATCATGTAGCTCAACTATGACGTCTACACCCAGGGTATCTCATAGGACCTAGCATGCTTTCATAGTAACTGAAGTCAAGACTATGAGTATACAAGGGTGGCCCTCCCTTGCATCTAAAACTGACTGTGGGACCCTTGGCCTACACAATCCTCTTTTTAAATGTTCTTACGAAGATAACCCCAAATGGAGTATATCCCGTATAATATCATTTCAATAAATCACATGCCACATACTGGAAATATGATCTTCACATGCATGGCTTAGCCCAAAAATATTTAAACTTATAATGGGGCAATTCCCCAGCATAAACTTATTTGCATGCATAATTCTAAAATTATTTAAAGCAATAGGGAATTAAACATGCAAAAATTAACATTAAGACAATGCCCGCAGAATATAATTTTACTTACAATCTCCTCAGCTATAGCCTACTCAAACTCCGGTACTGCAACTACTTCATGGGACTGCAACTATTCCAGCACTTCCTTATATTACTACACTCGCTATTAATTCTATCCCACTAATTTCTCTCCCTCTCTATGTACCAGTATTTTTTTTTTTTAATCTCTCTCTCTCTCTATGGCACCTCTCATATTTCTTTGTATCTGCTTACTTATTCAGTGTGCATTCAAATGCTTGCGAGCCCAGCTATTTATAGAAGAGATTGGAGCTACTGTTGAAATTTTATTTACCTTTCCCTTTTTTTTTAATCTTTTTTACAGCTCACTTATGACAAGGCAATGGATCTAGATTGTTCTCTCGTCTCACTGCACGTATTTATCCTCTTTGATATCATATTTGTATTTCAACATGTACCAATTATTAGTACCAAATTTCATTTTATTCATTTATTTATTACTATATATATATATTTTTTTCCTTAAATCTTTTATTTTTTAGATACTTATTAATATCATCACACTATACCTTCCTTGTTATGCACGTCCTATCCCCCTATTGGTATATTTTTATTTTATTACTTGTTATCATTCCTTTAATCTTAATCTTATTATTATTATTATTATTATTATTATTATTATTATTTTTTATTTATTATTATTTTCTTTTTTTTTTTCTAACAGGTACCAATTATTGGTACCCAACTCTACTTTTATTCATTTATGATTACTATATATATACACACGTTTTTTATTTTTTTATTTTTTTTATTTTTGTATTTTTTTAATTATTATTCCTTGATATTTATTTGATCTCTTTTACTATTCTTGTTTCTCCTCAAATTTGCATGCATGTACCATGCATGCACATAATTGGTGCCACACATCTTATCACTTTTATTTTATTTATTTATCTATATATTTTATTTTAATTATATTCTTCATATCTTTATTCTCCTTGCTCCCCAAGTAATACACATTTCTTCTTTTTTTTTAAAAAAAATATTTATTTTACTTTTTACGTGCTCCCCAAGGATGAGCAGTATACAATTTTTTTATTTTTTATTTTTATATTTATTTACTTCATGCCATGCACCAATTATTGGTGCATGGTGAATTATTATTATTATTTCTTTTCTTTTCTTTTTTTAATAAAAAAAACTATTTTACTTATTTATACAAATTTAATGACAAATAGGATTTGAACACACAACCTTTAGTTTATGAGTCTAATTGACTAAGCAATTGGTTATTGAGATTGTTATGTAATATCTCAATTTTAACTAAATATATTCTTAAGATGTTAGAATCTCTATTACTTAAAAGATTACATAATTGTTAATTAAACTTAAATATTTCACTTCCAAGTATTCATAAATTTTTTTTTTCATACTAGAAAATACTTTACTAGCATTATCTATTTAACTTAGGGGAAATAATTCGTTTCTCAACACATTTCCCAAATTTGCAACTTAAGTCCTATTAAATTTTAATCTATACTAGACAATATTTCAATCAACTATCTCTTTCTTTAAATAAAATACTATAGCTAATTTACTGGGTATTACAAAACTCTCCAATGATGAACAAGGAACAAATGTAGATCAGAAATTGTATCGAAGTATGATCGGTAGTCTACTTTACTTAACAACCACTAGACCTGATATTTCTTTTAGTACTGGAGTTTGTGCAAGGTTTCAAGCAAATCCTAAGGAAGTGCATTTGAAAGCAGTCAAACACATTATGAGATATATCAAAGGAACTATTGGATTAGGTATTTGGTTCTCAAAGAGATCAAATCTGGACTTGATAGGGTACACGGATTCAGATTGGGATGTTTGTAGTGATGACAGACGCTCGACGACCGAAGGTTGCTTCTATCTTGGGAACAATCTTGTATGTTGGTTCTCTAGAAAGCATAAGATAGTACCACTCTCAACAGCTGAAGCAGAATATATTGTCGCTACTTGTTGTTGCCCACAGTTGATGTGGATGAGACAAATTTTGAGTGACTATAGCATAAAAAAGGATGATTTCAAGGTCTACTGTGATAATACCAGTGCGATAAATATTTCAAAAAACTCTGTTTTACATAGTCGCAGCAAGCATATTGATATAAGATATCATTCCATAAGAGATCTTGTTGAAGAAAGTGTGTGCAACATTGAACATATCGAGACGTTGGAACAACGCGCTGACATCCTAACCAAAGCATTCGATGGTGAAAGGTTTAAGTCTCTTAGATCTGTCATGGGCCTTTGTTACTCAAATTAATCTTTTCAAGTTTGTTGTTATAAGTTTATATATACATTTACTACACTTGATTTATCCCAAAAGGATTTTCAGGCCCAATTCCATATATCCGATAAGCTTAGCGTGGAGACGTCGTCTCTTCACCTTCATTCCTTCTCTTTTATATTTGGTTTCCTTTGTTCAAGCTTATATATTGTGCCTCTTTCTCAAAATATTAGCTTTGTAGCCAAAATTACTCACTGAAATGGCCTCATCATCTTTAACCAATGTTGTTGAGAAGCCTTCTGACCCAGCCATTGTTGAAGAAGCCCCAGAAAACCCAACTTTAGAAAACCCAATCACTCCTGAAACTCAAAATCCGTCTGTAACCCCTGTTCTTACTGAAAATCCAACCGATTTAGCCATTGTTGCTGTTGATGAAACCCTTGAGCCCACTGAAGATGTTTCAACTCAGAACCAACCCTCTCTCACTCCTGAAAATCAAAATGCTGCTCTAGATGTTTCTCCTGTGCAGACTACTTGACCTCCATCCGCCGCTGAAGGAGAACACTCTACTCCCAGAGGAGAACAAACCACTGAAGTGGAGCATGACATTCTTCCACATGATGAGCCGTCTAACCCTGATCCTACGTCTCAGAACGAGTCGACTGAAGTTGTGACTGCTCCTCGACGCCCAGCCACTAGATCTGCAAAGAAAAAGAGAACTTTCTCTACCTCAGACGTTGGCACTTCTGCAAAACGACCGCGCACAAGGCAGTCTCCTGTTGATCCCAAGTCTAAAAGGCCTTACAATCTAACATACTTCACCAAGGAGATGATGCAGGTTGGGACTCAAGATCTCGCACACAGGAAGTTCATAGCCGAAGAGGCTTTTACTCACAAAACCTACACAGAGTTGGGGTTTGATGAGTTTCTGGAAGAAAGACATTTGCTGAAATGGGCTAACATCTTCAAGTCTTACTCTCCCACACTGGTTAGGGAATTTTATGCAAATCTTTCTCCTGATATTTTAAGTGTAAACTCACATCGGACAGGAAAGATTTACATTCGTGGGAAGTTTATAACACTTACCCCTGCCACAATCAATGAGTTGTTAAAACTTTCTCCTAACGACAACCTCGGAGACCCTTTGGAGTATCTGCCACAAGAACCTGCTGAAGTTGCTTATGCTATTTCCAATGAACGAGCCATTGATTTTGGAAGACGGAAATGCAGTTCTTCTGACCTGACCATGAAGTTCCACTGCCTATATTACTTCTGTCGTGCGAACATTCTTCCAACGATGAATGCTTCACAACCTTCATTGGAGATGGGTAATCTTCTGTTCATTATTAATACTGGGATTGAGCGTATGAATTTTGGTCTTCTTTTGTTGAAAAGGGTGATAGGTTTTACTCGAGAGCGAATATCCAAGTCAGCAAGTCTTCCTTACCCAGCCTTGATCACTCTGTTGCTGTACAAACATGGTGTAAAGGTTGATAAAAATGAACTTGTCAAGGTCAATGTGCATGCCCCTACTCCTAACATGCGGGACAAGCATAATGATTTCAAAGATGGCCCTCCTTTGTTTGGTGCTGATCGTGTGCAGCAAATAAAAGCTGAATTGCTTGCCCTTAGTGACAAGCCAGGAGGCCATTGCAACTAAGAGGAAGATCAACTAGCTCATTAGCATGCTCCCAGGCTCTCTGTCTCCATCAAGGAAAGGTTCTTCAAGCACTGCTCGAACTGCTGAGCAAAATCCTTTTGTTGATGAGGAGGACTCATCTGATGGAGTTGTCTGATCCATCAAGGGGGAGAAAAATTGGTGTTTCTATGGTTTGGTTGTGGGTAACATTTTCTGACTAAAACTCTTATATGTTTTTGTGGATGTTTTTTTAATGGTTGCTGGATGGTTGTTGAAACTTTGTGCTGATGATACTCTGCTATGCTGGTTTTGGTTTTTGCTATTTCTGTGTTTCTGATGTTGTTGACATGTTTGAACTGTCTTATGTGATGATAATTATGGTATTCTGATGATTTTCTAAATTGCTCATATTTTGATCATATATCTTTTAGATGTGCTAACTTGTGCTTATCTGTCTAATGCCTGTTATTTACATTCTGATTGAAATGTGTTTACTTGTTTGATGGATCATCATCTCCATGAAATATATGGGAGATTGTTAATATGTTGTTTGAACTTTATAACCTATACTTTTCATTGAGATGTTGACACATGTGTTAGCACATTACTTTGACGACGACAGTTATCAGACTCAACTTTGTTTAATGATTTGACTATATATTTATATTGAGTTTGTAATTTTAGATTAGATTGAGTATTCATTGTTTAGCTCTTTACTGTATAAGTCTTGAGAGTTTTTTACTGTTCTTGAGTCTACAAGAGAGTTAGTTATATTTTCAAGATGATTATGCATTGAAGAATTTGAGTTGTAATTGATCTGCGCTTATTGTAAAAGTCTGGAGTTGAAGATTCAGGTTTATCAAAGAAGAAGAACGAAGGAGATCAGATTCAAGGAGATTCTGGAGATTCGGATCAGGAGATGTTCATGCAGGCCATTGTTGAGGGGGGGTCCTAACAATGGAGTTCATCTAGATAGTTCGTCTAGTGTTGAGTCCATTTCTAGTTTGAATCTAGGTTGAAGTCTGTAGAGTTTTTGGTTCATCTTAGTCTAGATAGCCTGGATTGATATCCCCCAGATGTAGGTTGCAAAACCGAACTGGGTCAACAAATTCTTGGCGTTCTTATTGCTTTCCATTTACACAAAGTTACAACATACTGATAACGACGTTAACTGAATCTTGGTAAAAAGGACCTTCAATTTCCTAAAATGGAAATGAGACAAAGGTGTTGGAACGGACCAAAAAGGAAAGTGAGACTTAAACAATAAGACAGAGGGAGTATAATTTAATATAAAATCGAATATCGAATCGAATCAAATATTAGTCGAATATCAAAACTTCGAATAATTTCGAATCGAATGACGAATCGAATCAAAAATATTTGATTCGTTTACAACCCACTCTTGCGGTCTTGCCTCTTTTTTTTCCCCGGCAAGTTTGAATATTTCTTTTTTTACATACTTAAATTGGATGCGCATGAGTCAAAAGACAAAAACCTTGTGTTCACTTATCTAAAAAACATTTATTTAAGGCACAAACATTGTTTTCCATTGTAATCTAAATGCTCAATACAATTAATTAAAACCGAAAATTATTTACGTGTATAGAATTTAATATAGAAAATAAGTGGAAAAATTATTTGAGTATCATTTTGATATTTTTCATTTGTTAAGTAGTACCAACTTAAAAACTATTGGCTCAATTTAGAGCCTCTTTGTTTTGATTTATTTTTCCTCCTTTTGACTTTTGCTTCACCTAAAAGTCCTTTTGAAATTTTTTTAGTTGTTTGTTTTGAATTTTTTAAAAAGAAAAATAAGAAGCAAAAGTTAAAATTCTACCTTTTTTCAAAGTATGTAGGGGTTACTTTTTTAAAAAAAGGAGAAATCATTTTAGGAATAAAAATACAAAAATATCCCTATTTAAAAAGGAAATAAGAATTTATTGTAAATATCCTTACAATATTTATGTCTATTTTTATAATTTTAATATATCAAAAGTCCTTATGCGTACAATTCATCCGTTTAAAAGCATCTTTAATAATATTCATCCAAACAATTATTTGAGCTGTTTTTGTTTTTAAATTCTCCTTCTCTCACCATTTCCTTTTTCTACTGACTCCAATTTTTTTCAAAAGCCAAAACAAACAGATCATTAGTACCATTAGGTAAACAATTTATTTTTAGTATATTTTCTATGAATTCTACCATATCCTTTTTCAGCTTTTATATTTTTTCACCATTAGAATAATTTAAATTTGTTTCTTAAATTTAAAAATTTATGTACTAATATTTTATATTTTTATCATTAAATCTTTTTATTTTTTTTCTCTTTTCAAACTTTCATATCATTGGAATATGTACTTATTTGGGGATGATGACTTGGTCTAGTGGCCAAGTCCCTGACTTCAGGGGTTTGATTTCCTATCTGGCCCCCCTATCATTCCCTTTTGTAATTCGTGTGGCATGGATTCTCACCACCAATTTCCTAGCATGTACATACTGTTCATTTAAAATCAAAATTTATTCACTAAATAACATATTACTAAATCTTTTATTTGTCTTTTTAGCCTCATTCGAACACTCCGGTTTTCAAAACTCAAAAGGCCTGGGTGAATTTTCCACACATTTCCAACCAAGACGCAACTAATTTCGAGCTCATTTGTAAATATGCTAAGGCTAAGTTGTATCAATCTTTAAAAACCTAATTTACTTAAAATATCCCAAATAAAAATGTTTATCATTGTTGTTGGTTTGAGTGAATAAAATCACGCATGCGAAAAATAACAATTTTAGAAAGAAAAAAAAACAAAAAAAAATAACAAACAAAATACACTTATACATGTCCACGGTCAAAACGCAATCCACAATAAAATACAAACACATATTCATAAAATCTCATCCCATGATATGTATGGGATGCTCGCATGTATGCCGGATCCGTGGAAAAATGATAACAACAAAGTCATTATATGCATTAAAAAACCATACATGTATGGGATGCTCACATGTATACTTCTATAAGGACTGTCAATCTTGCTTGTGGAGAGATTATCGGAGTTGGGGAGAGTTTTTAAAGTTTGGGTGGGAGTTGTGTGTGATATGGGTGAGATAAAGTGAATTTAATTTTGGATGCCCGAACTTTTGACTTTTGCCCTCAACATATTTAGTTTAGATTAATATAAAGATATACTCCCTCCGTTCATAGATGATGCTTTAGCGAAAATCACACATAGCAATGAATGTCATTATTGGTCAATTTTCCATTATTACCCATATTTCCATTAAAACAAAAGTAAAATTGAGTTTAGAGAGATCGCAAAATATTCTAGAAGGGTAATATTAAAACAACTTGGTTAGGGTGCGATCAAGTTATTTGACTTGATGTACTGCGGCATATTTCCACCATTGATTAATTTTATAAATCAACGGTTGAGATTAACTTGAAGGTTAAAATAGTACATTTGCTATATTATTTGAGAATGAACGTTCTTCTTCCTTCTTCCGTTCTTCTTCTCTTCTTCTCTGCATTTCAAAGATCGATATTACATTACCTTCCAATTTACTTAATTATGTTGCTATACATACATGTAAGTCGATGAAATGTTTTAAAATAAAATCGTTGAATTGTTCATGAAAACGTACCTGAAATGTTCATAGTTGAGTCGCTGAATTTGCTGATGAGAAGTCGCTGAATTGTTCTTGATAGCATCGCTGAATTGTTCTTGATAGCATCGCTGAATTGTTCTTGATAAGGTCGCTGAAATGTTCATGAAAATGTCGCTGAATTATTTTTGGTATCATCGCTGCATTGTATTTCGTAGCATTGTTGAATTCTTCTTTGCAACGTTGCTGAATTCTTCTCGCCAGTCTCGCTGAATTCTTCTAAGTGTGGTCGCTGAATTCCTATACATATAGTCGGTGAAATATATTTGATAGTATCACTAAATTATTTTCGATAGCACCACCGAATTGTATTTTGGTAGCATCGCTGAATTCTTCTTGATTGTGTCGCTGGATTCTTATAGGCAGGGTCGCTGAATACTTCTAGGTAGTGTCCCTGAATTATTTTGATAGCATCACTCAATTATTTTTTGATGCACCGCGGAATTGTATTTTGTAGCATCGCTGAATTCTTCTTGATTGTGTTGCTGAATTATGCTTTGCACAGTCGCTGAATTCTTCATGCAATATTTTTGATAGCATCACATAATTATTTTTTTGTAGCATCGCTGAAATGATCTATTAATAGATTTGTTACCAAATATTATTTGAAATATTAGATACGATTACCAAATCTTTGATATGATTTACCAAGTATTAGATATGATAACATACTAAATATAGGGTTATGATTTCATTATGACAATTATACCCTTTTTTATTTACAACCCTTGGATTTTAAATGAACGGTTGAGATCTTCGCCTTGATGTGCTGCGGATTTCTCAATCGCACCATAACCGAACCCATATTAAAAAGTATTATATAAATATGTAAATTAACAACTATTTTGGAATGCTTTTTTATTTCTAAAAAGACAACTAAAACGGAACGTTGGGTATCATTTATTTGGTTGCCCTCAGCATTGGCATTTTTTTCCCATTTTTTGGCTTCTGCCCGTAACATTGAATGTTTGGGTGTATATATCACTCTATGCATAGTAAAATAATTTTACAATTTAACAAAAATGTTATATAATATAACTAAATTCGGCCATTAGTTCGTATAATATATGTAAGTGCATAAGTGTATATTTGAGAAAGTGTATGGACGAGGAATTGTATAGCACGGTAATGGCAGAGGAAATGTAAGCATGTGAATTGAAAATCGGATGGAAGAATGATCCATCATATTGACCATTATATTACATGTATTTATAGTGAAAATACATTAGCCAGAGGCTAATGGCCATTAATAGTAATAAAATACAAGGTAAGAAAAGCATCCACTAGGGCACTACGTCTACGGCAATGATGTTTGACATAGTGTATACGTCGGTATGTGTTGTAACACTCCCCCTTGCCCTTGGATGCTTTTATACAAAGAATATGCCTCATTAAAACCTTACTAGGAAAAACCCTGTGGGAAAAAATCCTAGTGAAGGAAAAAGAGTACAGTATTCTTGTATTCATTTCTCCCCCTGATTTGGACATCACTTTATATCTCGAAGCAGCCGCATTCCAACTTTCTTCACAAGCTTCTCGAACGTTGCAGTCGGCAATGCCTTGGTCAATAGATCTGCTCTCCTCTGATCGAATTTGTTGCATCAATTTCACCATTCTTTTGAAGATCATTAGTACAGAAAAAAATTTTTTTTGGTGAAATATGTTTAGTTATATCTCCTTTTATATAACCCCCTTCGACTGTGCTATACAAGCCGAATTATCTTCAAATAAAATCGTTGAGGGCATTTCGAATTCAGTGACCAAACCACAATTTTTCAATATATGTTTAGTCATTGACCTCAACCAAACACATTCTCGACTAACATCATGGATTGCTAATATTTCGGCATGATTTGATGAAGTAGCCGTTAATGTTCATTTCATAGATCTCCAAGAGATAACAGTTCCACCACATATAAAAATATAGCCTGTTTGAGATTTGGCTTTGTGTGGATCAGATAAATATCATACATCGGTATGCCTTTCTAAAGTCATTGAGTAGTGCAAGAACTAAATCTTGCGAGTAAATTAACAGCAAACGTGATATCAGTTCGCGTGCTATTTGCAAGATACATTAACGCACCAATTGCGCTTAAATATGGCACTTCTGGGCCAATTTGTTCTTCATTATCTTCTTTTGGCCTAAATGCATCTTTTACAGGATCAATTGTCCGAACGACCATTGGATTACTTAACGGATGAGCATAATTCATTCAAAAATGCTTCAATACCTGTTGGGTATAAGCTGATTGATGAACAAATATGCTCTTTTCCAATGCTCAATTTATAGATCAAGGCAAAATTTCGTTGTTATGAAATCCTTGATTTCGAACTCTTTTTTCAGATATTCAACTGCATTTTCTTGTTCTTCAGGAATTCCAATTAAATTTAAATTGTCAGCATAGACTGAAACGATTACAAATTCTGACCCATTTTTCTTTATAAAAATACAAGGACATATAGGGTCATTTATGTAACCTTATTTTATTGAACTTTCGATGAGGCTGGTAGATAACGTGTATTTCGATTACACATAATACCAATATTTTCTTTAACCGACATTCATCAACCGATTTAGGTTTGCAATATAATTTCATCTGGGTTCCAAATATTTTATTTGTGACAATTGATTGAGATCTCATTCCTTTTTAAGGGCCCTACTCTTTTGGAGCTATTTGCTCTTTTCTAGAGCTTGTTTCATCAATTTTGTCACTTTATAAAATTTGTAAACCTCGAGGATTTTTACCTTTGAAACCAGATGATTTATCGCTCTTTTAGCATGCAAGAAATTTATCTTTCACATTTGTATTTGGTCCATTTAGGACATACTCGACACCAAGTGATTATCTTGTGCAAAAAGCATTTTACTCGGGCAAGAAGTTTTCCTTGGGCATTGCCGATATGTGGGATTTAATAACTCTTCTTGCCACATGATACGCTTGGCAATGAATTTGCAATTTATGCAAACATATATTTCTTTGTAATCATAATAATTTTTTCGGTTGATCCACATCTCCCCCTAATGTCGGAAAATAATAATTTGCAAACCTGAAATAAAATCACCAAATTTTGGTACCAAATACAATTCATTTAATGGTGATTTATATCCGACATATATATTCACAATCGTCATTGGGAGCCCAATTAGGGTGACAAGGGACATATATTACACACCCAAATATTTCAATTCTTAAACATTGGGCTTATATCAATGTTAGGAGAGAGAATTAATGATAGTCTGTCGGTTTTATTTTCACGAGCGTTGCTACATAACATGTTCCCAAACTGTTGTAGGTAACTTTGACCTTATCAGCCTTGCGTGCAATTTAGTTATCAATTATTTTGTCGTATACTTTGGCCCGACCTGGCTTATACGCGATTAAAATTCAGTGGCACTATCCAATCTTATTTTCTTTATTGGATGTCATTGTGCTCACAATTAATTATGTGTGTAAGCAACACATGTAGATTCATTTGAATTTGAATCTCCAATAATTCACCTCAGCATGATGCTTTTAGGAGGATGCCTAAGCCGATCGTGCCAATTAAGAAAATTACTTGTAGACTTCAGGTCTATCACATAATATGTTTCAGTGGCACTCAGCTTTAATTTGTATAATACATGCTAGAGGATATTGATGCAATTTTCTTTAACAAATTTCTTTGCATCATGATTTGAGTAATCAAGAGTCTTATTGCCTCATTCAATGTTTCATAGTGATATCAATTTTTCCCAATATCACTGAAGCTTAGTAAGCTCTTTTGAGATTTTCACAATCATAGTGCGTTTTCAAGCACAATTTTTATTCTCCTTCAGGAGGTATTGTAACACCCCGATTTTTGGTCACACAGGTCGGGATGTCACCGCCACACCTCCCTAGTAAGACATGGTTTCTCCGGCTTACTAAAGAGATGCAAGGCTAGGTATTTCAGTATTTAAAAGCATTGAAAACATTTGCAAACAACCCATACAAAATAATCTCAAAAATAATAATATCATAGCGCAACGGAAATAGTATTTAAGTATAATATTGCAGCGGAAATGTAAATACGACCAACATGGTCAAAACACGGGTTAAACAGGCCCGTTTATTCTAATGTCTAATGCAAGAATTTGATCATTCCACATACTCTGTAAGGAAAAAGGAAAATAAAATGGTTTGGTCAGCACAACTTGTTGAGTAAGTTAACACATGCATGATCGTAGGGTTCAAAAGCCATTAATTTAATATTTACATAAAAGCATGATAATATTTATAAATAATTTAAATGAAGCCATAATTAATTTAAATAAAGCATTTAATAATTTAAAGAACAACAATTAAAATATTTAACTATCCCCATTACTCCCAAGATTTAGTATTTCAAGTATTTCACGATTGCATCGCAATCTCGTCAAATTTAGCCGGAAACCGGCGGCTGCAGCCGTATCTGCCATACCCAGTACCACTCCGGAGCCTCGTGAAACCCATAAGGATATTCACGAGAGTGTAGGCCATATATCTCATGCCGTTTTGGCAACATATCTCAAATATTTCGCGCGGGGTCACCATCGTCCATATAGGCACGAAGTGAATCGTTAGGAGTGCACCCTGCAGAGCACTCACCCCCTAATTTTAAAGATCAAGTTTGTAAAGGGGATTTCCTAATTTCCAGATTTCATATAATTATTTCAAAAAGTCTTCTACTCGTTTAAACCTTAAAGGCTAGTTTCACCGTTTCAACAAGATTTCAAGATTTGACTCGGTCAACCACAGTTTACTCTAAAATTCATTAAAAATCGAGTTTAATTCCAAAAATTCTGAACTTTCACCACTGACTCAGAAACATCGAGATGAACAACTTTCGTGTTTTAACTTTTTCAATCCGAGTTACCAAAATAGGTCAATTACATCAATTTTTGCCATAACATTAATCTGTCCGAGTTTCGTATACAGCAGTTCAAGATTATCAAGATCTAACATAGCAAATCAACTCCAAATTTAATGAACTTTTACAGAGCCCTTCTTAAGACATTTATCTACAACTTTTATGTTCGGCCAAAGATCTAAATCGGTCTAGAACTAATGTATAAAACGTGATCAAGATCGGACCTAAGTTCTGTCAAGAATTTCAAGATCCAATTTCAATCAGTTCAGAGATCGGTTGGTTTTCACATATCAAATCATCTCTAAAAATTCTGAAAATTTTACAGTAGATAGATCTAAGCCTTAGGAATGTTTTTTGTGTTTTAAGTTTTTCCGTTTGAAGTCGTTTTAAGGTTCGGAAAAATTCGACAAAACTGTTGCGCCGGTAGAAAACACACGTTGACAGATTTACGAAAGATTTGTTTAAACTTTTAAGTTTGAATGTTTTAGTTACTCCCAAAACCATGTAAGTATTAACTTACAGATTTGTAGATATCCGGGATCGTCTATTTTGAAGGCGTGGCTTCCAGTCCTCCGTCTATCCTCTCCGTTCGTCGGGTTCTACGTTCTAGATCCGATTCGGGGTGTAGAAAGAAAAATAAGAAGGTTAGGATTCATTTTCGAATCAAAACGTAAGAGACGAATGGATCGGAACTTACCATGACGTTAGGAGACTCTGATTTCGTCCAAATCAGTCCCTCGCTTGGTTTCGTGCCTCCGACGACTCCGGAATTAGGGTTTTCAACGTATAGAGAGTTGTAGGGTTTTGGAAAAGTGTTCGGAGCTTTCAAGAGGGCTTATTTATAGGTAAGTAAGACCTAGGGACGTCCAAGGTCTGCCTCTAAGAGTCTTGAGCCGAATGGTGTTCAACCGAAGTCGGAAAATCCGGATTCGAGCGAGAAAATCTCGCACGGGCGAATATGTCCAACGGCGCGGTCGTGGCGCGCTCGTTCCCCTTTGACCGCGCGGCCACTGCGCGGCACTCGCCTGGACTTCGGTCCGGGCGGGTCGTGCGATCCGTCGTGCCTTTCCTCATCTCTTTCGGACTTCTATCCCCCTATGCTCCCGTATTCCGATTTCTGGGGTATCTTCGGGTTCCTACTTTCTCTCTAAATTTTTACTCGGGTCTAATTGGATGTTTGGACTCGAATCCTCGAGTTCATTGGTGTCGGGTTTCGGTGTACAATTTATTTACCTTTAATAATTCTTTTTATTTAATTAAATTCCTTTAATTCCTTTTTAAGTTAAATCTCATTTCTCATTTCCTTATCTTTATTTATTTATTTATTTGCTAGATTTATTTATTTATTGTATTTATTTTATTTATTGTTTATTTATTTAATTATTGTTTTATTTATGTTGGAAAATTCTCGGGTATTACAGTCTACCTTCCTTAAGAATCAACTTCGTCCTCGAAGTTGTGTTTCGGCTTTTCTCGTGCTAAGGTCTTTTGTTTTTACTATGTTGTGACTGAACTTAGAATTAAAACTCTAAGCTGCCTACGTACCCTGTGAAGGGATCAAGCCATAACGTAGTTGAAAAGTTTACAAAAATGCACGAAAAATAGGTGGTATGACATCCTCTCCCCCTTAAGATTGCAATTATGTCCCCATAACTGTGTCGGTATCGGTTTGGAACAATGTCGGGTAGCATTCTCTCATGTCGGATTCTACCTCCCAAGTTGCCGTCTCACTTTCGTGGTTCGACCAAAGAACCTTGATCATTTTGACGGTTTTGTTCCTCGTTACTCGTTCCTTAGTGTCGAGAATACGCACTGGGACTTCTTCATAAGTCAAATCTTCATCGATCTCAATTATCTCCGGTTGAAGTACATGTGTCGGGTCCGGCACATACTTCTTTAGTTGTGAGACATGGAAGACATTATGAACTCGATCTAATTGTGGCGGTAAAGCCAGTCGGTAGGCTAAATTTCCGACTCATTCTAGAATCTCGTAAGGTCCTATGTATCGAGGACTCAACTTTCCTCGCTTGCCAAAGCGCATCACCCCCTTCATGGGTGATATCTTTAGCATGACCCTATCTCCCACTTGAAATTCTAGGTCTCGTCGTCTCACGTCAGCGTAACTCTTCTGACGGTCTTGAGCGGCTTTCATTTTTCCTTGAATCACTTTGATTTGTTGAGCCATGTCTTCGATAGGTTGTGGTCCCACTACCACCGACTTATCGTTTTCTTCCCAGCTCAACGGGCTTCGGCACTTTCATCCATACAACGCCTCGAAAGGTGCCATGCCAATGCTAGCATGGTAGCTATTATTATAAGAGAATTCGATTAAGGGTAAATGGGATTCCCAATTTCCTTTAAATTCCAACACGCATACTCTCAACATGTCTTCTAGTGTTTGTATTATTCTCTCGGTTTGACCATCCATCATCGGGTGGAATGCGGTGCTCATTTTGATTTGAGTACCGAGCGCTTTTTGTAACTCCGTCCAAAAGTGAGAGACAAATCTACTGTCTCTATCGGAAATGATGTCATGTGGTACTCCATGTCGTCGTACCACATTATCTATGTAGGCTCGGGCCAATTGGTCCATAGTCCATGTGTCCTTCATTGGGATAAATATGGCTGTCTTCGTTAGCCTATCCACAATCACCCAAATCTTGTTCATGCCCTTAGGTGATCGGGGTAATCCCGAGACAAAATCCATTGAGATGCTATCCCACTTCCAACTTGGAATCTCTAGTGGTTGCATCAGTCCTAGGGGTTTATGTCGCACTGCCTTAACCTTTTGGCAGGTGAGATATTTCGCCACGAAGTCTGCCACTTCCTTCTTCATTCCCGGCCACCAATAGATCTTCTTCAGATCTTTGTAAAGTTTGTCGCCTCCGGGATGCACTGAATATGGGGTGTTGTGCCCTTCCTCCATCAACCTTCGCTTCAACTCGGCACATTTAAGGGGCACACACCATCTTCCTTTGAAACGAATGCTTCCATCCTCATGGACAGCAAATCCTATTGCCTTTCCTTCGGCAATATACCCCCTTATCTTCTCGAGTTTCGCATCGCCCGGTTGGGTGAGCTTAATCTCGTCCAATATTGGAGTTTCTACGACCATGGCGATCATTTCACTCACTGTGCCAGGATGCACAAGTTCTAACTCCAATCTTGCCAACTCCATGTACAATGCCGGCGGAATTACCAACGAGTTTGTCACGTGTTGGGTTTCCCGACTTCGGTCATCGACTACCACATTCGCCTTCCCCTCGTGGTAGGCTATCTCTAAATCGTAGTCTTTAATAAGTTCCAACCACCTTCGCTGTCTCAAATTCAACTCCTTCTGAGTGAATATATATTTCAAGCTCTTGTGGTCGGTGAAGATTCGACACTTCCGCCCATAAAGATAATGCCTCCATATCTTTAGAGCGAAAACGACCGCTGCCAACTCCAGGCCATGTGTCGGATAATTCTCCTCGTGAGGTTTCAGTTGGCGTGATGCATACGCTACGACTCTCGAGTCTTGCATCAAGACACAACCTAAACATTCCTTCGAAGCATCGCTGTAAACTTCGAAGTCACCATTCTCTGATGGTAGTGTTAATACGGGTGTGGTTGTGAGTCGTTTCTTCAGCTCTTGAAACGCTGTTTCACAAGCCTCTGTCCACACGTATTTTACTCCCTTCTTCAGTAGCTGGGTCAAAGGTCGTGCGATTTTCGAAAAATCCTTCACGAACCGTCTATAGTACCCGGCTAACCCAAGGAAACTCCTTATCTCCGTTTGGCTCTTTGGAGTTGCCCATTCAGTTACGGCAGAGACTTTTGCCGGATCCACTGAAACTCCATCAGCGGATACTATATGTCCTAGAAATACTACCTCCTTCAACCAAAAGTCGCATTTGGACAATTTGCCATATAGCTGATTCTTTCGCAAGGTCCCTAACACTTGGTGCAAGTGCTGGGCATGCTCCTCCTCGTTTTTCGAGTAGATCAGGATGTCATCAATGAACACCACTACGCACTGATCTAACAGCTCTAGAAATACATTGTTCATGAGGTTCATGAACATTGCCGGAGCATTTGTTAACCCAAAGGATAACACTGTGAACTCGTAGTGACCATATCGAGTTCGAAACGCCGTCTTCGGAATGTCTTTCTCGGCAATTCTCAACTGGTGATACCCAGATCGTAAGTCGATCTTCGAGAATACTGAAGCTCCCTTCAGTTGATCAAATAGATCCTCAATTCTCGGCGAAGGCTTTTATTCTTGATGGTCACTTGGTTTAATCCTCGGTAATCTATGCAAAGACGTAATCCTCCGTCTTTCTTCTTAACAAATAAAACCGGTGCTCCCCAGGGGGAAGTACTCGGCCTTATATACCCCTTTCCTAACAGCTCCTCGAGTTGGTCTTTTAACTCCTTCATTTCCAGTGGTGCCATCCGGTACGGAGCTTTTGAGACAGGCTCTGTGCCCGGAATGAGATCTATAGTGAACTCAAGATCTCTCTCAGGTGGCATTCCCGGGATGTCTTCAGGAAACACATTCGGGTACTCTCTTACCACTGGTATGCTATCAACCTTGTTCTCTTCCGCCTCAAGGTTGTGCACGTAGCACGCATATAGATCATACCCCTTACGCATCAAGTTACTTAGTTTAAGTGCACTAACGATTTTGTTACTCTTCTTAGGGGGCTGAGAGTAAAAGATAACTCTCTTTCCCCTACTTTTTGACATGGTGATCTTTTGTTTTTGACATTCGATCACCGCTTTATACTGGGATAACCAATCCATCCCCAGTATGATGTCAAAGTCTCTTAAGTTAAATTCTACTAAGTTCGCGATGAATTCTATGTTCTTTATCACTATAGGAATTCCGTTATATCGTTTAGAGCAAGATACTACTTCTCCAGAAGGCAATTGAATTCCTAAGCTAATTCTCTCGCACTTATGTAGATCTAACTCAGGCACTATCCTTGATGCTAAGATCGAACAACTAGCTCCAGAATCAAATAGAACTCTAAGGGGTGTATTCAAAACGTGAAATGTACCTGCCATCACTTCTCATTGCGCAGGCACGTCCGCTTGGTTAACCACATTGAGCCTCCCCACAGGGCGTCCTTGATTGCCCTGCTGATTCGCATTCTGCTGCTGATTTTGCTGTTGGTTTTGATTCTGCGGTGGCGGTGGTCGTTGGTTCTGGTTCTGATTCGGCGGCCTAAATTGGTTTTGAGGGGGTTTATACCCCTGGTTATTTCCGTTCCACCCATTTTGGTTCTGAGGCTGTTCCTGCCCCGTGACCAGGTCTTCCCTTTTCGTTATGTTTTCAAGCCTAGTTCGGCACTCCAGACGCATGTGACCCATTCGACCACATCGGAAGCAGGCGCCCTGTTGAGGGCATCCCCTCGTCAGATGGGGTCGTCCACACCTTGGGCAGGGTGGTACGGGTTCTTCTTGGTTAAACCTTCTCCCATTGTTGGCTTGTTGAGGCCTAATCGACCCTCTCCGCTGTTCGTTCCTTCCAGTGTTGTTCTCGCTTCTCGAGTCCCGGTTTCTCTTGTCTTGGGGACCCCTGCTGGACTCCCCACTCACCCTTCTCTTCAGTTGCTGCACACGCGCTACTGCCACAGCGCGGTCATACACAACTTGCAAATCGGGGTAGTGTACCCCGCGATCACCTCGCGAACAGACAGTTTCAGTCCCATCTCGAACTTATGTGCTTTCTCTGCATCCGTAGGTACGAGTCTTGGTGCGAACCTCACCAGCTCCTTGAATCGAGTGTAGTACTCTTGTACAGTTTGGCCTCCTTGCTTCAGCGACAGAAATTCTTCGTACATGGCAGCTTTAGTACTCAAGGGATAGAATCGATCCCTGAGTAGTTCCATCATTTCCGTCCAAGAGTAGGGCTCGTCATTTTCAGTCAGCTTGGCTTGAGTTGCCTTCCACCAGTCGTCCGCTTCGCCTCCCAAGTAGTACGAAGCGACATGCACCCTCTCTCCATCCGGACATTTCACTGCTCCCAGCAGCTTGTCGAAGGTCCGGATCCATTCCTCCAGTTTGGCTGGATCCTCCTCACCAGCATAGTGGGGTGGCTGGTAGGGATTCACCATAGCCAGGTAGTTGGGGCGAGCTTGGGGCGGAGGTACCGCCGCAACTTGGCCCTGGTTGACTTGCGCGTTTCCTAGCGCAATCAAAACCTCCTCTATCGTCCGAAGACGATCGCCCACATTGTTCGGTGCGGGGGCGTCCTGCGCACCTTGGGGTTGTTCCTCTATAGGTGGGGCCGATTCCGTGACATTAGGAGGTGTTTCAGTAGGTGTTTCAGTAGTAGTTTGGGGAGCGGGTTGAGTTCTTCCTCTTCCTCTTCCTCTTCCTCTGGGTGCCATTCTGGTACAAATAGGGTGGATTAGGACTTGTGAATTTAACGTATAGTCTAAGCAATTTCTATAAGTATGCATGTGTTTTGTAATTTCGCACGTGGGCTCGATCGAACTAAGAAGCGTCGTACGCTTCTGGGTTTTATTTTATTTCGTTTTTTTTTGTCGTACGGACAGGTCTGTCTGGAATTTTTTTGTTTTTTTGTTTTTGTTTTTTATAAATAAATCGGGCATTTTATTTCCTTAAACGAAGTTTTAGTACAAAAGTAGAAATATTTTCCTAGCAAAATAGTATCTACTATAAATAGAATTCCTAGCGTCTCAAGACATCCTCCGGTGGGGTAGCGGGATCCTCTTCCGGGTCTTCCTCCTCCGAACTTGGCGGCAGTAGATCGTCAAAGATAGTGTTCAAGTCTTGCCCATGGGCATCGATGTGTTCCTTCAGTATTAGGTTTTGTGTAGTGAGGGTTTGGACTTGGCGTTCGAGTTGGTTTATGCGGTGGTGATCCGCCTCTCTCAAGTTGCCCATGTGGTGCAAATTGGCCTCCAATTGAGCCATACGGTATTTCATTTGTTCTATGGTTTGTTGGGAATCAAGGTGAACGTTCATCATTTTGATCATCAACTGCATCATATCTTGGCTAGCCATCTAGCGCAAGCAAGAGATCTAAGTTAATATTCGCCAAGATTCTAAGTTAAACTTCGCCAAGATTCTAAGTTGAAATTCGCCAAGATTCTAAGTTGAAATTCGCCAAGATTCTAAGTTGAAATTCGCCAAGATTCTAAGTTCTCTACATAAAAGAGATGCAATATGCAAATGCAAATGATGATCCCCCCAAAAATAATTTAATGCACTATATATATATATATATATTTTTTTCCACGGGTTTTAAAATAAAAATTTCTCCATGGAAATAATACTTTAAAATTTAAAATAATAGTCAAAATATTAATAGTAGTTTAAAAATAATAAGGGTTTAAAAATAATAGTTTAAAAATAGCCGGGCTCTGATACCAACTTGTAACACCCCGGTTTTTGGTCACCCAGGTCGGGATGTCACCGCCACACCTCCCTAGTAAGACACGGGTTCTCCGGCTTACTAAAGAGATGCAAGGCTAGGTATTTCAGTATTTAAAAGCATTGAAAACATTTGCAAACAACCCATACAGAATAATCTCGAAAATAATAATATCATAGCGCAGCGGAAATAGTATTTAAGTATAATATTGCAGCGGAAATGTAAATACGACCAACATGGTCAAAACACGGGTTAAACATGCCCGTTTATTCTAATGTCTAATGCAAGAATTTAAATAATAAAGTTTGCAAAAATATGGTTCCCCCATGCATGAGTGTGCTCATGATCATTACACATACTCTGTAAGGAAAAAGGAAAATAAAATGGTTTGGTCAGCACAACTTGCTGAGTAAGTTAACACATGCATGATCGTAGGGTTTAAAAGCCATTAATTTAAAATTTAGATAAAAGCATGATAATATTCATAAATAATTTAAATGAAGCCATAATTAATTTAAATAAAATATTTAATAATTTAAAGAACAACAATTAAAATATTTAACTATCCCCATTACTCCCAAGATTTAGTATTTCAAGTATTTCACGATTGCATTGCAATCTCGTCAAATTTAGCCGGAAACCGGCGGCCGCAGCCGTATCTGCCATACCCAGTACCACTCCGGAGCCTCGAGAAACCCATAAGGATATTCACGAGAGTGTAGGCCATATATCTCATCCCGTTTTGGCAACATATCTCAAATATTTCGCGCGGGGTCACCATCGTCCATATAGGCACGAAGTCAATCGTTAGGAGGACACCCTGCAGAGCACTCACCCCCTAATTTTAAAGATCAAGTTTGTAAAGGGGATTTCCTAATTTCCAGATTTCATATAATTATTTCAAAAAGTCTTCTACTCGTTTAAACCTTAAAGGCTAGTTTCACCGTTTCAACAAGATTTCAAGATTTGACTCGGTCAACCACAGTTTACTCTAAAATTCATTAACAATCAAGTTTAATTCCAAAAATTCTGAAATTTCATCTCTGACTCAGAAACATCGAGATGAACAACTTTCGTGTTTTAACTTTTTCAATCCGAGTTACCGAAGTAGGTCAATTACATCACTTTTCACCATAACATTAATCTGTCCGAGTTTCGTATATAACAGTTCAAGATTATCAAGATCTAACATAGCAAATCAACTCCAAATTTAATGAAATATTACAGAGACCTTCTTAAGACATTTATCTACAACTTTCATGTTCGGCAAAAGATCTAAATCGGTCTAGAACTAATGTCAAAAACGTGATCAAGATCGGACCTAAGTTCTATCAAGAATTTCAAGATCCAATTTCAATCAGTTCGGCTTCGGTTGGTTTTCACATATCAAATCGTCTCTAAAATTCTGAAAAGTTTACAGTAGATAGATCTAAGCCTTAGGAACGTTTTTTGTGTTTTAAGTTTTTCCGTTTGAAGTCGTTTTAAGTTTCGGAAAAATTCGACAAAACTGTTGCGCTGGTAGAAAACATACGTTGACAGATTTACGAAAGATTTGTTTAAACTTTTAGGTTTGAATGTTTTAGTTACTCCCAAAACCATGTAAGTATTAACTTACAGATTTGTAGATATCCGGGATCGTCTATTTCGAAGGCGTGGCTTCCAGTCATCCGTCTATCCTCTCCGTTCGTCGGGTTCTACGTTCTAGATCCGATTCGGGGTGTAGAAAGAAAAATAAGAAGGTTAGGATTCGTTTTCGAATCAAAATGTAAGAGACGAATGGATCGGAACTTACCACGACATTTAGGAGACTCTGATTTTGTCCAAATCAGTCCCTCGCTTGGTTTCGTGCCTCCGACGAATCCGGAATTAGGGTTTTCGACGTATAGAGAGTTGTAGGGTTTTGGAAAAGTGTTCGGAGCTTTCAAGAGGGCTTATTTATAGGTAAGTAAGACCTAGGGACGTCCAAGGTTTGCCTCTAAGAGTCTTGAGCCGAATGGTGTTCAACCGAAGTCGGAAAATCCGGATTCGGGCGAGAAAATCTCACACGGGCGAATATGTCCAACGGCGCGGTCGTGGCGCGCTCGTTCCCCTTTGACCGCGCGGCCACCGCGCGGCACTCGCCTGGACTTCGGTCCGGGCGGGTCGTGCGATCCGTTGTGCCTTTCCTCATCTCTTTCGGACTTCTATCCCCCTATGCTCCCGTATTCCGATTTCCGGGGTATCTTCGGGTTCCTACTTTCTCTCTAAATTTTTACTCGGGTCTAATTGGATGTTTGGACTCGAATCCTCGAGTTCATTGGTGTCGGGTTTCGGTGTACAATTTATTTACCTTTAATAATTCTTTTTATTTAATTAAATTCCTTTAATTCCTTTTTAAGTTAAATCTCATTTCTCATTTCCTTATCTTTTTTTATTTATTTATTTGCTGGATTTATTTATTTATTGTATTTATTTTATTTATTGTTTATTTATTTAATTATTGTTTTATTTATGTTGGAAAATTCTCGGGTATTACAGGTATACAATGGCTCTTCCAGAGTCTTTTTGAACTTCTACTGATTAAATTAGCAGTGGGTTTTTCCTATCTTCAGTTGGGATAATGACTATTGCATTTCAGTATAATATGCGTAATAGCACTTTCGAAGAGGCACATATCTCTGGTTTTGTTTGGCATCCAAATTATTTTTCCAATAAGTGTATAATTTATATACACAAAGGGAGATTATAATGGGGAATAAATACAATAATTTTCATTTTATTTGGCACCAATATTGTGCTCAATAAATTTATTAATCTCATGTGCGTGATATCATACTTCACTTCTATTATTAAGTGAACAATCATGATCAATATAGTCCATTCCAAAAACTGACCTTTAATTTTTATCTTTTGAGAATTAATATAAGCAAGCCAGATGTCCAGCCAGGTGACATTTAAATGTCCAACGACTTTTTCGATATCACAATAATTTGTATTTCCTGGAATAATGATACTGAACTTCTTTTGGGTTAAAAAAAAACCTTCTGTCATCATATGGACAATTTATTTAATTCCGAGGAATTTATATTTCATTTTTTCGCCAATATGGCTTAACCCGGTTTCAATTTCGATCATGATTTGGTCAATACTTTGCCTTTTGGCATAACAGTA
>JAOANR010000012.1:30077361-30133490 GCA_030278955.1 Hygrophila difformis
AATCCCATCTGCTTCTGACCCAAAGAATCGGGCAACAGTATGATTTTGACCTCTACATTTCGTTGCAAAACGATTTCGAAAGCATTAGTTATGCTGCTGAGGAAGCCTTCTGCCCTTGTTTTAACATATCCATCACCAAATGCAATGTGAGCAACAAAACTGCCTGTGTACAGAAATTTCACGGCTCATTACTGTTGTGAAACCTACTATATTTTGGAAGCTAATCTTTCCATGAATAAAAACTTTAAACACATTGGGAATGTTTATGAGTCAGCGGATCCGCTAGCAGATAGCAGATTCAAAGAACAGATTGTCTCACAGGTCTCTCTCCGAATTTGCTATCCGCTAGCGGATCCGCTAACCCCCCAAACATCTCCATTATGACGGACACAAAGCACATACTGTGAGGACAAAATTACCAAACACAACATTGATTTCAACCACAGACCATGCTATCAAAGAACATTCGACAAAGTAACTAAGAAATTAGGAAAGATTTGAAAGAGACATTGATCAAGGTCTTCAAAAGATAGATAAATCTAAAAACAGAAAACCAGTGGATAATGACAGCCGAAGTCATAAAAATCATGATATATCTATCTCAATCGCAATTTCAGGTACACAACGATACTGCATAGAATTATCAACGTGTACATATGAAATCAAAGAATCGGGAAAGGAAAGAAAAATTATAATTTGAGTGTTGAAGATTGGGATCCATTACCTTTAGCTTCAGACACAGACATGAGTTGTCCCTGAGAAACAAGGAGCTGTCTTAGTGTCTTCGAATGGCACTTCTCTATGCACTGAAGCCAGATGTCTGTCAAAATCTTCGAGTTCACACATCTCAAAGATGTCTTCCTGCTGTTTCCGTCTCCTCGTGATTCAGTGATCACTTCATCGCTACTAAATTGGATTTGACTGGGATTGGAGTCGGAAGTGACAGCATCAGTCCGTGAAACTGTATTATCTTTGCTTGTGGAATCACGTTGAGAAGACCTTGAAAAGGATTTGCGGGAACTTGATTCTTCGGTTCTCAATTGAGTGTCCATTCTCTGCTTCTGCAGGTCAGCTTCTCTAATAAGAGTATTTGATAGATCTTCCCCAGTTGCCTTAGAGCTCTGTCGTCTGCTACTCCCTGAGTGAGATCGATCTGGTGAAGGCATGGAACCTAACTGCAATAACGTTGCTGTGAACCATGTTGAGCGTTCATTCGAAACCCGCAAATGCTTTTCTGCCTCAGAGAGAAGAGACAGTGCATGCCTCAGCCTGTCTAGCTCCTTTTCCGACACTAAAATAAATTCAACCAAATTATTTAGAACAATGCGTAGCAAATGAAAAAGAATCAAAAAGTGAAAAACAACTTTATCTTTATTTGATGGAAATACCAACTGAAACAACATTGGAAAACAGCAAAGGATTACTACAAAAGTGAGCATCACTATTCCAGAGGCGTTAGGTTCAAATAGTACAATGCTCAGGTCCACAATACACAGGCAAATGGAAGAGGATGATACTTACAGCTTCGCCCACCAATGAAAGAGTCATGTTTTTCATCAACATTGGGGTAAGTTCCGGCAATAATATCTACAATAAGTGTTGCCAGTTGAGACATGAGGACCATTGGATCGACACCTGAATCCAACAACTCTCTGGCTCGAAGAACTGTTTCTGTCGCATTTGATGACATGGATAACTCCAAAAGGTCAAGTAACTTCTCATCAGAAACAACCCCAATCTACACAATCAAAACACAGTGATGATTTAGCTTTCAGAACAGCAATAATATCACCAATATTATGTTGACCATTGTATAAAACTCAGCTCTCAGCAAACATGAATGACGTTATCAACAATATTTTAAAAACAGAAAATTATGCAAAAGTGAAAGCAGAATATCATGAACGACGAGAAATATCATGCACGAACAATAAACATTTTTAACACCATGGTATGTAGAAGAGAGGGTGACTCACAAGCTCATTCACTAAGGAGATCGTGATTCTTTTTCCGAACAAGCTCAACTGGTCGAGCATAGTTTCAGCATCTCGCAGTGAACCATCAGCATTTGAGGCAATCAACTCTAATGCATCCGACTCAACATCCAGTTTCTCATCAGCCACGATCTTGATTAAGCGGGTAACAATGTCACCACTGGTAATCTTGTTGAAGATGTGTTTCTGGCAACGGGATAACACAGCACGTGGCATGTTGTCAACATCAGTTGTTACAAGTATGAACACAACATGCTGCAGTGGTTTCTTGAGCAGCTGAAGAAATGTCAACCATGTCTTTGAGGGCAACAAGTGGCACTCATCGATAACAAAAACCATGAATCTTGAAACAGATGGATAAACTGCAGGGAGGCTTTTCAAAAGTTTCTTGATATTGTTGATCCCTTTTTTATTCGAGCCATTGACCTCTGTAAGATACCTAGCTTTCCCGGATAAAAACTCACTGCACTCCCTGCAGGAGCCACAGGGCTTACTCCCTTCAGTGGTGAGGCAATTTAGAGCAGCAGCAAATATTCGCGCCATTGAAGTTTTTCCTGTCCCACGGGGGCCTTGGAAGAGAGAAATGGGGGCAATCCTTCGAATAGATATAGCACTCCTTAGAGACTGAACAACTACATCCTGGCCAATCAGTTGTTCGAAAAACATAGGCTTATATTTGTGGCTCAGACTTCTATCATTCTCTGGAGAGCTTTCCGTCCCCATTTCTTGGTTTGAAGCTACCATATTTAACCCTTCTTGGCTCCTACAACTCGAAGACCACCTCCTTCCATCCAGCCTGCTCAAACCCTCCAAATCAATCTCTTCAATATTTGTGGAAAGATCATCATCGCTGTTTCCACTACCCATGGATGAGTCACCCCGCCTGCTATTAAGAAGAGGTAAACGATATTGGCTGGCTGTTCTCATCTTGTTGGAACCTAGAGAATATCCTCTTCGATGTAGGTAATGGCGCCCGCAAAAAATGCTTGTTCCTTTCCTTCTTAAAGTATCAGATAAGGATGGAGAACAACAACTCCCATACCCTCCTCGGGACTTTGGTGTCGACCTTCTGGACCAACAAGAAATCCCACATCCCCGTCTCCCCGGCAAGTCCATCTGATCCTCCACCTCATCATCAGCATCATTAACAGATGTAGTTGCAGCATCCCAGGATCCAGCTGCGCTCGGATTTCTAACACCATTCCTATTGTAAGAGCTGGTGGACATTGCCGGAGTGCTATGCGAAACAGAATCATCGTCTTTCCTTAGACTTCTTAAAAGCTGTCCGGTCGAACCAGGCAATGCCTTTTTCTTGAGCCTTGCAATCAATGGGGAAAGTGCATATTCCCTCCTGAAGTCTTCTGAATTACTGTAATCCTCAGTATCATCTGAATGATCAACCAAACTCTTCGAGTTGCCCCTCCGCAAACCTTCAACATCTTTTGCGTAGCTATGCTTCTGCAAATTTTCAATGTTCTTTCTCGAACCAGCGGTAGAATAATCACCCCTTTTCGACTTCTTCTTAACCGCATGCCTGATTGACTGAGTAATGTCCTTATCCTTACACCTCAAGATTGCGGAAGAATACCCCAAACTCAAACAACTATCACTCCTGGAATCATGTCCACTGCCATTCCTCCCATCGCTCAGGCTATCTATTTCGTCGTCGACAATCTGCCTACTCTTTTCGCTCTCGGATATCTGGCTCTTCCAATTGTACAGAAATACCCTGTTTTCCCTCCCTTTCACTCTCACAGAACCCTTATCAACACCATGATTACTATTACTACTAGTTTGGTTAATAGTATTACTATGAATTTGTAAAAATGGCTCGGAGGAATCGGCTGTAGTAGCAGCATTACCTTCAACCTCGCCATTCTTGTGGCGGCGCAGGTACTGATGTTTCTGGAAAGATCTCGAGGAATTCAGCGGCGACCGCCACGACGAGGTGGTGCCGGGATCCCTCAACGCCCTCGCTGCCTTCCGAATTTGTGTCAATTCCTTCATCAAGTGCAGATTCGCCGGATCAATTTTCCCAACACCATCCCCGCCGGGAACCACCACCCGTCCGCCTCCTTTACCAGTGCCCCCGCCCATTTCCATCACCGACACCAAAAAAAAAAAAAATCGTATAAACACACACACTGCTTCACACACGCGTACAACAAACAACACAAAAAACGAAATGAAGAACAAACAAACAAACACCTTGTTTGCGATGGAATCAAACCCCCATTCCCACAGATCTCTGAATCCTAGTCGCTTAATTCCCTCACTGGCGGCGGGAAAAGGTCACTCCCTCAAACACCCCCATCATAACAACTCGTGGGCTGTTACACATTAAGAATGCACGGCTAATGAGCTTCGAATAAAACCAAAAGTATCCAGTAGGACGACAAATTGAAATAGGGTTTTGGGAATAGGAAAAGGGGTGGGAATGGGGATCAAGTTTCCGGAAAAAAGAAGTATTGCAGCGGCCCAACAAACTCTAAGTAGGAAAAAAGGGTGGGTGATTTCGAATCTAACCGCAATTGCAGCTGTATAGTATGTGAAAATTTGCTGTAGGTTCCCGGCCCCGTGCGCCGGTTGAAAATGGAGAATGGTGAAGGCCCCGCCTCCCTCTGTGTGCAGAGCAGATGACAGTGCAGGAGGGCAGAAGCCACAAGAGCAGTAGAAGTTGGACTAGAAGCGAGTGTTTTTGAGGCTCCAGGTAAATAAAAATCGAGTCTTTTTATTGTTGAGATTCTTACTTTCTTTCTTTGTCGTTCAGGCACATTGTCCAGTTGTTGTCGTGTCTGCCTTGCCACATCTTCATTTTGTAAATTTGACATTAATTGTAATTAAATGATTAATTTATTTACTAATATGATGGTTTATAAATCTGTCAATGGTCATTATGGGCATCGATCATTGGGAATTTGGGATGATTTCGGTTTCCGTTTCCCTTTGAACCCTTTCATTGAATAACGGAATTTGAGCATAATGCAGAGCTTGGTCTAATGGTCTTGACTCTTGAGGATAATGTATCATTCTTACACGTCTCTCTTTTTAAAAAAAAAAAACAATTAGCAGACTAATAAATCCTAGTTTAGGGTTGGTAATTTCATGTATGAGATTAATATATTAAATTTTGTTTACTGTTAATGTTTATACTATATACATAAATCTTGCAGGATTTACAATTCTGGTTAGCCACACTATGTAAAAATTTAAACTTGACTTTTTCTTAAGTACGTAGAAGTTTAAATTTTTAAATTTTAAATACACATTTATCAATTAAAAGCCACTCGAATCGTATTCCAGGTAAGATAATAAAGAGTGTTTGTTTCCCTTTGCGGTAAATTATAATGCTGAAGTAAGAAATTTTGAAAAAATTGATCATCAATGTTATCCAAATGCATTCCAACTAGAATGTTCAATGGAAATGAAAGATTTCCTTCTTCTTTTTTTCCCATTTTTCGCCAAATCATTTAATTCTCTTCTTTTACTTCAAAAATTCGCATTAGCCTTCAAAACTTTTATTAAGAAACTAGCACACCCACCACCGCGCAATGCATCGGAAGTAACATTTACATTTAAAAAAATAAATAACATAAATCAATGCAAAGAAATATAGAAAATTATAATCATGAATAATGGTGATAGAGATTGAAATTTTTTAAAAAAAAAAAAGGAGAGAGAGAGATAATCTTTTTTTTGTGAACAATGCCTCATCGGCTGCTAAAAGAAAGAAAAAAACCACGAAAAATAAAAAAGAAAAAGAGAGAAAAGACCAAAAAGCAATGATCAAAGCGACGAAGTACGCCGCATAACACCTCTTCCAGAGCAATCGTCATGAAGCAACGATAAAACCAGGTCCGGTGGAAACGCCCACGTAGTGAAGAACTGTTCCTCACTACATGCCAACTTCGCCAGAGCATCCGCCACTCTATTACCCTTCCTATAGACATGGCGGATAGTACACCTCTCGAACGACTTACGAACCTCCCAGATGGACTTAATCAACGGCCAAAGCTTGTGAGAGCCGGACCGCAACTTCGCCACCAAGTGAATTGCTTCCAGTGAATCCGTAAGAAGAGTAACACGTCTCTCGTCCATGGATGCTGCCATACGCAACCCCTGCCATATACCAAACACTTCCACTTCAAGAATCCCTCTCGGCCCCAACTGTCCTCCGACCGCCCACCTCCACTCTCCTGCCGGCGTGCGACAGACAGCCGCAAATCCACTTTTCCCCGCCTCAACAGCCACGCTGCCATCCGTGTGTACGACCACGCCATCAACCTCTCCCTCAATCCACTTCACTATAAGGCCCCCTCCATCACTCGACTTCGCCGCATCCTCTCGAGCCAGCGCTGCACTAAGTGTGAGCACCTTCTGAACAAGCCTCCTCCACGAAGACTCGACTCCGCGAAACACCCTTTGATTCCTATCCATCCAAACTGTCCACACCCCAGCCACGAAAACATACTATCTCACCTTGCACAAATATTGCAACCAATGTCGGGACTTGGATGGATCAAACCCTGGAATATCGGCCACCTCATGCACGCCCAACAACCGCCACAAAAGTTTAGCCCATCTATATCCAAAGAAAAGGTGTTTCCAATCCTCCACCTCGTCTCCACAAAACAAACATAACGGGGAATTGGCCACCCCCCGGTGATGCCTTACCTCATTCGTCGCCAAAGATCCATGAGATATTAGCCAAAAGACATGACCAATCTTCTCCGGGATCCAACTACTCCACATCCAGTCCCAGCCTTTGTCGTCCGTGCCACCACCCCTCACCAAGTGGTATCCAGACTTTACACTATATAACCCCGATGGCTCTAACCTCCAATGTAGGATATCCGATACCCCCTCCATGAACAGAGGGCAACTCGAACCTTCTATAGCATCTTTAATCTCTAACGGCATCTAAGTATACAGCTTCTGCAAATCCCACCGTCCTCCCTCCACCACATCTTTAATCTTGAGATCCACATCATTGTAATGGACGAAAGGCATCAAGGGCCCCAAGCATCTACCCTTCCACCACGGCGTGTACCACAGTGAGCTATCACCCTTGCCAATCCGAACGCCAAACCCTGTCCTGAAAACGTCCGTGAGCTTCACCAAAGTCCTCCACGTCCTGGTAGCTCCAGTACATGGCCTCGGGAACCCTTCACCATCTCCATGTTTACCCTTCATCCATCGGACCCATAGCTTATTCTTATTCCCCATGTAATCCCCTAACATCTTACCCATCAACGCCAGGTTCATGTCGGTTGCTTTCCTCAACCCCAATCCCCCTTCCTTCCTCGGCCTAGCCACTTTATCCCAAGCCACCAGATGCAGGCCCTTGCCAGACGTGCCCTTCCAAATCCACCGACTAACCTTTTGGTCAATTTTATGACATGTAGACTTCGGAAACAAGTGTACGTGCATGGCATAAGTCGGAATCGTCGCCAAGACAGCCCTGGCAAGAGTAACTTGTCACGCCCTATTCAAAAGTGAGGCCGCCCATCCAGCCAACTTCCTATCAATCTGGTATAGTAAATCATCAAAGTATGTCGCCTTCATCCTGCCACGGACAACCGGAAACCCTAAGTATTTCCCCATGGACATAGCAATAGTGATGCCCATGTGCTGCTCCAACCAACTCCTCTCCTCATCAGTAGCTCCTGCCGCCACCAGCGCCACCGATTTAGATCCATTCATAAGTAGCCCAGAAGCCGCGCCAAACCTCCTCATAACATCTCCCATGCACACCACACTCGCCTCTACCAATTCCGAACAAAGTATTAGGTCGTCAGCAAAGATAACATGCGAAACCGCTACCCCTGCCGACCCACTGCCAATCGGCCGCCACCTGCCCTCATCGACTTCGTGCATGATAAGCCGCGAAAGCTTCTCCATGACGATAACAAATAAATAAGGCGACAAGGGGTCCCCCTGCCTTAACCCCCGACCAACTTGAATCCTTTCCAACGGTGAGCCGTTCCACAAAATAGAAAAAGAAGAGGACCTTACACACACCATGATCAACTCCCTTAGCGCACTAGGGATCTCCATCTCACCAAGGCACACCTCCAGAAAATCCCAGCTAACCGAATCATACGCCTTTGCCAAATCAATTTTTAATATAGCCCCCCTGCTAACCACTCAACGACGATCCAGCTCGTAGACCAGGTCTTGGATAAGAATACCATTATCTCGGGTCCCCCATTCCGGCAAAAAAGCAGACTGGTACGGACCAATAAATTCGCACAGAAGGGGCCTCAATCTATTTGTAATGAACTTCGTAACAAACTTGAAAGAGACATTGCAAAGAGTCAGAGGCCTAAATTGTGTAATCGACTGCGGTAAATCCACCTTTGGTATCAAAACCATAAACGCATGAGCCATCTCCGGGGGTAGTGTCCTTGTCCGGAAAGCCTCTCCTACCATTCGGAAAATGTGATCCCCAAGCATATTCCAATATCTTCGATAAAACTCAGCCGGAAAGCCATCCGGTCCCGGGGCCACAAACGGTTGCATCTGTTTTTTCACAAGATCAACTTCCTCCTTACCCACAGGCTGGCCAAGCTGCTCCTTCCAGGCATCCGCGACCACAGTCAAGCATGGAAGCCCCACCCCCCTCATCAACCGGCCTAGGCATGAACATAGCTTGGTAATAGTTATGTGCATGTGCTTGAAGAATGGCCTGGTCAGTTTGCCATCCATCATTGTCGATCTGCAAACCATAAATCCTATTCTTCTTCCTGTACATCTTAGTATGTGCATGAAAATATGCCGTGTTTCGATCCCCCATCTTGATCCATTGATCTCGTGCCTTCTGATACCACAAATGCTCCTCCTGAATAAGCACTTCCTCCAATTCCGCCTTAAGTTCCTTTTCCAGTCGCAGTAGCCACGCCGAATCCCAGGTCTCCAGCCTCTTTTCAATCCCTCGAATACGCCTTTCCAACCCCTTTTTACGATCCAAAATATTGCCAAAGACTTGTTCATTAAATGTGACCGACCTCGAGGCCATGTCAGCCAACAAGTCCGTCACCGAGCCCCATCCTCCGCGCTCACAACATCCTTTAATTATATTGGCGTATTCCGCATGTCGAGCCCATGCCGCCTCCCACTGGAACGACCGCGGCCTCCGAGGATCCAACGGATCTTTGCACACGAGCAAAAACAGACAATGATCCGACCTTAGCCGTGCCAAATGCTGTATGCGAGCTTCACCAAACAAATCATGCCAAGCCAAATTAGCAACCCCCCTATCTAGCCTTTTCTGTATGCAACCGTCAGGTCCCACTCTTCTCGACCACGTAAACCTAGTACCCACCGAAGGTATACCAGTCAGATTGCAGGCATTCAGTACTCCCCGGAACTCCTCCGAGCGATCCGGGAGAAATACTCTTCCGCTAACTTCCTCCTCCGACATAATCTCATTCCAGTCGCCCATAACCATCCATGCACCCTGCACCACTCCCACAAGCTGCTGTAAGTTCACCCAGTCGCTCCGCCTCCTGTAATAATTCGGATTGCCATAGATATAGGTGAGTCCCCAGGCAACTCCCCCCGCCCTAAGCTCCAAGCTTATCATCCGACTGCGGGCGTCCACAATAGTACAAGAATAAGTACATCTTCGAGCCTTGAAAACCCACAAACCACCGGCCCTTCCCACTATCTCCTGGATCATCAACGGCTCAAACCCTAATCGCCAAAACAGCATGCGCACTCGATCAAACTTCCCCTGCGATTCCATGATACACAAAATATCCGGGCTATGTGACCTAAGACAATTGACCAGCCAATGCTGAGACTCAACTCCTATTAGCCCTTGCACGTTCCATGACATAACTTTTATATTCGTAAAATCCATAAGACAAGGTTAAGCGTACATATCCAAGCCCCGACTACTGCACATCCTCCAGCGCATCCGCCCAATATTCACTACGGGAGTCTGTATCACTCTTACTGTCCGGTGGCCCAGAGGTCTCCCCCCATTCAATAGCCAATACCAGAGTCGGCCCACAATCCTTAACCACGGTCGCGCCCGAGCTCTCCGGATCAACCCTAGTCCTTTTGGTCCCCTTCGCTGGCGGCAGGATACTTAAGAAGCCCGATTCTTTCTCTTTTGCTCTCGGCTTCACCAGATCCCCAGGCCCCTTGGTCCCTTTCCGCGACAAAGATAAACAAGGGTTGCCGATAAGGGGAATTTTGTCGCGGAGTTGTACTTGGTCGCGGAACGTTGTTCCGCGACAAAATGGTTAGTCCGCGACAGACTTTTTGAATTTTTCAAATTTTCAACGGATTGGGCCCGAGTGTGATATTGGGCCCGCGTCCAATTTATTTGAGTTGGACCTGAATGAATTCAGTCCAAGTAAATTCAAATCATTGGGCCATTATTTAAAATAATCTACTTGCATAAAATTAGGTCGGGTCAGTTCCATTTATCTGCAAGATTTATTCCGGATCTTAAATTTCTTTAAATTCCGAAAATAATTTCCCAGATTAGTAAAATTTTCCCAACCAAGAACCTGGTTTTCCTTGCTTTTTCTGCTCCTTCTTTTTGGTTGGTTCCGAATTTCCTGCAAGACAGATAAATACCCATTAGGTTAGGTTTTCTCCTCAGTTCAACATCCTCACATTTAGAGTCTTGGTACTCTAAATGTTCAATTAATCTTGAGGGTACTTTTTCTGTTCTGAGTTAAATACATTACATTAAACTAGACTAATCTAAGCTAATCTAGGAGTAATCAGGAGTGTAATCCTCTTAATAAATGACGCTGCATCCTCCCCGGCAACGGCGCCATGAAACTTTTGACAAGTTTCGTTAACTCGAGCTTTTGCTAAAATTATACCAGGTTAAATTTATTAAATGAGAAGAGTTATGATTCACGGGAAAGGGTTTAGGGATATATCAAGATTATTATTCTTTTTATTACTCAAGTATGGTGCTTTGATTTCAAATGGCGCTGTGGTCCTTTCTGTCATGAAATGCTGACAAATCTCATGGCATAGCCGGGATAAGTTGATCTTCAGCCTGTCACACTGAGGATCCCCGGCAAATATGCCATGATACTTCTCATCAATTCTTGTCATAAGATTTCCTGCCATGAAACTTTTGGCTAATTCCCACTACATGAGTATTTTCTGAAAATTCATGATCCTGGTTTAGGTTTTATTTAATGAAACCAATTTATGATGGCGGTGTTGTGATTAAGGATATATTTATATGTAGTCATGTTTTTATTGCTCGTAGTTAAGAAACTGTGCTCCCGAAAGCGCACGGTGTCAAAAATTGCAGTAATTTATAGTAAGACCGGATCGTTCACTGGAGGATGTGCGATAGAAGCAGGTCCCACGTCATTTACTAAGATTTTCCACTCGGTTACTCGATTCAAGTGTGTGATTTGACTAACAACTACTTGACAGAATCTAAATCAGATTAAGAAAGCAGTTAAAATAAAGCAGATAAAAGTATTCTAGACAGCGAATTAAATTTAATCTAAGAAAGTAATAAAATTAATCTAAGAAAGCGATTAGGACTATTCTAAGAAAGCAGATTCAAAATGCGACAGAAGGGACAGGAAGAAAATAATGAAGATTGGACAAGATTCAGATGAAACATAGTTAAACTTCCATTTTGTTACACAGATCTTAGCTTGGGATAATCCGTTCAGTTAGCTAATTCTCCTGCTCTCTGTACCATGTTCCCTTTAACAGACAGGTACTTACAGTAAGAGTTTACATGCTCTTAAGAAAATAAATTCTAAGATACCACAGACGCATAACCACCCTTGCAATGCATTGCTAAGGTGTGTTAATTATCTGTGGTGGACAAGCAACACCTGACAAATCATTTATTGAAGTGTCAAGTACCGTTATCATTCCCCCATGTCACGCCCAAAGATTCTAATTAAGCCCTGAACTATCCCTTAACTCTCAGTCCTAGTAGCAGTTACACAACTCTCAATACAACCGAGTGACCTCTAAAGAAAGCAGTTAAAAGAAAGCAGTAAAGAAAGCATTTAAAATTCTATCACTCGGAGGTTTCTGAAAGTTTGACCCTGGTAGTAAAAGAAAACCCCCAGTCAGAATGACTGGATGTGGATCAAGAATTCCCTATTCTCGGTGAACCGCTCGCAGTGTTCACTTCTCATCGGGTGGTTATGAGATACAAACTAATGAAACGAACTAATAGATTAGTCATTCCGGATGCACTCACCCAAGACTCAAAAGTAGGCTTTGGCAGAAGAAGATAGCAGTTGAAAGAATACTCAACCCTACCTTAGAAAATAACCAAGGCCTGAGTGTTGTTCCTCTAGTATTATCTGTCACACCTTATCGGAATCCAAGTGGAATCTGACCCAGTGTAATATTTAACACAAGATTTCCAACAACCAGCAATTTTGGAAAATAATGAATCTGAAAATCATTCCCTATCAGGTACTAGACTCTCAATAAGAACACAGACCCTTTCAGTCTAGGTGAGACCTAATCGCTGACTCTGCTTCTAATTTCCCAAAATCAACCCCCAGTCGGATTATGAATTAGTCATAACTGCCGAATTCATCCCTTACTCAGATCCGGATTTTATAAAAGAATTTTTTGCTGGAAACTTAATATGAAACATCTGATTTAAATCAAGACTTCTATGCCCAAGGGAAGGATCCCAAAATAATATCGACCACCATATCTACATAATAATATCATGCATAAATTTATAGAGAAGTGTAAAATAAAATAACCCAAAATATAAGATGGGTTTAGACAGAATGTGAAACACAGAGATGAAATAGCCGGAGATGAGAAGAATTTATTTGGCTAAAAAGATGACAAAAACAATCAGGATGATCCGGACTGCAAACATCTGTTATCCAGGTCCTGATCATTTCAGGTGGGATGACTTTTAGACAGTGGAATGCCTCAAATGACAGTTGCCGCCGTCATCTCAGATTCCATTGTCTGTGAACTTGGATAAAAACCCACATGTTCTACTACTGCAATAATAATTAGATGATATTGGCATATATCATCTAAGATTACTACAGCTTCAGATTCAGGTTCGAAATTAAAGTAAAGAAAATAAAACTGTATCCGGATAGGAGTCAGCTGAGCAGCTATTATAATCCCGGATGAACAAACCGCCAAGGCGTCCACCGACCACTATCCGGACCATGCAAAATAACATCTAATAATTAATATACAGATCACGAGCTAGTTATCCGTGTGGGAATACCCGCCAACATTAATCTGATATATTCCTCATTAGTTGTTTCACACATTACGGGAAAAGACAAAATAAATAAAAGAAAAATATTTTTGGGTCATCTTGCATGAGAGACATTGGTTTCTCATGCAAGGTATGGAATTAAATCCACAATTACTCTTCATGTCTAAATAATTGCTCATTCCATAATTAATTAATTAATTACGGTCCAGATTATATACTTAGATCATTAGAGTTTAATCATTTGTAGAAGAATCTTTTAATGGGAAATTGAACAAAGTTCTTTATATCAAATTAATCATGGGTTGAGATCATTGGATTTCAACCTCAAAATATTAATACAAAGGTTCAATTAATTAATGGAATGAGATGAAGAATGAGAATTTGGCAAAAGGTGCCACCTTGTCGCGATACAAGGTTCGTGTCGCGGAGCATGGCTCCGCGACAAAGATTTCGCGACAAAGGGGTGGGAAATAAGAGAAATGGAATTTTGAAAGTTTAGGGTTTGTTTTGTCGCTAAGTGAAGAAAATTTTGTCGCGGAACGTGGTTCCGCGACAAGGGCATAGCGATAAAAAGGTTGAAGATTGGACAAGGCATGATTCTTGTCGCGGAACAAGAGGTTTTGGCGCGGAACGTGGTTCCGCGACAAGGTTGCTTCGCGACAAAGCCCTTCCAGAATAAAATCACAAGTATTTGGGTCCTTGGTCGCTAATCAAGATTTTGTCGCGGAACGTGGTTCCGCGCCAAGGGGTGTTTCGCGACCAAGGGTTTTAAAATAATGGCCAACAAATGTTCTTTGGCACCTTTGTCGCCAAAGCACCATTTTGTCGCGGAACGTGGTTCCGCGCCAAGGGGTGTTTCGCGACCAAGGTGTGTCCAGTACACATGTCAGAAAAGTAAAGTGGAACAGTGGCATGCATTATGTGTGATCTCACCCATTTCAGATTCAAAAGCTAAACTAAGCTCAAAATAACAAAACAGAATTTGAATCTAGCTAGAACATGCTTGCACAAAATAGAAATAAAGCAAACTTAAAACTTAAGAAACCCTAATCTAAGCTTGATCATCCATAAGCATGCAACATTATCCCAAGAAAAAGTCACCAAGCAGTGGCATTAGAATGCAAAAACAAGGGTCAAATGACCCAAGGAAGATGAAAACAGTAAGATCCATGGGGTGTGAGACCAATTTCATGATTTTGGGACACAAATGGTGAATGTTTTCCCATTTTATTAAACGGTATTGTTCATACTCATGGTTTGAGTACCACAAACCCTTAAACAAAAGCTTAGAACAGAAACAAGGTATAAAAACTGGCTATCTAATCAAAGTGCAGTAAACTACATCTAACTAGTGCATAAATTAAATAATACAAAAGAAAACCTAACTAAACTACCCTAAACTACACTAAACTACTGAACTCCCCAACTTGTCTTCAAGAAGGTATAGTTTTTCTAAAATTCTTCCAACCTTTAGCTCAAAGGAAACACCTCATATTTATAGAGGGGAAACCCTAAGCTCATGGGCCTTGATTTGAGCCCATTGTGTCTCAAGACATCACACACATCACAGCTTTGTCTCGGAGCACCAAGTTTGGTCGCGGAACACACTGCATGTGGCAAAGCTTCTCGACTGGGTCTTGTGTCTCTAAAAATGTATCTTGGTCGCGGAATGGACCTTTGTCGCGGAACAGCACATCGCGACAAAGGTATCGCGCCAAGGGGCTTTGGCTGGTCTCTTCTTTATCTGGGCCACTTGGTCGCGGAGTGTTCCTTTGTCGCGGAATCATGCATCGCGCCAAGGGGCTTCCGCGACAACAGTCTTCCTGGGCCTGCTGGATTGGGCCAGATGGGCCGAAAATATTCTTTTTGTGGGCTTTTCTATCTTTTTCCCATCTTTTTGTTTCCTTTTCTTTTTCTCATGTTTTTGGATTTTTCTAACATAAATATGTAATAAAATTACATATTTATGTCTTTTTCACACCAGCTTATTATTTTTACAATTATGCATAAATCAGTCCAATTCGACTGCTTTCTTACTTAATGTAAGACCGGAATGCGATCAAATGCCCGTTTAAGACACGGAAATGGATTGAAAATAATGGTCATTTTTGGCCATTATCAACATCCTCACATTTAATACTGATCGTCCCCGAGCAGTCAGAGTCAATGTTCCTCGGAACACGGACTCTACATATTCAATTCATTTTCGTGGCTTCATAAATATCATTCTTTTTAGATTGGGATAAGACAATCAAAAACTACAAGTGTTAAATTCCCTTGATTGCAGTGTTTAATAAAATGATACTTGCTCACTATATCGGGCCTACAAATCAAACATTATTATCAATCCTTCATGAACATCATGTTTGAAAGATGCAAAGATTAAAAATTAGAATTAAGGTATGACATGAACATATGTAATGAGAAAAGGCCTCACTTATAAGAGAATCGGAAAATTCACTCACTCTCAATTGGGGTTTAGTCATGAACGCTCAAAATCATATTTAATTAAATTATCCCATAAGCTTGCAATCAGACCAACTCGCCACCGGCTCATTTCTTCAAATCAAGATCACGAGGTCTTATTTGAGGGTTATAACGGGGCATACGGTTGTAACATTAGGTAGGAAAGGGAAATATTGGGCTAAGAAGTGGCAAGAATTAATTCCATCGTAACTTGGCATTTTTATTTAAAATTTATGATCATCAATGTTTTTTTTTTTTTTTTTTTTTTGATTTTCTTTCCATATTGCATGACATTAGACTAAGTCTAATTTGCTTTGTCATTTGCAATTTATTTATGTTGCATGGATCTCAACATGTTCATTTTTCTCTCTCTTTTTTTTTTTTTTTTTTTTTTTTGAATCGGTTTATAGAATACCGATTTATAGTTTTCATTGATGATCACAAATTGTAATGCCTTTGATAGAATTCATTCCTGCACACTTGGGTTTGAATTTCTTGGTCTTTTTAGAAGGCTAGGAATAATATAGTAGGTTTCAAAGAAAAATTAGGCTTATAGGCTCAAGTTGGTTAATCCTAAAGGGAAAATATTTTTGGGTTTGGATTTCAAACGAAGGCCAAAAATTTGGGTTTTCTAGGTGCCTCGATCATATTCTCGATTTCGGGAATATGGCATGGTCTTGAATCGGTCCCAATTGCAAGTTCTAGTTTCCTTTAATCAAAATGATTCACACATCAAAGAAAATGAATGAGTAAAGGTGACTCATGGCTCAAATCTCACATGGAATGGTTCATTCATGTCATGCAATATTCTCAAATTTAATCAAAGCTTGACTCTAACAATTTATTCAATCGAGATCTCTAACATGCAGATTTATTACCCAATAAGCTGATCGCATCATTAAATTTTTATAGCTCAAAACCTCAGGAATTCATGTCATGCATGTTCTCAATTATATTATCCCAATTTAAAAGTTTGAAAATTTAATCCTAAGCCTAAATTCAACATGTGAATTTAGAGCAATTTTATGCATATTTTTGCTGGTTATTTAATTGAAAGCAGTAAAGAGGCACTGTTGACATACTGAGTATGTCAACAGCATATTTTTGGCCTGACAGTCACTTATTCATCTCGGACTGTCAGACATCTTTTCAGAAATAAAAGAACCAAATAAAAACAAAGATTGTTGTTGGGGCTGCAAAATCCCAATCTGAAAGCAGTAATTATATCAATTACAAGAGATTTCATTTGCAATCAAATCTATCTTGCATGGATGAATTGAAATTCTCTTATATGATATTTACAATTAAGCTCCGAAATGATGGAGTCAGGGATCGCCATCTTTCTTCTCGTCTGATTTCTTGGAGGAGCCAGCTTCATCAGGGATCTTCTTGAGTAAGGTTTGCAGGAGCTGATTTTGACTAAGGATCAGTGATTCCACCATCTTTCGATTCTTCTCTTCTTTTTCTAACATCATCATTCTGAATTCCTCGTCTCTCCTTTCCTTCTCCAACTTCTCCTTCCGTTTCTCTTCCTTTTCTCTCCTACGCTCCTCGCGTTCCTCTTCTCTCTCCCTCCTTCGCTCTTCACGCTCCTCTTCTGCCCTTTTCTGCTGTCCCTCTTGGCTTGCCAAAATTACATCAGTCATGGATTTCATTCCCTCGAGCATAGATTGACTCATTCTGCTCACCATCTCAATCGTTTGGGAATCAGCAGGGAACTGAGATACGTTCTGGCTTTGAGGAGGCATCTGAGGTTGAGGTTGAGTCGGAGGTGGGATTGGAGTCTCAGTCCGTTCTTGGTCTGCGGGAGGCCCCTCTTGAACATTCGAAGGTCCTGCATCAGCACAGGTGTTTTGTGTTCCCTTCTTTGTCTTGGGCTGCCTCTTTCGTTTTCTTGATGCCTGCTCACCCGATATGAAAGAGGATTGAGCGTCTGAATCTCCTCTGACGGACAGTTGGGGAAGGGAATATTTGATGCTCTCACACAAAGGAAGTCTTGGCACACTGATAGGTGGGTTCACCTTCACCACTGTGTCGCCCTCAAACGCGCTCAAATCAACTCCCTGAGCTATGCAGATTCTCCTAACCAGATTCGGATAGCACAGCACCTGTCTATCCTTTATGCGGGTTATCATCACCTCGAATACATGCCTCCCTACATTAAGTTTTGCTCCGCTCCACATTCTAGCAAATCCCATTAGCACATTTCCAGATGTGGTGTGCGGATGCGAGTTGGGCCGGATCTTGGACATGTAGAACTCATAGGTTGGCATGAATTGTATCCGCAGCCATTTTGCATTGAATGTGTGTCCAGGGGCGGTCACGCTTGTCATGCTGTTAGCCAATGTTGCGTACTTCGCATATTCAGTTGTTTTGGCTCTCTTCGTCATGATCTCACCAGGGGGGAATTCGCTTTGAATCTCTGGAGTCCCGAAGAACTGGTTCAGCCAATCAGGTGCAATGTTGATCACTTGTCCCCGGATCCATGTTGTTCTGGCAGCTTCATCGATGTTGCAGAAGAATTCCTTTGTTAGCTCCACGAAGCCATCTTCGTCATGATGCAACATGAAGTTACCCCACTCTTGGTTTCTGTAGAAAGTTTCAACAGTGGGGTGTGACAACGCATCGGGTCTGAACCCTTTATCTGGCACTATCATCTTCTGCAACTTCTTATACTTCTCTGCATTCTCTTTGCTGCCATTGAACTTGATCTGGATCTGTTCTTCGCTTAGCTTTTTCTTCCCATATTCCTTTGAGACGCCCATTCTTTGCCTTACAGTGTTTTCAGTCCAAAACTCGACTGGTCGAATGGATCCGACGGACTCGTCATCGCTTGTGTGCCAGTCTGTTTGATCGTCTCCCTCCTGTGGCTGGTCATCCCTTGGTTCGGCCTCATCTCCCCTCTGACTTGGCTCTCGCTCTCCATGAGCTGTTTCATCTCCGACTTCCTCCTCTACCTGTTTAATTACATTTTTCATCGTATTGAGTTCATAATTTACAGGTAAAGAGGATGTAGTTACATGAAAATTACGGTCATCAACATCAGTTGATACCTCCTCCTCCTCCCTAATTCTTGCAGCTCGTCCAACTGGACGTTGGAGGATAGGCGCCATTTGGTTCATGAATTCTTGCTCCTCCTGCCGAGCTTCTTCTTCCGAGTCATTCCCATCTGCAGCTTCAGTCAAAATTCCTTGAACCTTTTCTTTAAGTGCAGAGGTCATGAGAGGGTCGTCTGGCTGCTTTTCCAAGGTTTTGGCCAGTGCTGCCGGATCTATGGAGTCTTGTGGTCCTTCTGATTGTTCCGGCTGGTGCGACGGGCCTCCTTGAGTGATGAATTCTTCAATTCTGGCCGTGCCCACGAGGGGATCAATCAATTGGCCCACTTCTGTCTGATATCTGATTTGATTTGGCTTTCCTCCAGCATCAATTCTTGTTTCAATCTGTTCGTTGATGTTCTGTCTCAATTCTTTCCGAAGTGTCTCAGCACTACGAATCGAGGGGCCAGTCCATCCTGGTGGTTGCTCTTCTTTGATCTTCAAACCACGCCCTTGCACTTCTCCAGTGATCTTCAGCTCGAAGTCCTCCTCATTACCCTTCTCAACCTTTTCAGATTTTCTGCTTTCCAGCTCAGCCTGCATCTTTCTGGCAGTTTCTTCATCCTTTGTCTGCTGGATATTCTTTCGGATCTGCTCTTCCTCTGCAGCTTTCTTTTCCATTTCCAGGCGTTCTTCCTCAGTCAATTTTTCTATTCCCGAACCACCTGTTACTTGATCCAGCAAACCAGCTGATGCAAGCTCTGCATTGTACATCTTTATGGCTAGCTCAGCATCGGATATCACCTGGTGCTTCTTTTTCGGGGGTGGCGGCGGCATTGGCTTTTTACCTTTGTCCTTAGGATCCGTGGGCTCTGCCACTTTTCTAACAGTTGGTTCCGGTTCCTTGATCTCCACTTTCTTTTCCGGAGCCCTTGCTGGCTTATCCTTATCAGCGGACTTTATCAACCTTCTCCTCGTTCCCGGTTGACCTTCAGATGTAACAACAGTAGTGGAGGTTTTCTCGGGCTGTATGGGTGCCTTAGTGGTGGCAGGTGCTACAGCAGATGTTGTCGTTTCAGTCTGAGCTGGTTGTACTGGGGTCCGGACTGCTTCTTGCTGCACCACTGGTTCGGACGTAGCAACTTTTTGTACTTCAGTCTGCCCCTTTGGTGGTAATGCTGAAGCTTGTACTGCTGGCTGGGTAGGCTGTGGGTTGGCCTCAGGAGGAGTGGAGAAGTATGCATCAATTTCAGCTTCAGGATCCTCTTCCCTGTTTGGTTCACCCTCGTAGCCTAGTTGCTTCTCGGCGCGCTGCAAATAGTCCTCAATGAAACTCCTTTGAGAGATTCTCCTCAGTTGGTCTTCCCAGTCCTTCTTGATCTTGGAGCAGAACTTACTCCGAACATTGTTGTTGTAGTGCAAGACCTTCTTTCCATTAGCAGTGCTATTACAGTATTCCAGTGCAAACTTGTCCATTTCCATGATCAATTCCCAGTAGGAGTCCCTGTACTGATCTATCATGCCCCCTACCAGATCCTTTTGAATCCCTTCCAGGTAGGACATGTCTTCTGCCGAATCGTACGTGAGATACATCCCAGCCTCAGCTTTTGATAGCAAATTGAACTGCCTTTCATTTTTCCTTTTGGGTTTCCACCCACCTTTGCGTATATCCACTTGTAGCTGATCCCTTAGTACTGCTATGTGCTGGGGAAATTCATCATCTTTGTTCGTCCCGTACTGTCCATACTTTCTGTGTGTGAAGATGGTTTCAAGTACCTCATCTGCAGGTAGTACTACTCCTTCTTCCAGAAAGGACTTGGTGATACTTGGATTGCCTTTTCCCCAGACAGTAGTAAGGTCGTCCCATTGTTCGCGTGCATCCTTGATCATCTTCCTCATTGTGTTCAACAGGGAGGTGTTGCGGCTTTGTTCAAATTTCTCCGCATTTTTGAGGCGTCTGTACAGGTTGAAGGTCAGCTCTCGATGCCTGGCTCGAGCTAGATCTGTAATCCACCTCTGCTCCACTGGTCCTTTTGCTTCAAACAGATATGGGTTCCACTTAAATGGAAATGCCTCATACATCATGATGGCCCCACTGTTGATGACCCTACTTAGATCCATGTATTTGTGTTCGAAGGCCATCCGAACTTGAGGATCTACGATCTGATTAGGGATGATGATGTCGAAGTCAGCTATATTTGGATCTTTTGTTCCCTTTTCCACATGCCGATTCCACACAGCCCTGTGCTCTCTGAACCTCAATTGGATGCGCTCATGATGGACTTCAGGAGTTGTCTTTTCGTCTTGGGGGGCATACCCCATCATCCTTATCCAAAACTTTTTCAGGAAGTGATAGTAGTCCCTCTCTATCGATGCAGCGACTATCGACCTTTCCTGTGGAGGAATATGCACGTCCCATCCCGGAGAAAGTTTCAATTTTTCGTCTGTAGTGTGGTCCAGAGGCACCTTATAAACTGATTTGATGGCATCTCTTGTGTCCTTAATCTCTGTTCGATCAATTGAGGCCTGGTTGCCAGCATCCTCATATGTGCAGTCAGGCAATCCGATGCCTGAGTGCACTACCAATGCATTCCTGAAAAAGGTCAAAGTGCTTAGATACATCCAAAATTTTTATGAGTTTTTAAAGACTGCTCAGGTGTGAAAACCAACATCCTCACATTTTGAGCTTTGCTAAGCTCGAAATGTGATTTAAGTGATTTAATCTGAGTTTATTAAAAGATCTAAAAATAAGGTATTATCCTTTAGGACCTAGAAGGAGATAACTTAATTGGACTATTGAGTCCAATCAAAAGGGAGGAATAAAAATAAAAATAAAAGTGAAGTGGTCATTGGACCAAAAATTCCTTTTTTAGTGGGCCATTGGGCCCAAAAGTTTGTTTTTCCAATTTTATTAAACAAGCTCGAGGCACTTGTGAAAAATGGAATGAGATGATGATGATGGAATGGATGGCTCGAAAATGGAATGTGCAGTGGAGGCGTGGCGGGATGGATTCGCTATTTCCGGATTGTTTGGACTGTCATTGGACAGTTAAAACATTCAAGAAAATGCAAACACTATTTTTAATTTTTAAAAAGGTTGACTTGTTTTTATTTAATGAAAAGTGGGATGTGTGTGGTCCCATTTTTGGATTTTTGTAAAAAGGTAACAGTTGAGGTGGCAAAATACTGCTACTTAACTCACACTCTTTAGTTCCATTGGGAACAAAAACACATTGTCAACCAAAATTCCTAGTACTATCTTGTCTTTTAGTGATGAAGTGAAATCCTGAAAAGTGGATTGGTGGTGGCGCAGGCTGCCCAAAACCAAACAAACATACACTTTACACAGATTGCCACATACTCTCAAATATTTGCCAAAACAGATCAGAGCCAACTTCCTTAGTCCTCCAACATACAAATAATCAAACACAACAGCTTTGCATTAAATGTGGGGCAAAGAGGACAGTGGCATGCAAACAACATGAGCAAAATGAAACACTAACACAGGATCATGCCTGTACTCGAGCCAAAACATGGGATTAAAAGCATTTTTATCCCTCACACATTCAAAAACCACAAGATCATTCATGCTCTATAATCAAGAAAAATAACAGCATATTGATACTCATGCAGTATTCCTATGTTCATTAACTCTCACTTTCCAGAGTTCAAGATTCCATATTCATGAGGGATTCAGCAAAATCACGCAGAGAGCACCCGAACATGTAAACTAAAACAGAAGGAAACCTAAGAACCCTAGAAACTTGAAAATTCAACAATGGTGGAACCCCACCCCTAAACTGCCTCCTAGTTTCTCTGAAACCTTAACTCTCAAAAGCCAAAATGCTCTACACAAATCGAATCTCCCCAATCCTCAATCAGAAACATAGAACAACATACTCCCTCCTCCCTTGTTCCACAACAGGCCAACAACAAAATAATCATCAGAAACAACGACAACCATCAACACAACAATCATGCCCAAAGTACCAGTAGCCTAAAATCGAACTCGAGACTCCACAAAAGAATGAAACAGAAGCCTATTTACACACAATGAAACAAAAAAAACGAAAATCACAAAAACAGGGGCCTGCGCTAACTCGCGAAATGCGTGGGAGAGAGGTTACCATGGCTCGGTCTTCTGAGGAGATGATGACGAGGGTTCTGATGGCTCCATAAGGGTTGCGAAAATTTGGGCAGAGTTTCCCTTAGGTTTGGCGTTCGAAAGGTGCGAAGAACACGGTGGTGTGCTTCGGGAGAAATTTCGTGTGTGCGAGAGTGTTTTTCGAAAATTTTCTAAGTCCAAATGCGTGGGGAAGAAGAGGGAGGCGGAGAGGTTTAAATAGTAATGGGCCGGTCGCGGAACCCTAGCCCATGGTCGCGGAACAGGATTACGCGACCGGGCTTGGCGACATTAGAGGTGTCGCGGAGTGTGGGACTTTGTCGCGGAGTCACGCACCGCGACAAAGTGTACCGCGACAAAATGGCGAGAAAGGATGAAATGGTGTGTCCGTGTCGCGGAATAGGAACTCTGTCGCGGAGTCATGCTCCGCGACAAAATGTTCCGCGACAAGGACAAGCAGAGTTTAGGGATGAGTATAACTTTGTCGCGGAATTTGCACATGGGCGCGATGCTGGGCATCGCGACAAAATGATCACTCCGCGACAAAGACAAACAAGGGTTCAGAGGTGAGTGAGATTTTGTCGCGGAATTTCACCTGGTCGCGAAACGTTGTTCCGCGACAAAATGGTCATTCCGCGACAAAGATAAACAAGGGTTGCCGATAAGGGGAATTTTGTCGCGGAGTTGTACTTGGTCGCGGAACGTTGTTCCGCGACAAAATGGTCATTCCGCGACAAAGATAAACAAGGGTTGCCGATAAGGGGAATTTTGTCGCGGAGTTGTACTTGGTCGCGGAACGTTGTTCCGCGACAAAATGGTTAGTCCGCGACAGACTTTTTGAATTTTTCAAATTTTCAACGGATTGGGCCCGAGTGTGATATTGGGCCCGCGTCCAATTTATTTGAGTTGGACCTGAATGAATTCAGTCCAAGTAAATTCAAATCATTGGGCCATTATTTAAAATAATCTACTTGCATAAAATTAGGTCGGGTCAGTTCCATTTATCTGCAAGATTTATTCCGGATCTTAAATTTCTTTAAATTCTGAAAATAATTTCCCAGATTAGTAAAATTTTCCCAACCAAGAACCTGGTTTTCCTTGCTTTTTCTGCTCCTTCTTTTTGGTTGGTTCCGAATTTCCTGCAAGACAGATAAATACCCATTAGGTTAGGTTTTCTCCTCAGTTCAACATCCTCACATTTAGAGTCTTGGTACTCTAAATGTTCAATTAATCTTGAGGGTACTTTTTCTGTTCTGAGTTAAATACATTACATTAAACTAGACTAATCTAAGCTAATCTAGGAGTAATCAGGAGTGTAATCCTCTTAATAAATGACGCTGCATCCTCCCCGGCAACGGCGCCATGAAACTTTTGACAAGTTTCGTTAACTCGAGCTTTTGCTAAAATTATACCAGGTTAAATTTATTAAATGAGAAGAGTTATGATTCACGGGAAAGGGTTTAGGGATATATCAAGATTATTATTCTTTTTATTACTCAAGTATGGTGCTTTGATTTCAAATGGCGCTGTGGTCCTTTCTGTCATGAAATGCTGACAAATCTCATGGCATAGCCGGGATAAGTTGATCTTCAGCCTGTCACACTGAGGATCCCCGGCAAATATGCCATGATACTTCTCATCAATTCTTGTCATAAGATTTCCTGCCATGAAACTTTTGGCTAATTCCCACTACATGAGTATTTTCTGAAAATTCATGATCCTGGTTTAGGTTTTATTTAATGAAACCAATTTATGATGGCGGTGTTGTGATTAAGGATATATTTATATGTAGTCATGTTTTTATTGCTCGTAGTTAAGAAACTGTGCTCCCGAAAGCGCACGGTGTCAAAAATTGCAGTAATTTATAGTAAGACCGGATCGTTCACTGGAGGATGTGCGATAGAAGCAGGTCCCACGTCATTTACTAAGATTTTCCACTCGGTTACTCGATTCAAGTGTGTGATTTGACTAACAACTACTTGACAGAATCTAAATCAGATTAAGAAAGCAGTTAAAATAAAGCAGATAAAAGTATTCTAGACAGCGAATTAAATTTAATCTAAGAAAGCAATAAAATTAATCTAAGAAAGCGATTAGGACTATTCTAAGAAAGCAGATTCAAAATGCGACAGAAGGGACAGGAAGAAAATAATGAAGATTGGACAAGATTCAGATGAAACATAGTTAAACTTCCATTTTGTTACACAGATCTTAGCTTGGGATAATCCGTTCAGTTAGCTAATTCTCCTGCTCTCTGTACCATGTTCCCTTTAACAGACAGGTACTTACAGTAAGAGTTTACATGCTCTTAAGAAAATAAATTCTAAGATACCACAGACGCATAACCACCCTTGCAATGCATTGCTAAGGTGTGTTAATTATCTGTGGTGGACAAGCAACACCTGACAAATCATTTATTGAAGTGTCAAGTACCGTTATCATTCCCCCATGTCACGCCCAAAGATTCTAATTAAGCCCTGAACTATCCCTTAACTCTCAGTCCTAGTAGCAGTTACACAACTCTCAATACAACCGAGTGACCTCTAAAGAAAGCAGTTAAAAGAAAGCAGTAAAGAAAGCATTTAAAATTCTATCACTCGGAGGTTTCTGAAAGTTTGACCCTGGTAGTAAAAGAAAACCCCCAGTCAGAATGACTGGATGTGGATCAAGAATTCCCTATTCTCGGTGAACCGCTCGCAGTGTTCACTTCTCATCGGGTGGTTATGAGATACAAACTAATGAAACGAACTAATAGATTAGTCATTCCGGATGCACTCACCCAAGACTCAAAAGTAGGCTTTGGCAGAAGAAGATAGCAGTTGAAAGAATACTCAACCCTACCTTAGAAAATAACCAAGGCCTGAGTGTTGTTCCTCTAGTATTATCTGTCACACCTTATCGGAATCCAAGTGGAATCTGACCCAGTGTAATATTTAACACAAGATTTCCAACAACCAGCAATTTTGGAAAACAATGAATCTGAAAATCATTCCCTATCAGGTACTAGACTCTCAATAAGAACACAGACCCTTTCAGTCTAGGTGAGACCTAATCGCTGACTCTGCTTCTAATTTCCCAAAATCAACCCCCAGTCGGATTATGAATTAGTCATAACTGCCGAATTCATCCCTTACTCAGATCCGGATTTTATAAAAGAATTTTTTGCTGGAAACTTAATATGAAACATCTGATTTAAATCAAGACTTCTATGCCCAAGGGAAGGATCCCAAAATAATATCGACCACCATATCTACATAATAATATCATGCATAAATTTATAGAGAAGTGTAAAATAAAATAACCCAAAATATAAGATGGGTTTAGACAGAATGTGAAACACAGAGATGAAATAGCCGGAGATGAGAAGAATTTATTTGGCTAAAAAGATGACAAAAACAATCAGGATGATCCGGACTGCAAACATCTGTTATCCAGGTCCTGATCATTTCAGGTGGGATGACTTTTAGACAGTGGAATGCCTCAAATGACAGTTGCCGCCGTCATCTCAGATTCCATTGTCTGTGAACTTGGATAAAAACCCACATGTTCTACTACTGCAATAATAATTAGATGATATTGGCATATATCATCTAAGATTACTACAGCTTCAGATTCAGGTTCGAAATTAAAGTAAAGAAAATAAAACTGTATCCGGATAGGAGTCAGCTGAGCAGCTATTATAATCCCGGATGAACAAACCGCCAAGGCGTCCACCGACCACTATCCGGACCATGCAAAATAACATCTAATAATTAATATACAGATCACGAGCTAGTTATCCGTGTGGGAATACCCGCCAACATTAATCTGATATATTCCTCATTAGTTGTTTCACACATTACGGGAAAAGACAAAATAAATAAAAGAAAAATATTTTTGGGTCATCTTGCATGAGAGACATTGGTTTCTCATGCAAGGTATGGAATTAAATCCACAATTACTCTTCATGTCTAAATAATTGCTCATTCCATAATTAATTAATTAATTACGGTCCAGATTATATACTTAGATCATTAGAGTTTAATCATTTGTAGAAGAATCTTTTAATGGGAAATTGAACAAAGTTCTTTATATCAAATTAATCATGGGTTGAGATCATTGGATTTCAACCTCAAAATATTAATACAAAGGTTCAATTAATTAATGGAATGAGATGAAGAATGAGAATTTGGCAAAAGGTGCCACCTTGTCGCGATACAAGGTTCGTGTCGCGGAGCATGGCTCCGCGACAAAGATTTCGCGACAAAGGGGTGAGAAATAAGAGAAATGGAATTTTGAAAGTTTAGGGTTTGTTTTGTCGCTAAGTGAAGAAAATTTTGTCGCGGAACGTGGTTCCGCGACAAGGGCATAGCGACAAAAAGGTTGAAGATTGGACAAGGCATGATTCTTGTCGCGGAACAAGAGGTTTTGGCGCGGAACGTGGTTCCGCGACAAGGTTGCTTCGCGACAAAGCCCTTCCAGAATAAAATCACAAGTATTTGGGTCCTTGGTCGCTAATCAAGATTTTGTCGCGGAACGTGGTTCCGCGCCAAGGGGTGTTTCGCGACCAAGGGTTTTAAAATAATGGCCAACAAATGTTCTTTGGCACCTTTGTCGCCAAAGCACCATTTTGTCGCGGAACGTGGTTCCGCGCCAAGGGGTGTTTCGCGACCAAGGTGTGTCCAGTACACATGTCAGAAAAGTAAAGTGGAACAGTGGCATGCATTATGTGTGATCTCACCCATTTCAGATTCAAAAGCTAAACTAAGCTCAAAATAACAAAACAGAATTTGAATCTAGCTAGAACATGCTTGCACAAAATAGAAATAAAGCAAACTTAAAACTTAAGAAACCCTAATCTAAGCTTGATCATCCATAAGCATGCAACATTATCCCAAGAAAAAGTCACCAAGCAGTGGCATTAGAATGCAAAAACAAGGGTCAAATGACCCAAGGAAGATGAAAACAGTAAGATCCATGGGGTGTGAGACCCATTTCATGATTTTGGGACACAAATGGTGAATGTTTTCCCATTTTATTAAACGGTATTGTTCATACTCATGGTTTGAGTACCACAAACCCTTAAACAAAAGCTTAGAACAGAAACAAGGTATAAAAACTGGCTATCTAATCAAAGTGCAGTAAACTACATCTAACTAGTGCATAAATTAAATAATACAAAAGAAAACCTAACTAAACTACCCTAAACTACACTAAACTACTGAACTCCCCAACTTGTCTTCAAGAAGGTATAGTTTTTCTAAAATTCTTCCAACCTTTAGCTCAAAGGAAACACCTCATATTTATAGAGGGGAAACCCTAAGCTCATGGGCCTTGATTTGAGCCCATTGTGTCTCAAGACATCACACACATCACAGCTTTGTCTCGGAGCACCAAGTTTGGTCGCGGAACACACTGCATGTGGCAAAGCTTCTCGACTGGGTCTTGTGTCTCTAAAAATGTATCTTGGTCGCGGAATGGACCTTTGTCGCGGAACAGCACATCGCGACAAAGGTATCGCGCCAAGGGGCTTTGGCTGGTCTCTTCTTTATCTGGGCCACTTGGTCGCGGAGTGTTCCTTTGTCGCGGAATCATGCATCGCGCCAAGGGGCTTCCGCGACAACAGTCTTCCTGGGCCTGCTGGATTGGGCCAGATGGGCCGAAAATATTCTTTTTGTGGGCTTTTCTATCTTTTTCCCATCTTTTTGTTTCCTTTTCTTTTTCTCATGTTTTTGGATTTTTCTAACATAAATATGTAATAAAATTACATATTTATGTCTTTTTCACACCAGCTTATTATTTTTACAATTATGCATAAATCAGTCCAATTCGACTGCTTTCTTACTTAATGTAAGACCGGAATGCGATCAAATGCCCGTTTAAGACACGGAAATGGATTGAAAATAATGGTCATTTTTGGCCATTATCAAGCATCCACGGACCTCCATTGATAACCCTATCCCTTGCTTCCGCCTGGTGAAACTTCACGATATAATAGTTGTAACCAACGTCGATCAGGTCAAACGCATCCACGCACTTCCACAACCTCCCTAATCGATCCTTCAAGACGCAGAAATTCACCATCACCCCCATCGTTTTTACTATCAGCGCATCCTGCCATTCGCGACAGGCTTCCTCCTCAAGCTCCTCCGCAACCTCAAAACTTGGAATCCTCTTATCGCCCCCAACGTAGGTTTTCCGGATTAATTTCTCCGCCAACGGATCATGCTTCATCCGCACATCCTCCGAGCCCTTGCCGCCGCTGTTCAACGCTTCCTTAAACAAAGAAAAAATTGGAACTTGCTGCCTCCACGTTTGCATGCGCCGTCGCCCCTTTGTCTCGCCCAGGAGAAACCCTAGGCCTATTCATGACTCTGTTCTTCATACATAAAAAGAGATAATCTTAGAACATGACATAAATGTGGAGTGACTAATACAAATCTATTAATGAATTTATAATTCTCATTTTATATTTAATCAATTAAAATTTTATATTTAATCAATTAAACGAAGTTAAAAATAGTTGGATATCAATTAGATCTTTTTTATTTTTGTAGTGTTATTATACCTTTAATATTAATTATCAGCTTACATATAAATATAGGATACCTACCTTGCATATATCCATCATTCAAAATTAAATTAAAATATTCTAGAATAATAACAAATCATTATACTAAATAAAAAATTAGGAAAAAAATATAATAATTAATTTAAATCATTCTCACTCCCCAACTATTATATAATTTGTAACACCCCAAAAATTTAAAACCAATTTTTGTGACGTCACTGACGTGTTATCTCACTTAAATTGTTGGCCAGTCAATTTAAGCTTAATAACACGAAGCCTGGAAATCAGAAAACCAATGATCACATACATCAGAGTAAAACAGAAACAGAGTCCACAGTATAGTACCAAGGGCCTAGTAAGAATAACAGAAATCCGGCTACAGGCCTCATACAATACAGTACCACAGTACTTTTCATAACCTGTCACAGTACCAAGTGCATAGTAAGAATAACAGAAAACGGTCCACAGACCAAGTCTAACATCATGGAAATATTCAGAGATAGCAGACAGGTCATAAATAGAAAGCATAATCTCCGGACAATATCAGTCAATACATAGAAATGCATCCCTAGTAGATCACTCGGCCCCAAATCCATCACCATCATCATGCTCTGCGTCCTCCTCGGGAGTATCTATAAGAAAAACAAAATGCAAGGTGTCAGTACATAAGTACTGAGCAAGAGTAGAACTAGCTGGGCAAACGAGGAACAAGATTAGCATAGTTATTAACAGTTATATAATTGCATTATTAAATAGATAAACATCACACCGTCCCATACCGGTGCTTCAACCACGTCATACACTACAAAACAGTAATAAGATGAATGATGGATGATGAGATGGAATGTTATGACCTACAGTGTCTATCTACCCTAAATGCAGTACATAAGTATGCCTAGCGCGCATCCTAAGTACCATGGTCGGTATTCCTCCCCAATAGGGTCCACACCCCTACTGGTATCGGAAGAGATACCCACAGTGCCCCGCCGCGTAGAGGTGTAAAGACCGGGCTGGCGGGGCGACACGGGCCAAGCCCACTCCAGCCCACCATTTCGCGGGCTTAGGTGGGCTGGGCCCACGGCGGGGCGGGCTAGAATAACCTCAGCCCAGATCAACCCACCGGTGGGTTGCGGGCCAGGCGCGCTAGCCCGCGGTTTTTTTATTTAATTAATAAATTAATTTTTGATTATATTATAAATTGTATAAAATTATTATTTATCCAAAATTAAATACATTAACTAATTTTAAAATAAATTAAATATATTAACTAATTTTAAAATTAAATATATTTTTAATAAAATCTAAAATAATTTAGTTTAATTGTATAGTATTCTTTTTTTGAAAAAAATTAGTTGAAAAAGTAATGTTAAGTAGCTCATATCATATAAAGTGAGCTTTAAAATTATTCTAATTTAATTTAGTTAATATAATTCAATTTATAATTTTTTATATTAAAAAAATTATAAATTGAATTATGGAGTATTAACTAATATCAAATTAAAATATATAAATTCAAATAATATTCAACTAATCAATATTCTTACAAATACATATATTATTTAGATTTTCATAACAAACTTAACAAAGAATTAAATAAATTAAAATTTTGGCTTAGCCCGCGGGCTGGCCCGCACCCGCCGCGGGCCAGCCCAAGCGACGGCGGGTTCAGGCGGACTAGCCCGTTTCCAAACGGACCTTTATTTATTCAGCCCAACCCACCCTTTTGGGAGGCGGGGGCGGGCTGGCCCAACGGGCCTAGCCCATTTTGACAGCTCTACGGCGCCGCGGATACTAAAAGCTAGCGTAGCTTACGGTCTAGCGGGTACTAGCCCAGAGCATCTCGCTCTCGAAAGCCAACATGCCCAGGATAATCAAATAAACATGTATGCCCAGTTGGTAACTCGAAATTATAGACATGATATTTGTATCATCGAAAGCATAATTTAAATACACCATAATATCACATATGTCCAGTCTCACGACTCGAAAACATATAAATACAAGATACAGTCCAAGGACTAAGTTTAGCATTCGGGTCGCCAACCCCACATATCGGCTAGCTCATATTCCACATGAGTTAGTCGTGAGCAAGGGTATGCCAAGTTCCACGTAACAGCACTCGACTCATAATCATCAATATAGAAGCAACACAATATTCCATCCTAAACTAAGGCATGGTAGATCTTTCAAGTCCAACTAATACTCCTGATAGGCACTAACAATACTTAGACCATTTTTAACATTTTATGAGGCATAGAAACGAGTAAGGAACGATAAAATACGAAAGGGGACGAAAAACGGAAGAGAATAGCAAATCGGGCGCGTATGTGGCACTCAGAGGCACCACACTAGCGACTGAGCTGCCCTGGAGGCGCCACCCAGACCATGTGGTGCCTGGGTTGAAGGAAGCCAGAACCGGGGTATAACACCCCCGTTTTCCCATCTTAAAAACACAGCGGAAGTTACCAATAGGAAAGTCGGGGTTGTTACCGCCACACTCCCAATTAAGCTCGCTTTGACCTTGCCACGGCGAACTTAATTAAAAGTGATAAGGCTATTTAAAATATTTACATCCATTATTTAAATCTATTAGCTAAATTTTAAAAAATATATTTAAATTGACAAAATATCATATTACAAAATATAATAACTACGATCTACTATTAAAACAACAACTTTACCGAAAGTAAAACATAATTTAAAATAACCACTGTAAAATGATATTGACTCCCCTGCCCGTGCCCGTGATGCTAATGAGCTTCACAAATATCAAATCCTAAAAAAAATGAGTAAGTAAATTTATCAGCACACCGGCTGAGTAAATAAATTTTTATCCCTTAGACAAAAATAACAAATTATGACTCAACAGTAAATGGGATGTCAAACCAGTTACAATAATTCAATCCACATGTAGCTCGACTATGATGCCTACACCCGGGGTATCTCATAGGACCTAGCATCGTCATAATGACCGAAGTCAAAATATGAATATACAAGGACGACCCTTCCCTGAATCTAGAAAACTGATTGGGAGACCCTTAGTCAACCACAACCCTTTTCATGGGATCCCGGAATCCCTTGGATAGTTATAGAGTATGAGTCGAATCTTTACTATACTTGACTATTTGTGAATCAATTACACTTAATATAAAACTTATTAGAAAATAATATTATTGTCAAATCAACTAAAAGGAAAAAATATATTTATCAAATCAACTAAATTACTTTCCCTTGGAAAATAATTCATTTCTTTCAAATCGATCCCTATCTTGGAAAATATTAATTTATTTCCCAATTCAATTTATTTCTTAAGAAATAATACTAAATTATTTCGTTAGAAAATATTATCAATATAGTTAAATTTTAGGGTATTACAATCTACCCTCTTTAAAAACAAACTTCGTCCTCGAAGTTTACTCAAACAACTATTGCAGGACTAAAATGAGGCTCGTAAATAATTATTTTTTCTTACCTTATTCTTCATAGGGCAGGGCTATGAGATCTCCTCCCCCACTTGTTTCCCCAGCTATGTCCCCATAGCTGGATCTATCTCAAGAAATAGCTCTGGATACTTGGCTTGTATTTTTGCCTCAGTTTCCCACGTAGCATCATTCTCGTCGTGGTTGGACCATTGGACCTTGGCCATACGAATGACTTTGCGCCACGTGGCTCATTCTTTAGTATCCAAGATCTTAACTGGTCTCTCTTCATAAGTAAGATCATCATCTAATTCAATAATCTCTGATGGGATCAATCTTTTAAGGTCATGATGATACTTCTTGAGTTGTGATACGTGGAATACATCATGAACTCGAGATAACTCTTCGGGTAAGTCTAGTCGATATGCCAATGTACCGACTTTGGCAATGATATCGAAGGGTCCAATGTAATGAGGACTTAGCTTACCACGTTTACCAAACCACACCACTCCTTTCATAGGAGATACTTTTAGTAACACCTTGTCACCTATTTCGTATCCTCCTTCCTGCCTTTTCTGGTCAGCATACGTCTTTTGTCGATCTTGGGCGGCTTTCATCTTGAGTTGGACTTGCTCAATAACACGCTTTGTCTCCTCGATTAATTGTGGTCCAACGTGAATTGGATTCTCACCCTTAGTCTAGCAAAGTGGACTTCGACATTTCCTACCATATAGTGCTTCAAATGGGGCAATGCCAATACTAGCATGATAGCTATTGTTATAACTAAATTCATCAAGCGATAGGTGATTTTCCCAACTCCCTTGAAATTCTAATGCGCAAGCTCTCAGCATGTCTTCAAGAGACTGTATGGTTCTTTCAGTTTGACCATCGGTTGTTGGGTGAAATGTCGTGCTCATCTTTATTTTAGTACCAAAGGCTTCTTGTAACTTAGTCCAGAAATTCGAGACGAATTGTCAGTCTCGGTCTGAAACGATGTCTTGAGGAATTCCATACCTCCGTACGACATTCTCGATATAGGCCTTGGCTAGCTGATCCATACTCCAGGTTTCTTTCATGGGTATGAATATAGCTGCCTTTGTCAATTTATCGACAATGACCCATATCTTATCGTTTCCTTTGGGCGTCTTTGGCAATCCTGAGATGAAGTCCATGGAAATACTATCCTATTTCCATTCTGGAACTTCTAGTGGTTTTACTAATCCAAGAGGTTTCTTCCGCTCGGCCTTGACCTTTTGACAAGTTAGGCACTTTTCTAGGAATTCTGCTATCTCTCATTTCATTCTAGGCCACCCGAAGACCTTTCTTAAGTCTTTGTACAACTTGTCTCCTCCAGGGTGTACAGAATAAGGAGTTTCGTGGCCTTCTTCGAGGATACGTCTCTTGAGGTCTCCCATGCTTTTGGCACGCACCAACGACCCTTGAAACGAATACTGCCATCTTCATGAATTTGGAAGTCTATAGCTTTACCTTGAGTTATCTTTGCTTTGATCCTTTCCAATTTGACGTCACCGGATTGTCTTTCTCGGATTTCGATGGCGTTGATTTCTTGAGTAGGTGTACCCTGGTATACTAACTCAATGCCAAATCGTGCCAATTCCATATATAATTCATGCGGCAAGATTCTCACATTACTCAGATGTTTTGACTTTCGACTTAGTGCATCAGCCACTTTATTTGCTTTTCCCTCGTGATATGTGATGCCCAAGTCATAGTCCTTCATTAGCTCCAACCAATGCCTCTGGCGCATGTTGAGCTCTTTCTGAGTATAGATATACTTTAGACTTTTATGGTTTGTGTGTATCTGACACTTTCGTCCGTACAAGTAATGTCTCCATATCTTTAGAGAGAAGACAACTGCAACTAACTCCAGCTCATGAGTTGGATAATTTTCCTCGTCTGGCCTTAGATGTCGAGATGCATAGGTTATAACTTTTCCTTTTTGCATTAACACGCATCCCAACCCAAATTTGGAAGCATCACTCAATATTTCAAACTCGAAGTTAATTTGAGATCCAAATGGATTTAAAATAGAAGTTATAACCCAAGCATAACCTCAAAATCGAAGCCCAAGAACGTAGAAGGATAGAAGTCCGAAAGAGAGGATAAAAGACCCGACGGATCGCACGACCCGGCCACTGCCCAGACCGGGCCGATGCGGTCGCCGCGTGGTCTGCGGCGGAAAACGCCCCACGGGCGCGCCAGACCTGGCAGCAGCGCTGTTGCGGGATTCTCTCGCCCGACTCCGGTTTTTTCGACAGTTGTTTCGTTTCTTGAGGCCCAAGACCTGCAAATCCGACCCCGAACGTTTAGGAGTTGTTAGGGCTTATAAATAACACCCTAAATCAGCCCGTACGCCTTTCGAACTCACTCACAAATCCCATATACTTTTAAACACCGAAAAACCCTAGTCTTAAGCCGTCGGAAATAAGAAAACAGCGAAGGAGGACCGTGTAGGATGAATCTAAGGACTCTCAAGCGTAGGTGGATCGTGTGGTAAGGCGTACGTCAATACTTTACTTCCGAAATTCAATTTCAAACCCTAATTTGGTACATTTTCACATTTCAACCGCGATTCGGATCAAGAAGGGGAAGTACGAGGGATCTAGGAGACAAGCGGCGAATCTGGAGGCCACGACTTCGAATTAGGAGAGTCGTAGATCCATTTCATGTAAATTGATCCTTACTTACGGTTGTGGTGGCTAAAATGTAACTCGAACATAAAGATCAAATAAGAAACCCCATAAAAAATCTGTTCAAATGGAATTTTACGCGCGCAACGTTTTACTCGAATTGTTCGGACCTTTTAAAATGCTCAAACGAAGAAACTCAAAACATAAAAAGTGTTTCTAAGACATTGGTCGGTGTTTTGAAAAAAATTTCATACTTTTTTGTTAAGTTTTGATGCCCGAAAACTGATCCGGACGAACCTGCAACAAAATCGAATCCTGAAATGGTGACAGATATAGTTTTCAAACTTGTTGGCTATCTTGACACTAGATTTAGGCCGAATTAGAAATTGTGGTAAACATAAAAACTGTAGATTAATGTGTTATGAAGTAACCTCTAAAATTTCATAAATGTTCATCGAGATTTGAACCTCCGAATCTGAACCGAACTAATCTGCGTCCTTACCAAACTCCCAAAAGCTGATAAAATTAGTTTCGAATTTGATCCAAATATTAATCACTGATCCGATGGGAATTAGACTTCAAGTTCTAAATAAAAATTGTAGATAATCAAGTTAAGGTCATGCTTGTAAAATTTCAGAGTTTTTAGAACTCATTTGCCATGTCGGAAAACCTATTTTCTAAAATATGACAAGTCTGAATCCGAACAGATTATATTTTCGTGAAAGATCTTTAAATTCGACTCATTTCCTCAAATCGTTTTGAAAGATTTAAAATGTGAAGATTGTTCGTTAGGACGTTCTTGAGCTACTGTGAGATTTTTAAATCAATTGACCTTGAAATGAATTTTTAAATGAAAAAAGCGTGAACAGCGACACTGTAAACTCTATTTTTGAAATTGGTCCTGCTAAACAAAGAGACGAAAATTCTTTTGAAAAAATTGTGATTTATGACCAAGTTGGATACTATCAATATTGATTATGTGGCTTGTGGACACAAGGGCCCAAGCGTATATCTAGCGGACGTAAGAGCCCTAGTGAGATATTGATTGTGTGGCTTGTGGACATAAGGGCCCAAGCGTATGGCTAGCAGACGTAAAAAGCCCTAGTGAAATATTGACCATGATACTTGTAGACGTAAGAGCCCAAGCGTAAGGATGGCGGACATAAGAGCCCTAGTGAATGGTGATCTATAAAAGAATGAAACGAGGAATTTATAAGACTTAAAATTAAATTCTAGTTAAATTGTGTTTTAATTTATGTCAATTTATTTAATTACCTTGCAAGTTATATCTATGATCATTGGAACCCATACCTTTGATTTATACAATTAAATTCCATTAGTTAGCAAAGCTAATTTATATAGTGTATGCAATCATGCTAAAGGTAACTCAATTCTTTTCTTAAATAATTAAAAGTTTTGAAACCCCATTATTGTATGCTAGGGGTTAGCTTACTCAGTATGTCTATACTGACAAAAACCTTTGTTTCTCTTTTCTTTACAGAATAGGAGGATTACGCCTGAGCATAGCATGCATGAGAATTTTCGGGAAACACTAATTTACTATTTTACACGACTTGCATTACGGGCCTGTTTAACCCGTTGTTTTGGCCATGTTGGCCCTATTTATATTTCCGCTGTTATATATATATATATTGCTGCAACTTAGTTAATATTATGTTAATATTTTTTGCTATATATTTATAAATTGGCTGTTTTAAATGTTTTATTTCTGAAAAACCATAGCTTTGCATCTCTTTAGCAAGCTCGAAGAAGTCGTGTCTTGCTAGGGATGTGTGGCGGTGACATCACAGGCGTGTTACAGTAAAAAGTTTCACGTTGCAAAAGCTGAAATTTTTAATATTGCCATCATCTCCAGTGGAGGTTTACATGGTATTATCTTAACTTTATCCATCTTGGCTGTGTTATGTGAACATTTCGATTCTTTGTTTCTATATATTGCAATGCAGCTTTAATTTTCATAGCACAATATTGATATAAATTGAATCTCAATATCTCATATCATGATTTTACACTTCATTTTATTATGAGATAACTTTTCTCAAACATTTCTCATTTATAATAGTAGGGGTGAAGTGTGGATATAATTTTTTCTACTTTGCTGATAAGAAAATGTTGATCTTTGTTTCCTACAGATCGGAACTTGAATTTTCTTGAAATATATTGGTTGCAAGTTGAATCTTATAATCAGATTTCATAATTAAATTTATCTTAATTTTGCTTCGATTTCAATTTTGTGTGTCTTATTACAGTTTTCCATAATGTTTTTTCTCGTCGGGCGTGCGCCACCGAAAGAATTCTAGTGGGTGTTTGTTTGTGCGACTTGGAGTAGATTATCTTATTATTGCATTTTCAAAATGCAAATAATTAGTTAATCCTGTTTGTGTAATACATTTCAGTAATCTATTATCTGCGTCTTGGAGTAATCAAAATGCTATTTTTCTGCAGCTTCAATTTGGTGCTGCAAGAAAATTGCCTTTGTAGACAATAATAAATTTTACCATATTGTCCCTCAATTAGTTAAGTAATAAATTAGGTTAAATTGTTTTTCCGTTTCTTATCCATGTGCTTTATGGTAGTTTTACAACTTAAAAAAACGCAACCAAACACTTAAAAATTAATTATCTGATTATTGCGATTTGGAACAACATAAGTTCATCTACACACTTAATTTTATATAGCACGTTTTATTACAGCAATTATATCCGTTTGCTAAACGCTGCAGCACTTTTTAAAACGCACATCCAAACACCTTCATAGTATATATATCTAAATATATATACGCATACACTATTCATGGTAACGTACAATAACTGAATTACCCTCGCCATGTGAAATTAATTGCATATATACCATTGGACCTCCATTCGCCTATTCCTCATCCCCTCCCCACCCCTCACGTCACCAACCATTTTCCCCTTTCTTAATTTGCCCTAACTCGCCCTTCTCCATCTTCTCTTCTAAGGAACTTTATCCGCACAGTCCTCCCACCGATTGCCTTCACTGCCCACGACTCATAGTCGCCGCAGCGACCCATCGCCCTCGCCCGCCTCTCTTCTGTAATAGTCGAGGTCGCACGGCCCCATCGGCGACGCAGTAGCTCCTCGAGCGGCATCCCGCTGCTGCCCTCCGCCTAGCTATCTTCGCTGCACGTCGCCGGCTTGCGGACTGTTGCCCTACAGGTCCATCCCCTTTTCTGCTTTCATGTAGCAACTCCTATTTGCTTTTGTCGTTAATTCCTATTTTCACTTCCCTTCATCGATTTTGTTTTCGTTGTCTAACCTTATGGGTTGTACGTCTTCGTTCCACTTAGTGCTCGACTCGGTCCCTGCCGCCGTCCAGGGTCCCTCCTTCGTTTCTGGCCCACCTATGTGTTGCCGCCACCTACGCTTCTATTAACGGTGGGTTCCCCCTCTTCCATTTAGTGAGCTTAATTTTACTGCACCTGTCTCAACTTTATCAATGACCTGTGCCCTTTCCAACTTGTTTTATTAGAAGTTTCTTTAAAACAAATATAGAATTAAGATGGAATCATTGGTCCTGTGGCCAGAGTGCTTGCATTTTATTTGTTTCTTCGGGTTCCTCCTTCTTGATATTCCAATTTAAATTGATTTGTGTTGCACAGTATGTGTTCTTCTCTCCATTGCCTTAAAAAGTATGTGATTTCCTCTTGTTTCGATCAGATTTACATGGTTGCCTTGCTCATAGGAAAGATTTGCTCAAATTTTATTTGAATGTCTTGTATGTTAGATGTTTCAAAACCAACCACAATTTCAATATACAACTGTGTTTCTGTCTTTCTTCAGCGGTTCACCCTATTTTCGATCTCTGTCGCTAATTCCCAATCCATATATTTTTGGAAAATCTGACGTGATTGAAATTCCTTTACAAAATATGGTGATTGCTATACTGAAAAATCACAGATAGTTTACATTTTCAAATTCTTTACCTGATTTTTGGTTGGATGGAAACTGACAGTTCCTATGGGGATCTTCTCTTTGTACCAGACAAATTAGTCAGTTCTTTCGTATTAGATTACATGTCTGCAATTTGATTCACTTGTTTATATGTATTACACGAAAATGTAGGAATGTTTATACAAGAATTTAGAAATCTTGAACTTTTTCCGTGGTCTGGTAGAAGTTTCAAATGCATAAACTGTTTGTGTGAAGAAAGCCTCTATGAAATGTGACAATGGCAGGATGATTGTCTTATCTTTTCTTTTATTTTAATGATTGATACAGTATCATCCTGTGCATCCAAGAAATGTTTGAGATATTTTTAGCTTCTTTTCTAATTTAGTTTTTTGAAATGCATAAAGTATTATGACGGTTTATGTCATTTTCATCTCAAGAATACTTATAAATGTGGCTTCTAGCTAAGTATTAAGTATGGATTCCAAGCATGGAGTAAATGAAAATATATTTTTTTGAAACATATGAATTTTTAAGATGCCTCATTATCCTCGTGGCCTTTATGGAGTTCTTTCTTCATCAATGGCACAAAGATGATCACTTTACTTCATACATTTATTCCAACTTAATTTGGATGGATCACTTTTATATAATTATATGCCCTGGACTTGGTTATTAATGGTTTCATTAGAAACCCTCTTTTATACTGTCAATCAGAAAGCTCATCTCATATTTTGCTCTACATTCAGGTGTTGCATACTCAAAGCACATCATTGAACGCCGGAAACAGTTTGTTCGTGCTGCACCGGAAACTCAACCCCTCCCACCTCCTTTACCACCTAACAGGTAAATCCAAAAAGGATTCATTAACTATTTCTGCAATCATGTGTTACAAATAATTGTTTTGCCTGATACCATTCTACTTGCTCTTTCTCCATGTAATGCTTTCAACTTTAAATGTCAATACTCGATTTCATTTTACTTGAACTGGCTAACATGGTTTCAACAATGATCCTAACACGTTGCTACCAACCAAATCATAACCTGGTACCTATGAAGGAAATGTATTGATTTGAAGATAGTCAATAATAAATCCATTCCACCCCTATCAAGTTTTTTTGTCCGCTAACTTGTTCTTTTCTATTGCACCAATCTAATTTCCTTTCTTCACCATTTTCTTCTGTCGCTACAACAAAAAAAAAAATTCTCTGTCCCCCTCTCTTTATTTTATTTTGTGCATATAGTCAGCCATGTCCTCTGCTTTCAATGCGCGACGACGTCTTCTCCGCGCTGATGTTGCTCGACACCAACGTGCTTCTACGCCTCCTATTGCTCGAAGAGACGTGCCGTTCAACTCTCCTTGGATTGCTCCACCTTCAACGGAATGTTTACATTGTGGGGCATTACTTTTTTTCCATGAACATTTAACTATGTGCTGTTCAGGTGGTACTTTTTCCCTTCATCCTCTTGACCTCCCGCCACAATTGAAGGCTTTATTCATGGGCCTTCATCCATTATCAACCCACTTTCTAAGTTTTATACGTACATACAATAATTCTTTTGCATTCTCCACACTAGGTGTAAATTATGATGTGAAACTCTGTCGTAATGAACAAAACCTTTACATTTTCCGTGTTAATGGAACAATGCATCACTTCATTAACTCCCTCATTGCCAGTGAAGCTTCCCCTAGACATTTGCAACTCTACTACCATGACCCTACAACTGAACTCAACGCCCGTGTTCGTAGCTATCCAGATCTTCATCCTGATATTGTTGCATTGTTAATCCAGCTTTCAGCCTTCAATCCGTATGCAAGCTTCTTTCGCCAACTGTACCGAATTCCAAGTCTTAACACTTATAAAATTTACTTAAGGACAGATGCAAAATTACACCACCGGGTGTTCAATCGGCCTACTGTTGATGATGTCTCCATTATTTGGCAGGACGGGGACTCTCAAAATCCTGCTTTAGCCCATGATATTCAGGTGTATCCCTTGGATGGTACTGTTAAAAAGGTGTCATACTTTTCATTTGCATATGATCCTGTACAGTATCCATTGCTTCATCCATGCGGACAACCTGGTTGGAATCCTGGTCTCCTAAAAACACGTGGTTCGCCACCTCCGAGGTCTCACACTGCTCATATGTTCTCACAGTCAGTGGAGGGAGAAAATAGTTCTCAACGTAACCCTCTTCTCTCTGAGTCATTTTTCAATACTATTTTACGCCTACCTGGTTTTCGATTCAATATCCTCTTTTTGTATTTAGCAAGAAAGCAGCGTAGAATGGACAAGAGTCGCGTATCAATCCGAGAGTACTATTGTTATCGGCTGCAAATACGTCCTTTATGTCCCAGTGCCTTACTGTATAGTGGCCGCCTTTTACAACAATATATTGTTGATCAATATATCAAGATCGAAACACAACGCTTGGATTACTATCGTTCAGAGCAGTTGCAGCAGCAACACCGACGGGAAACTTTAAATGGAATCATGGATGCATATCAGACACATGGTATCTCTGATTTAGGGGCTATTGGCAAACCTGTAGTCCTTCCTTCTTCATTCATTGGTGGTCCTCGAGATATGCAGCGAAGATACATGGATGCTATGGCACTTGTGCAAACATACGGTAAACCAGACTTCTTTATCACAATGACACGTAACCCACAATGGAGTGAAATCACTGAGCTTCTTTCACACAATGAATCCAGTACAAATAGGCCCGATTTAGTGTCCCGAATATTTAGAGTTAAGCTTACAGAACTGAAGGAAGAATTCTTGCACGAGGATTTACTTGGCAAAGTACGAGCATTTTCATATGTTGTTGAGTTTCAAAAAAGAGGTCTCCCACATATTCACATGTTGCTAATCATGTATCCTGAATCGAAATTGCGGTCTCCTTCCCAGTATGATTCTTTCGTTTCAGCTGAAATTCCAGACGAAACCCTACAACCTTACCTGTACAGCTTAGTTTGTAAACACATGTTGCATGGTCCTTGTGGCCTTATGAACCTCGAAAATGTTTGTATGCGTGATTGAAAATGTAAAAATCATTATCCTAAAGAATTTAATGACACAACAAATCATGCTCCGAATGGACATCCAGTCTATAGACACAGGAATAATGGAAGCGTAGCACATCCACGCGGCAAAGTGTTAGACAATCGTTGGGTTGTCCCGTATAACCCATACCTATTGTCAAAGTTTGATTGCCACATTAATGTTGAGATTTGTTCGACCATAAAGCTTGTCAAATACTTGTATAAGTATGTGTACAAAGGACATGACCGGGTTGCATATTCTCTTGGACCGACAGACACTTCAGAAACTGTTGATGAGATATCAGCTTTCCAAACAGGTCGCTGGGTCGCACCTCCTGAAGCATGCTGGCGAATATTTAGTTTTCTTTTAAATGAAATTCAACCCCCCTGTCATTGCTCTGCAAATACATCTTCCAAATTATCAATACACAAGCTTCCTAGCAACAGATCCAATTTCCACTATCCTTGACAACCCCCAAACAAAAAAAAAAACTATGTTAACTGAGTTTTTCCAGATGAACGGATCAGATAGTACTGCGCGTAGTGCAAACCTGTTGTACAAGGATTTTCCTATACATTTTGTGTGGAGTGCTGTGCATCGCACCTGGAAAGAACGCCAAAAAGGCACAGTTGTTGGTAGAATAGTAACCTCACGACCTTCAGAAGGCGAAAGGTATTACCTTCGGATGTTGCTTCAGGCTCGACATGGCCCGAAATCATTCGAGGACCTACGTACAGTCAATGGAACCGTCTACGAAACTTTTCGTGCGGCCTGTGCTGCCTTAGGCTTGCAGTGACACATCAATTATTGACTGCCTTGAAGAGGCCTCCAATTTTCACTTACCCAATTCCTTTTCCCAATTATTTGCAACAATCCTTGAATTTTGCAACCCGGCTGAACCCCAGCATCTGTGGACAATGTTCTTCCAACATTGCACACACCCACAGGCATTATCTGTTGCAGAGAACCTGTCCCTGCTTGAATCTAGAGCAGCAACTTCTGTTAATCACTATCTATCATCTTACAGCAAGGACTTGTCGCATTATAATATTCATATCACATGTCCTTCATATACCATTCCCCGTAATGAAGTACATGAGTGCAGTACATCCTCAAATTTTTCCACAAATGTGAATTTAGCTGATGGATCTTCCTTGAATTCCCAACAAAAAAATATATTTGATGTTGTAACTCAAAAACTGTGTAATACATTTCCTTTTGTTTGCTTTATTGACGGCCCCGTTGGCACTGGTAAGACATTTTTATATAACACAATCTTATCTTTTGTTGCAAATAAACAAATATTAGCTATTGATGTTGCAACATCAGGGGTGGCTGCATCTCTATTGCCTAACGGGCAAACTGCTCATTCAAAATTTAAGCTTCCCCTTGAAATTTCCCAATGCTCAACTTGTAACATTGCAAAACAGTCAAACCTTGCAGCACAACTACGGCATGCATGCCTCATCATTTGGGATGAAATCTCAATGGCTCGTCGTGAGCATATTGAGGCTTTAGACACAACTTTACGTGATATAACTGATTCAACAGAACCATTCAGTGGTAAAGTTGTTATCTTTGGAGGTGACTTCAGACAAATTACTCCTGTTATTCCACATGCTACTAAGGATGCCCTGATTGATTCCTCAGTTGTCTCCTCGATTTTATTTAGGAATGCAACTAAATTTCACTTAACGTTGAACACGCGAGCAAGACATGACCCAACTTTTGCAGCTTTTTTTGAATCCATTGGTAATAATACATGTGTAAATTCCCTTGACGGTGAGGTCCAGCTCCCGCGAAGAATATTACTTCTTTATTATAATGACACTTTACAACCTTTAATTGACAAAATATTCCCTCTCACACTATTAACACACCCATGTACAGATTCTTTTGTTTCCCGCTCTATTTTAACCACCACCAATGAAAAGGTTGATGAAATCAATGCACACATTCTTCACCAACTTCCTGGGGAAGAGTTATTTTCAATAGGAAGGGACGTAACGAAAGATCCAGCACAGCAGGCTCGCTACGAAGATTATCTTTTCACACTGACCCCTAATGGAATGCCACCTCGAACATTAACATTAAAACAAGGTGCACCAATAATGTTGTTGCGTAATATTGATCCTTCAAACGGACAATCCAACGGTACACGTCTTAATTGTAGATACGTCACCCGCAATGTTCTAAAAGCAGAAATCCTAACAGGCCCATGCTCCGGGAACATATGCTTTATACCTCGGATTCCTTTGCAACCAAAAACACTGCATGAATCAGCAGTTGATTTTTCCCGTATACAATTTCCTGTGAAGTTGTGCTTTGCAATGACTATAAACAAAGCACAGGGCCAAACGCTTGAGCATGTAGGGGTGTACATTCCAACACCTGTGTTTATGCATGGTCAGCTGTACGTAGCCTTGTCAAGAGCCACTATATTTGATAAATTACATGTCATGATACGTCCACTCGCAGAACGTCCAGACATTGTAGAATGGACAAAAACATTGTGTATCAAGAAATTCTAGAAGCAGCTGGAATTAACCCCGTTTCTAGAAGCATCTCCTAAATTAGCTCCCTTTATTTATTCCTTGCCATACATGTTCAGTCACCGGATACAGAGGTCATGGCTGCAGGGGAGCTCCACCCTTCACATATTGCTCTCAAGATTCCTTTTTCCATAAATAGCTTGGTTTCAACAAATCAACTTAAAGTAAGGTTTCAATATGATCTACAACATATGTATTTAATTTTTTTGGGCGTTGCTGAATGTTAAGATAAATTATACTTCATACAGCAAATGCTTTGGATTAGAAGCTACATGAATCGCTATTCTATTCCAAATTCGGTTATATGTTGCCAATCGCTAAATGTGGAAATCTTTAAACCTTATAGCTTAACATGCATGTCCTCATCAATTTTGTTTTTAATTCCTGTCAATGTTTTTATTTCATAGGAAACCCTCTTGCCATTTTGGCATGCAGCCCTCTCCAGTAGAAGAACTATGTGCTCTAATGTCAGAGCGGTGAGGAATGCATGAACAAATATCAGCAGATCTGAAGGATACTTCTGGTACAATTTACAATAATATTTCTCTTCATCCGACTTTGAAGCCTTTTTTTAATTTTTTTTACACTTTGAATTCATCTTTTCTTTCGTTAGCTATACTATGGCAGGAATTTCAATGTATTGAATGCATTTTCGTTGTATCTAATGCACCTGAAGTTTCCCTTTGGTTAGAACATAATTAGTGTACGTATGAAATTAAAAATTAGTGATTTATATTCTATAATTTTAAGATTGCTATCAATTAATGATAGTGAAATTCACATTTCAATCAATGGGATGACATTCTTTGACAATACTGCACTTCGGAAACCTTAGGGAGATTCAATGAATATCAAACTTGTGTCGTGTCTATCTTCTTTTTTCTGGTGTCTTTAATAACCATTATTCATTTCTTTTATTCTTTGACCTTGGTCCAGGTGGCAAACACAGGACAAGTTCATCTATTATCAAATGAATTGTAATACTAGCTACCATTACAGGTACTCACTCTAAATTTAAGATTGGTATCAATTAATGATAGTAAAATTCACATTTCAATCAAGGAGATAACATTCTTTGAGAATACTGCACTTGGCAACCCTTAGGGAGATTCAACGAATATAAAACTTGGGTCATGTATGTTTTCTTTTTTTCCGATGTGTTTAGTAACCATTGTTCATTTCTTTTATTCTTTGACCTTGGTCCAGGTGGCAAACACAGGGGAAGTTCATCTATTATCAAATGAATTGTAAAATCCTCTACCATTGCAGGTACTCACTCTGAATTTCTATTTATCAGTATGTTATTACATAGCTGTCAGACCATATCATTTTTAAAACTTTTATTTCTTTTGAAATGGCTGGTTGCTCAATAAAATATTTTGTTGTGTAAACAAATAGCAACTTTCTGTACCTATTCTTCTTTTCTTTTTTAATGTTAATAAATAGTAACTTCACTACCATTGGGGGATGAGGACTTAGCCCAAGTGGTTAAGTCCCTTGACTTCCAACAGAAGGTTGGAGGTTCGATTCCCCACCAGCCCCCTATCCCTCCCTTTTATTCCCCTTTGTAATTGTGTGGCATGGGCTCCCACCACCCCTTTCCAGGCCTTCAATGGCTCCTCCAAAAAAAAAAAAAAAAAACTTCACTACCATTGTTAAATTAGTTCTTACTGTTCGTTTTCTTACATCCATTATTATGCCTAAACTTGTTGAATTTTTTTATGACATACAATGTGTACTACTACCACCAAAAGCACATATGCCTGTCAATTGAATATAAAAGAAATCACTCAAGAGATAGGGAAAATCCAGTAGTTGGTATTGCCCATACCTTCAACAGTGATAACCTGCCAACCCCTATATTAAGCAAAGATCTTATCAATCTGTCACTCATTCACCAGCTCCTATCTTTTTCCATACCCTTGAATACTGCCAGCATTCTCTCACTCCCCATAAACCATATGCTTATTTATAGAATACCTCTCCCACTTCACCTTTCCATTTCTTCCCCACAACTTTGTTCCACTTGCTCTCTCTGCTACTATATTCAATGGATGACAAGGCTCTTCTGCTGCAGGCTCCACCGATAACAGCTGTTGCAGACCTCACACCAACAGCAAAGGAGTGGATTTTGAAGGTCATGCTTCTTGAAACATCATTTGAAAGAACCTCCACAAAAACTCTCAAACGGTACAAACGTTTCATCTTTGTGGATGCTCAGGTAAAATATATTACATTTACTATTAACATTGTGCATATTCAGATGTGCTTTCACCCCACTCTATGAATTTTTCTAAATACTACCTTCACATAGTAAGTTTTCTTCGAATAACCATGGGAAATATTTGCTTCCACATATTTGTGTACTGTAACTCCCTTTTCTTGCTGCCTTCTTTCAACAGGTTGGCATTCACATATTGTTGTCTTAATCTTTTCCCAGTAACTACAAAACCTTACACTTACATAAAACTCACATAATCTAATGTCATAGGTCTATTTTCCCATCCTGGGAAATGTCTTTGGAGAAACTAAATATATTAAGGATTAATAGACTAAGGATTATGGCTCCTCAAAAAAAAATATTATATTAAGGATTACACATGGCACATACACACACTTTAATCCAAATCATTGAACAATACAATCTATTTTTGCAGGGCATTAAGATACGTTCAATCGCATTTGATGATGAAATTGGTATGATGGACGAATGTCTTCAGCTCTACCATACGTATGAGCTAACTGCAGATATATCCCACAGTCCAGCGATGGAGGAACTCCCAGGCTATAACAAAAGTGTCCAGCTTATACTCAACCAGCGATGCAGCATTTGTCCAGTGGATGATAAGCCACTGGACATCTTACTTGGGAAACCCAATTTCGTTTCCTTATCTCGTCTTGATGCTTATATAGAGAGCAATGAGTTTATTGGTACAGCTCATTCATAAAGCGATTTTTTTGATGTATCTAAGAAATATATCTCTTGTATTCTGCTTCATATATTGAATCTTACAGCTATATTACCATTTTTAAAAACTTCCAATAGCTCCACATAATTTCCCTTCTTTTCTTTCTGGTTGAACAGCTGTTCTTGGGATTCTCATAGATGCAGGGGGCCCAAAGAAACGTGGCGGCCACACATTACAAGAATTCTTTATCATATCAGAAGAGTATTCCTCTACACTACTCATGTTCTCTAATCCATTTACCTGTAGTTTTGTCTTCTTTTGTTTTGTTTTTTTTTTCCTTTCCGTTTGAATATCCAACCCTGGCAGGAAACTGCCAACAAGACTAACACTCTGGAAAGAACTTGTTGATGCGGAGAGGACTGCATTAATGAACTCAATTGCTGAATGAAGAGTAGTGGCTGTTGTCAACATTCGAGCAACCTCGTACCAAGGTCGAAACACATACACATTGTGCTTTACATATTCCAAGTTTATCAAATGTTTGTTTTTTTTCCCCCACCCCTTTAAACTCAGTTTCTTTTTTTTTATAAATCTATCTTCATCGTACATATCATTTTCCTCCTAACAAGCTTCACTCACAGGAGTTGCTCTTTCTGCAATTAGTATGGCATCCTTCATGTTCGAACCACCTTACCCTGAGGCTGCAGCACTTGTTCAATGGTATTTCTCGCCCCTTTACAATTCAGCTCCAAAAAAAAAATATATTTGCTCACCCTTTCATATATTGCTCGTTTATAGGAAGCATGACAACAAGCCATACCTGGATGAACTTATACTTGCTAAAAAGTACTGGAAATCAAATAAGGCTCGAGCCATACAAAATGCATTGATAACTACAATATCGGATGTCATAGAAGCTCGAACAATATGTTCCTCCACTTCTAACACTCCTCTTACATTTAGCCAACTCAATCTGACCTCAATGCAGGACAAGGAGTTTGTCTGCCCGGCAACTTTCCAGCTGGATACCCCAGATATCCGCTTGCTTTCACATAATGTGTGCCCCAAGTGCTACAGATCAACCTACACTGTTGGCATTAGGCAATTCAGGTGCCACCATTGCCGAGCCTTACAAATACCTGAAAAAAGGTTGACTCTAAGCCCCAATACATATTTGCTGCATTCCGATTTATAACAACACCCTAATAAGGTTACTTACATACAGGGGAATGGTGCATGCTAACCTTCAAGACGGCTCAGCATCAGTTAAATGTGTTGCATATGAGGACATTGCTACTCTTCTCCTTGATGCAAACCCCCATGACTTAGCAAAGAAACCAATAGAGGTTCTGATTTTTTTTTTAAAACTTACACCAACATACACGATCATTTACATTTCCAGTATTTCCACAATTTTAACAAGTATTCTCCAAATATTATCTTGTCCAGGATGTGTAGGCATATTATCACACCAGAAACACCACTGTTGCACCATTCCAACACTGCTTCATCATAAGGAAAAAAATCCCTAGCCCAAATGAGCGCTTCTTGCAGACAACCTATACTATAGCAAACATGGAGCTTCAATCTGGTATGTAAAACCCACTGACCCTGTCGTCCAAGTAAAAATAGTTCTGTCCTTCGGTCAGTGTCCATATGTCTTGTTCACTAACGTATCTCAACCTGCAGATGTGCATCATTCACCTGAGAAAAAAAATCCACACATCACTGATAGAAACGAGGCAACAGGGCTAACACCTAAGATGGCTACACTTCTGCCACCACCACCGATAGGAGAAGACGACAAAGGCAAAAGTAACTTCCATTCCGAATTATTTTCAACGACCTTATTACACTTATCACTCTATATTTTTTGTCAAAATCTGAAACATTGCTCTACATTCCCATTAAGGTGTCGTAGCCAAGGAACTGGAGCCCCTATTTGATGCCCCTGAAGTCCCTCCATCTCTCGCTTCCCAACCTGCTGACGGTGCACCATCAAGCCCTGCTAAGAAGACAAAATTAGCAACCGCGAAGAAGACAACTAGGTCCTCTACCAAAGGGCAGAATGAACTTAACTAGCTTCTACAACAGCACTCTACTAGATTTCAAACCAAGATAGTCTTATATATTGGTTTGATTATGCTTATCTTAGATGTGCATCTTTTGGACGTAAACTTTTAGTTCGTAGCCAGTTTTTGATGCAACTGTTTCTGTACTCTTCTCCTTTTCGGCTATGTTTACTAATGTCTAAGGAAAACTGCTAAGACCAGCTAGTGCTAGAAGCATAGTTTGCTCGCATCGGGACTTTTGTTTAGCGTTTGTATATACAGGAAACCTAATGCATCTATAAATGCAATGTTTCTCATATTTTATTCCTCATAATCCTCATAATAATTAATTAATCGTATATTTATTTACACATAAAGTCGCATCGTATGTACTGTCGCGGAATTCTCGCCCCATCTCTTTAGCCCTATGTCCAGCGCTCATCCCCTAAACTGCCACCGACCCATTGCCTCCATTCCACCCTCACCGTAACTCCTATCACTGCCGCGCATGGTAACAGAGGGCTCTCCCCTTTTCTCTTCTTTTACAGAATTCATTTGCCATTATCTTCTCTAATTCACTTAGGATTGCCCATCCCGTGATTTGTTTCCATTTCACTTCCACTACGTCCCATTTCATTGGATTATGATCAAATTGTTGTTTCAATTCCCTAATCCAAATTCACTTTCCATGTTGCCTTCCTGTGATACAACCAAAAATAAAAAAATAAAAAAGAACAACAAACCAAACCTTCATTTCTGCCCTTGCCAAATGTTTACAACTCCAAAAAGTTAGAGATTTGGTTTGCAGTATTAAATATAGACCTGGGTCAATGTTTTCAACCACAAAAAAGTATTGGCTTCATACACTCTTAAAAGAAAAATATCTTATGCTGCTTTTTGAATAATAAATTTTATTGAGGTATCATATTAGTTAGTTTTCCAAATAATGCAACAATGGATTCACATAGGTGGTTACCACGCAAATCTGCAAGTTGTATTGTAGTCGTGCCATATCAACAGCAACACTATCACATGTATCACTCAACGCACTTCATTGAGGTATCATTTTATAGTAGTTAGTCATCTTCTATAACACTATGTCATCCCCTTTCCTCTTTTCATTTCAATGTCATTTACTTATTTTCATAATCAATTTTAACCTCCTACTCCCTTTTAACGCTCCTATTCTTTCGTTTACCATTTTTACAATCAGAACTATTATCTTACATCTAGAACATACGAAATTTCGAAATATTACATCCATGGAATGATGCGCAGCGTAGCGCGCGATGGGCGAGAACTAGTATATATATATAATACCTATTTTGATGGACATATAACAACTATCCATATAATTTATTACAAATTTATAAACTTTATTAGTAATAAAATAAGACCTTACCTCTTACAGAAGAAAAATTTGATACGCCATGGTGCAATTGAAGATGGAGTAGGATCCATTGAACTAACATTGGATTGTATCAATATTGATGGATATATATTCCCCATATCTGATAAAATAATAAAAAAGAAAACAACATAAATATACTTCTATAAATATAGAGTGCAATAATGTAATATAATAACATATTTATCTATTGTTCAAAATGCAATGTCTGCTGGATGATGTTTGGTATGGCAATAAAATAACCTTTATCCTCAAAAAAAAAAAAACTTATTTATCTATTAATATTTGTGTACACTTATTTCAATACATAATCGCAAGTCTAATTAGTTATACAATACTCAATTATACTACCTTCGCTCCTTTTTAAATGCATGGGGTTTTGTCACTGTTTATTTAGTAATTTTAATTCGACTTTTAATACAATTATAAAGGATAAAATTAGTTAATTAATATTTTGAAAAACTATTTTTTTTAATTATTATATAGATTTATCATATCTCATATTAAGCATACAGTAAACTATATCTAATAAATTTAAAATGTAAAGCATATAAATTATAATTATTGTAAGTTACTACAACTTAAACTTTATAATTAATACTTCCTCCGCCTCATTTTCTTGTTACAAAGGACTCCGACACGTATGCCGATGCACGTTTTTAATGGTTAATAACTTAATTGTGTACAAAGAAAAGTTATAAAAATTTGATTGTCTAAAACTACAATATTAGACGAATCTAACAAGATTTCACTTGACTATGTTTTTTCTTACATAGCTATGATAAAAATTCGAATCAAAGTCAAATAGTGAATAATGCCAAAAACTCATCCGTAACAAAAACAGTACAGTGAGACGGGGGTAGTATAGTATAAAAGTTAAAAGTTTTACATTATTTTGGAATATACATATTAGATATTTGAAGTTGGGATAGAAAAATAAAATTAATACGTAGTAGAAATTAATGTTGAGTCTATTAGGGCCCAACACTATTCATAGCATTAACAACTTTTATATATTATAGATTCACAGGGGTTAAATAACTAACTGGCTATTTTTTACTTATTTCCCTTGCAAAGAATTGTTGATTTTCCAACCATGTTCCTTGAGGTAAAAATTTGGATGTGATCCTGGCCTGATTTGAGTGTCCTTTTTTATTTCACTAAGTTATTCAAATAATCGATGGGAACTAATAGCAGTTGAGCAAGTCTCTGTGTTGTCCTGGTCATGAGTGTTGGGTTGTATCGTTTTGTGGGATGTGAAAAGCTTTTGAGGGAATCGTGGCATCTGCATTGGACCCTCACATTCATCCCATAATCAGTAAAATACTAGCAAAGAATGCAACCAAATTTGTGATGAAGATGAACGTTTTTTTGTCAGCATAATAATGTCTTACACAGCTAGTGCCGGTTGTGACATGAATGCAAACGGAGAATTGTGATTTGTGTTCATGTGGCTGACTAGCTTCAGAGGCTTACTGATAGCAGCAGCTCTGAGAATGTTGGCTGCTTCACTTTGTATCCTTTTTTTGTTTGCATAATAATGGGAAACTGTCCCTTTACAAACAAGACAAGATTGTGCCTCTTGATTTCTATTTTTATTTGGTGAATGTTGTTTTTGCCTTATTGTTATTCTTGCATTTCATTTTCTTTTTGTTCGCCATCTAATCCCTATCTAACTTCCACCACCGGCAGGAAAATCCTGATCTGTGGAAATAATGGTTGACTGGTGAAACTTTTAACACATTTCTTCAACACGAGCATTTCTAAAATATCTCAGGTTAAATTTATTAAAAAAAAAGAGTTATGATTCGTGGGAAAAAGGTTTAAGGATATATTTCACTTTTTATTACTCATGTGGGATACTTTGATTTCAAACGGCGCTGTGGACCTCCCTGGCATGAAACTTTTGACAAATTTCATGGTGCAGCCGGGATAGACAGTTCAATCTTGACAGACATCAATGCTCAATACTTAATATAGTATCATTCATTACATCAGTCTGCCACACTGAAGGTCCCCGGCAACGGCGCCATGAAACTTTTCATAATTTCATGTCATGAAGTTCCTTGCCATGAAACTTTTGACAAGTTCCCACTATATGAGTATTTTCTGAAAAATCATAATCCCGGTTTTCAATTTTATTTAATGAAACCAATTTATGAAGATGGAGTTGGGATTAGGGATATATTATAGGTTGTCACGTTTTTATTACTCGTGTTAAGAAACTGTGCCCCCGAAATAGGGATGAAAACGGTACGGATACGGTCGGATAGTGTCGGATACGGATATTATCCATATTTGTTTCGTCGAATTCGGTATCGAATACGGATGGGCCGGATACGAATACGGTTTCGGATATTTCGGATTACGGATACGGTACGGATACAAGACGGATATATGACGGATACGGATTCAATCGGATACAGATTATCGGATAATTTTTTATAATCTTTTTTGAAAATTTGATATTTTTTTATAATTATTAATAATTTTTAATTATTAAATAATAATATATTAATATATCCGGATATCCATATTTAAAATCCGGATAATATCCTATCAATTTTCGGATACGGTCGGATATTATCGGATACGGTCAGATATTTTCGAATACGAATACGAATGCGGATATTAAAATACGGATTCGGATTCGGATACGGATATTGAAATATCCGGCCGGATAGTCAAAAACGGATTCGGATTCGAATATAATCGGATACAGCATCGGATCGGTCGGATATTTACCGTACCGCTTTCACCCCTACCCCGAAAGCGCACGGTGTAAAAAATTGCAGTAATTTATAGTAAGACCGGATCGTTCACTGGAGGATGTGCGATAGAAGTAGGGCCCACGTCGTTTACTAAGATTTTCCACTCGGTTACTCGATTCAAGTTTTGCAAGGGTTTCTAACAACTACTTGACAAAAATTTAAACTAGACTATGAAAGCAATTAAACTTATCCTACAAAGCATGGTAAATTTAGTCTAAAAAGCGATTAAATTTATTCTAAGAAAGCGGTAAGATTTATGCTAAGAAAGCAAGTAAAATTACTCTACGAAAGCGGATTTAAAATATGACAGAAGGGACATGGAGAAAATAATAAAGATTGGACAAGATTCAGATGAAACACAATTAAACATCCATTTTAATACACAGATCTTTGCTTGGGATAATCCTTCCAGTTAGCTAACTCTCATGCTTCCTATACCATGTTCCCTTTAACAGACAGGTACTTACAGCAAGGATTTACATGCCTTAAGACCTCAACCTCTAAGATACCACAGATTAATAACTGCCCTTGCCGAGGTATGTTATTCCTCCATGGTGGATAAGCAACACCTAACATATCATTAGTTGATATGCCAAGTACTCCTATCATCCCCCTTGTCACACCCAAAGTCTAAATCTAATCCCGAACTAATCCACAACTCTTAAACCTTACAACCGGCGGCCAACCTCTAATTCTTCCGAGTGACCTCTATGAAAGCATTTTAAAGAAAGCAATAAAGAAAGCGGTAAAGAAAGCATGTAAAAACCTATCACTCGAAAGTCTTAAAAGATCATCACATTTCGTTAGTATAAAAGAGCCCCTAGTCTTGGTGACCAGATGCAGATGTAGAACTTCCCAAATATCAGTAAGCCACAGGGCTTATAACATCTGGTTAGTTATGAGATACAAACATGAGTGGAACAGACCTATGGAGATCTGTTCCGGATGTACTCACTCAAGACTCAATTTTAGGCTTTGGCGGGAGAAGATAGCAGTTGAAAGAATACTCAACCCTACCTTAGAAATTAACCAAGGCCTATATGTTGTTCTTCTAATATTAATTATCACATCTTATCCGAATCCAAGTGGACACTGATTCGATGCAACACTTGATACAAGATTCCCAACACACAGTAATTTTGATAAACAAATAGATATTGAAAATCATTCCCTAAACAGGTACTAAACTCTCAGTTTAAACACAGATCCTTTCAGTCTAGGTGAGACCTAATCGCTGACTCTGCTTCTATGTTCTCAAAATCAACCCCCAGTAGAAGATGAATTAGTCATGACTGTGAAATTATCCTTTACTTAGATCCGGATTTTATAAAGGAATTTTTGTTGGAAATTTATTATGCAACATCTGATTTAAATCAAGACTTCTATGTCCAAGGAGAAGGATCTCCAAAATATTATAGACAACAATATATACATAATAATATCATGCATACATGTATATGAGAGGTAAAATAAATACCCCAAAATATATGGTGGGGTTAGACAGAATTTGATACCCAAAGATGGATTAGCCAGAGATGCGAAGAAAATGGCTAAAGAGATTGCCAGAAATAATTCTGATTATCCGGACGGCAAACATCTGCTATCCGAGTCCCAAGTATTCCAGATGGAATGGTTTTTAGACAGTGGAATGCCTTAAATGACAGTTGCCGCCGTCATCTTAGACTTCACTGTCTGTGAATCTGGATGAAAACCCACATGTTCTATTACTATAATAATTATTAGATGACATTGGCATATATCATCTATCATTACTACAACTCTAGATTCAAGTTTGAAATTAAGATAAAGAAAAGAAAATTGTATCTGTATAGGAGTCAGCTGAGCAGCTATTATAATCCCGGATGGACGAACCGTAAAGGCTTCCACCGACCACTATCCGAACCATGCAAAATAACAACTAGTAATTAATACTCAGAATACGAGCTAGTTATCGGTGTGGGAATACCCGCCAACATTAGTCTGGTGTATTTCTTACTAGT